>CM055092.1:70196251-70426251 GCA_029204225.1 Diphasiastrum complanatum | reverse complement strand
TTGATGCTAGTGTGCTTGGATCTTGGGTTGAGGCTAGGGTAGGAAATCAGCCCACAACATTAGTGATCTCCTGATTGGCACTCTCGTTTATAGTCTTTGGACCTCGTTCTCTTGATAATGCTCATGTACTTTACTTCGATAGATGGAAATCAATGTGCACTGGTAGTAGTTTGAACAGAGATAGTAGAGCCAATGTTTTTCTAGACTACTGCTATATGGAAATAGCTCAATAAGTATCAAATTTTGGAGTTCAAACAACATTTCAAAGATGCTCATGCATTATAAACTAATGCTTGGAAGCAACGCTCATACATTATAGTATCAGAGGCAATGTATCAGTGATGGGACTCACTGCAATACACTCAAAAGGTCTCGTTATTCTTCTATCCCTCAAAGTCAAATTGTTTGGTGTATACGTGGTAGACACATAGATTCATACAGCTAACTGCTACTTCATTGAAGGCTGACACTATGGCAACAATGCTCACTAAATCTGCAAGAGAGAATAACAAGATTTCACATAGTCTCTCTGTTGGAAGTATTTCTAGTGTGTCCGGTGGCTAGATGTACTTACGGGTGTAGTATAGGGATGTAGAGATACGTCCACTTTTTAAGTTTCTACAACAAGCTTCAACGGAAATACAGAAAGAATCAACAGGAATGAGAGCACTAAGGGTTACCCAACTAGTGCCCGAAACAGAAATAAAGCTAATTAGTAACAATAAAAATATCCTTGCTAAGGCAGACCCAACTAGCAAGATTGCTAAATCCTACTTAACACCCAAAGGGAGATAATAAGAATTGCGGCTAAACTAAGCAATAAACAAATCAAACCATGCCACAATTAAAGGCCAATGAAAGGAGGCAAGAGGAGGCCCGAGCGCCTTCCCTCAAGCTATGCACCTTCCAATGGGAACACAATGAAATGCAAGATAATCACAATAGTAATTTTGCCTTAATCACAAAGTGTTGTTTACAATGCAAATACCTCTCCTTTTATGGCAAGGAGGGTCTTCCATAAGTTTTAATTAACTTATGGGACTAATCTATTTCTAGCCTTTCTACAACTTCTAACTTAGGATTTAGAACTTCAAAGTTTCTTAACTTAGGAAAACTTAAGATAAAAGATTTCTAATCATAATTTTCCTAAGTCTGAGTTCTAAATCTAAGTTTAAGCTATTTTATTATTATTTAAACTTCTACTCATGGGCTTACAAAACACATGCCATGGTTGAAGTTTATTGACATATACTCATACGTGGACTTACAAAACACATGCCACGGAGTTTTATTTCTTTCTTTCTGTGTCAGCACAATTGCTAACATTATCCCCCTCATTGGATTGGTGGTCGACACCTTTTCGTCCTGGATCTTTTGTGCTTCTTGGAGGCGAGACTGTTGCTGTCGGGAGTGGTAGATTGTCGTGCCGATGCCCTCCATCATTTGCCACCATAATTTGTACAGGTGAGGGCTTTTGTGGAAGTGTGGAAGTGAAGCCCGTGTTGAGGGTTAGTGAGGGTGTGGAGGTGGCAGTGAATGGTGGGGGTGGTGGTGGGAGTGTGAGAGCAAGTGATGGAGAGGAGAATTCCTGTGTGGATGGAATCACGCCCATAGGATCAGAGCCAGAAGTGCCTGTCGTCCTGGAGCTGCCTGCTACTATCGCTACTGCTTGTCTGCGTTGCTGGGCCTGGTGAAGTAAGGCCGCCTGCTGCTCTAGGACCTCCTTTGGGACCTGAGATGGTTTAAGGCTCCCTCCAGATTCAGCATATTCCATCCCGATGTCACTGGATAGAATGTCATGAGGGACATCGGCTTTTGTGCTGATCGCCTTCCCTTTCTGCTTCTTAGTAGGTGGGGCTGGTGAGACCGGTTCTGCTATCGGTTGGGGGGTGGCTCACTTTTTTGTGCTTGGATAGAGATCATCAAGCTCCTTGATGGCAGCAGCCGCCCTAGACCCCAATTGTTTTGTGACCAACATGTGGAGGAGATACCCACATTTGGTAGTTGGTTTTCTGGCTTTCAGAGCTCCGCACAGCTTCTCTGCTACCTTCTCAGCCCACTTGTAGTTTTGAGTGGGATCATCCATGGTGAGGGTCAAAGAAAACAGGTCGCTCGGTGGTATGCGATCCATCTTGGCGGTATGCACTTCAATCATGGTGACGAGGATTTATGAGGCGGCCCGTAGATGGGGATCCGTGATGAGGCGGATGGCGATCCCATCATTGGTTTGGGCAATGGTTTTGCCGTCCTCTGTCAGAAACTTTGTGAAGTACTTGGCATCATAGTTGGTGTCCTTTCCATGGATTGTCTCTCCGAGATTAGGGAAGCCAATGCTTTGGAGATTCCCAGGACAGACGTTGATGATGGTATAGTTGCCACTCTTGGATGTAATTTGGAAAGTTTGGAATTCATCCAAATAGGTGGAGTAGGCTGCTCGGATGAGGCTCTCGCTCTGCTGGTCCCGAAAAAGTGTCAGATCAAAGCCAAGGTTTGTGAGGATATCCTTGGCCAGGGTGAGCTGCTCGACGTATTTCTTATTACAGATCATAAAATATCCCTTGAATAAGGACGAGGGGGTTTACGGTGATGCAAATTGAGCGAGGAATTGCGGGAAGCCATGATAGCAGTGATTTTAGATTGCTCTGAAGATTTTGAAAATTTTGAAAAAATTTGGCATGAACTCGAGAGTAGCAATCTAAAAAGAACTCATGGAGAGAAGAGTGGAGGACTATATATAGACTTTTTTTGGCAGGAATTTGCAACCTCACTAAAAAATCGTCCCTAGTGTCCGTGATTTGATAATGATGGTCACGAATTTTGAGGCAACGTTCTGAGGGTCCGCGAATTCTTGTAAGTGATTTTTTTTATGTCAAAAGAGAAAAAAAAGACTGACAGTGCAAAACTGTGTCGTCGGATCAGAATTCGCAGAGATGACAGAGAAATCGTGGCAATCATTTTAAGCTCTAGCGAATTGTCTGTGAATTCTGAAAATGGATATATGATGAAAAAACTACATTTTTCTACTTTTAAATTTTTTTTTCGCTGAGACAGAATTTGCGGAGGCCAAAAATGAATCATGCTTTGTAAAAAAGAGGTCAGGCGAATTCTATTTGAGATGGTGTGAAACAATTCTTTTGAAACTAATGGCTTTTGTGGTTTTCTCAGAGACGATTGTTGGTATAGCTGATTTGATAGTATCTTGATGGTTTGAACAAGAAAGCACAGCAAAAATATTGTTGAAATGGCAGGTAGGCAATATAAAATGAAAAAAAAAAATAGTAGGAAAGAAAACAACTAATACATATCAAGATAAAAACAGAGTTCGTTGTACTTTCTCACCATTGACCACAGTGTCGAGAATATTGCCTTGAAGGGTTTGGAGTTGTACATATCCAGAGGCAAAGATTTTTTTAATGACGTAAGGTCCTTGGCCAAAAAATTTCAGTTTGCCTTTGAAGGCTTTGGCCTGGTATAGCAGGACCGTATCTCTAACCTGGAAGTCTCTAAGTTTCAATGATCGATCATGCTATGCTTTTTGTCATCGTTTGTGGACTTGTTGAGCATGGATGCTGATCCGTCGTGTTTCACAGAGTTGCTCCAGATGGAATAACATGTTTGCTAGATTCTGGTGAGTATCAAGCTCGAGGTTATAGGCTACTCAAAGGGAGGGGATATGGAATTCCATAGGCATAACGGCTTCTTGGCCATATGTGAGTTGAAAAGGGGTTAAGCCTCTAACTTGCTTCAGGGTGGTGCGATAAGCCCAGAGAGCAGCATGGAGTTTGAGCTCCTAATCAGATCGGCTATATTCGACCCTTTTGGTGAGAATTCCACATAGAATTTTATTTGTGGATTCCGCCTGGCCATTGTAGCGTGGATAGTATGGGGAACTTTTGCGATGTACCACAAAATTTTTTGAAAGGAGATTTGCTATGACAGAGTTAAAAAAATGTGTACCCCTATCACTGATAAACTCTAGAGGACATCTGAAATGAACTATAACCTGTTCATAGAGAAATTTGGTGGTAGAATGAGCGTCAGCATTGCGAACAGCTCTTGCTTCAGCCCGTTTGGTGCAATAGTTCGTAGCTACTATGATGTAACAAGATTGTGTGTGTCGAGCAGCATGACTAATAGGTCCGACATAATCAATTCCCCATTTCTGGAAAGCTTGATCAGTGGCTACAGCGTGTAAAGGCATGTAGTTTGTTTTTTGATATCATTTTGTGTGTTGGCAGACATCACAAGCCTTAGTGTAATTCTGCATATCCTTGAAGAGTATTGGCCACCAAAAACTGGCCAAGAGGATTTTCTTAGCAGTTGTTTCAGAAGAGAAATGGCTTGCACCAATACCTTCATGAGTGAGGGAAATGACAGAGGGTATTTCACCTTCAGTAAGACATCATCGGATGATTCCATCTAACCCTTGCTTGTAGAGTTGTCCTGCAATTAACGTATACGGTTTAGATTTGAGGACCAATGCATGTTGTTAAGGTTTAGAGAAGAAAGGATCCATTTGCCCTGAAGTTAAATATTCTGTAATTTCCTTAGCCCATATAGGTGTAGAGTCAACTTGGAAAAGGATTGCATCTGGTAAATCATCGTTGACGCCTTGATCAGGGGTAGTGTACACGAGTGCATTTGGATATTTTTTTGTGTATGATGTATTTCAAAATTTTGTAAAATCTATTCTTTGTCCAAGATTTTGACACACATACACAAACACACTTGCACATACACAAACATACACAAACACGCTTGCATGCACACAAACATAAACATGCAATTGTAAACACATTGAATATGCACACACATACATATGCACACATATATACACAAATCAAATATGCACACACACATATACACATCAAATATGAACCCCAAACACACACACACACGTCACATACAAACTTAAAAGAAAACATTCCCACACATGCACACACATGTCACATACAAACTTAAAAGAAAACATCCCCACACATGCACACAAAATATGCACACAAACTTTGAACTGTGGGCCGCTCGTTAACATACATTTCCAAACACATGCATACAAAATATGCACACAAACCCCCCCCCCCCCCCCATACACACCTAAAAGCAAATATTTGCACACAGGCACGTATGCGCGCGCACACACATACACACATGCATGAACAACATATTACTTTGAATAGTAGGCCGCCCATCAACAATGAGCTTAACATATTACTTTGAATAGTGAACTATTTGTCCCATAAGCTTTTCGGAAGAATGTATCTTCATCTATATATACAGAAACAATCACAATCTCTCATGTGCGTGCATGAGAGAAACGTGCTCTTCAAAAATGGGTCGTGGGACATCTGCCGGTGGGGGTGCTCGTCAAAAATTTGGGGCCCAAGCAAATGTATGTGTCCAGAGTTGCCCGGCTCCCTGAACCCTCGAGGCTTTGCGAGCCCGGGACCTGACCACTTCCTGGCAGAAAGCGGGTCCCGCATCACAGAGTATTAGCTGACCCGGGCACCTCGAACAGGTGTCACCGTTGCACTGGCCCGCCCGTTACCATAGTCTACGTGCCAATAAGCGGCAGCGAGGCAGTCGTGCGAGGAAGTCTGGCAGCTTGGCATCTTTAATTCATTCATACGTATTTTTATGTTAAAAGTGCATGGAGCAGCGGCTGCGTGCGAGCTACCTATTCATCATCCTCTGTATCTATTCATCAGGCAATCGCCCGCCCGTTACCATAGTCTACGTGCCAATAAGCGGCAGCGAGGCAGTCGTGCGAGGAAGTCTGGCAGCTTGGCATCTTTAATTCATTCATACGTATTTTTATGTTAAAAGTGCATGGAGCAGCGGCTGCGTGCGAGCTACCTATTCATCATCCTCTGTATCTATTCATCAGGCAATCGCGCATTCATCAAGCACTGGACAAGCAGTCGCGCAGGTGCGTGGCTCCTATTCTTCTTTAAATGATCACCATTCCTTATTTAATTAAAAAATAAATGTATATGTATTTTATTTCCAGGTACGGGGCAGGCTACCTGGTAGCTTCAGCCACACGCCACTCCAGCCTGATAACAACAATGGATCCTGTGCTGTAGATTGAACAGCTCTTATGAACCTCTCACAAGTAGACCCAGTAGGGGGAACTGATCCATTTCGTGTTGCCTGATGATTCCCCACACCACATTGCTGTGGCCTTGAACTATTGGATCCTTGAAGATCATATCGTATATGGTTTTCAGTACTCGGAATGCTGCTCTCAGTCGCACCATGATTCTGACGACCACAACGTGTAGCTGTCGAGCCTCTGCTTCTAAAGTATATATCCAATTCACGATCCTATCCAGTGGTTCGCCCTTGCCCACGCCCACCAAAGAATCCACGTCCGCGCATCCCATCATTCCGGTATAGGCGATAACCTCGACCTGGAAGAATTCAACCTCTGCCTGCTAACCCAGCAACCCACAATACCCAAAAGATTCAAATTTCAACAGGTGCGTAATGTTCAAAATATGTTCCCAAAAATACTTGGATGATACCTACCTCGAGAACTTGCAGGCCTTTTTTCCTGCACAAATGCAGGACGACCACCAATCATGATTGGTGAAGCCTGCATTTAAACGAGATCACTAACAACCAGCTAGATGTATGCACAGAAAAACAAAACATATCCAAGAAAAACTGCGGGTGATCACTAATAGATTGCTTATCGCTGGAATATCAGTCCGGGACTATCAGAGATTTAAATTCCACCAAGAACATTTTACACCACCTAAAGAGCTCAGCAATGCAATACTATTACACAATCTGTAAGTAAAAACTGCAAGTAAGAAATGAAAGTTTCAGTGCTTGACAGTTGCATTCTGATCATCATGCAAATAGCTTTTGATTCACTCTGCCGCAGTATCAACTACAAATGTTGTTGCTCATAGAATGATTATGTTGCAATCTCTGTAGGGCTTCATTGTCAAGGTCTTGGATCTTAAAAACACTCAAGTAGAATGAAAGGTTCTAAACTTTTGCTGTAAGATATACAACGCAAGGGCCGACGGATGAAACATACATCGATTGCACTTTGAGCTGAGGCTGCATCTTAGAACACCTCAAAGGCATATTCGAAGCCCATATCGTCGGAAATGGTACTACCTAATATCCTCCTATGTTCCGAAACCTTTTTGGGTTTCCCTCCAAAAACCTATATTTCATGAAATATCACCCTCAATACATGTCATTTATACATTAATTTATGACCTTAGAAAACCTGCAAGTTTTTGAGCATGCCGATTTCTGGCAAAAGTTGTCAGTTCCATTCTTGGACTTTGTCGGATTTCTCGAACACTGTAGATTAGCTTCCGTCCCCCAGCAGTGGGTAAGAATAATTATCGAGTAAGTTTAGCAAAATGTGATTATAAACCAAGCACAATGAAAGTAAAGTTAAAATTATATTGAAATGCTCTGAGGCAACCAACCTTTTGACTCTTGACATTTATGCCATTCGGTCTGATGGCCCCAAACTTAACAAACTCTTCTTCCAGCTGAGAAGCAATGATATTCATTGATAGATCAATGATATTCACATAGATCAATCTTCCATCACCTACAACAAATAAGACAACAGAGCCAGAACCTATAGATATACTCTTAACTTCCTGTAACTTAAAAGTTGAAAGTCGTTTCCAGTTCACTTAACTGCGACTTATAATCCACAATTCCAACCTTCTATGAAAAGGAGATCCTCAAATGAAAAATTGCAACTAATTGCTCTCTCTCTCTCTCTCTCTCTCTCTCTCTCTCTCTCTCTCTCTCTCTCTCTCTCTCTCTCTCTCTCTCTCTCTCTCTCTCTCTCAAGTAGAGCTCAAGAGCGTCATTTAATTAGTTCAAATAGGTTAGCGGTTTGTGACATCTTCTTCAAATATAAAGATGTAAGTTCAAAATTCACTCACTAATACTTGAATCTGATAAGTTGTTTGATAAATTTCAATTTGTTTGTTCTTTTAATTAGCTTTGGACACTATATAAAATGTTCATAGCAATTCTTTCTTTTTATAGCTTCGTCAATTTTGCTTACTTCATAAAAGCCTTCTTAGACCCTAAGAAACTTGAAGACATTAGATAAATATTTCTCCTTATATCAAAAATATGGGTTCAAAAATGCTAGAAAAGTGATTTCACTTGATAGGTTTAAATAAGAATTATCTCAAGTCATTTGTCAATTTGGTAGGGTCTACACACACACACACACACACACACACACACACACACACACAAGTGCACTGCACATATTGACAAAAGGGTATGTGCGCACCACAAAACCACACATCATGCAAAAGAAAAAAAGAAGGCCATTCTCTTTTCACAAATGCTAAACCCCACAAAAACCTAAGGCAAGACCCATCTCTTGAACTTAAAACCTAATGTAACACCCCCTACAATCTAACCTACCACTTCCCCCCTCAAATTGGTAATTGCCATGTTTTTGTAGGCTATCAACCCCCTATAACGCTTTTGGTGCTTTACGTCTTAATAGAGTTTCGATGCGATTGGGATGGTGACTATGCTTGCTGATGTTTGACTGTCTGCATTGAGTACGTATTTTCTATTCAAGATTGTGATGCCTTACAAATATGCATGTACGTAATGTCTTGAAGGGAGGGGTATGCATGATGTTTGTCGTGGGCGAGGTGGAGTCGCTTGGTTTTTGCTTGATGTTTTTCACGTGAAAGTATCTAAGGTGGATGTTCGAAAGTTTGAGACTAATATATATCACAATATGGCACCTACTCCATAGTGTTGATTAAGGTAGTAGGGTTTTGTAGGAAGCGTAAGGGCAGATAAATGAAAGCACGAGGCTCACATATATCATGCTACGGGCACCTACTCCATACTATTTCTAGGGTTTTCATACAAAACAATGCATGCATTGCATGACGATGTTGATGGTCATGGACTTTAACCTACGACTCTATCCCCTCCTCAAAAACTCAAAAACTTAATGTAACCTTCTTTTCCCACACGTAATCTAAAATCTATCGTAGACTTTATTTTTTCATATCCACTAAATTCTCTCTCTCTCTCTCTCTCTCTCTCTCTCTCTCTCTCTCTCTCTCTCTCTCTCTCTTTTCCACCTTTTTGGAATATTTTTTCATTTCTATCCTATACATGGCTGAGTAATTGATACATCAAAAATCATCTACTAGTATGTGAAACAATACTAGTCTGATCTTTTGAATATATTTCACCATAGGATTTTACTGGAAATGAAATCAGTTTCCTATTATTACGATTTTTCCAATAAAATTACTAGCTTAAGAATTACTTCGTTAAAGTTATCTGTAATTAATGAGAAATAACACTTGGATTTGGGTACTTTCTACACTGTATTCACTACATTTCCTCCAAACACTCTGAATTTTCCTCCATTAATTATTTAACAAGTATTCCAAAAGCTTTGGTTTGTTCAATTTTAATGACCAAAATCATCAAAACCACAATAACCAATTGATCGGTGTTCCACCAATTTGAAAGAGAAAAAATCGATAAAACACAATTTAACTCTATTCACTGGGAGTACCAATACTCCAGAGTTAAATGGCTTAAATAGCATCATACCAAGGAATTGAAATTCCTATACTGGGTATATTTCTAAGAACTGTACCACTCCCTTCGTTCCGTCAAGATCGGCTTCTAAAGAATTCCGTTGGAAACCGATTAATACTGCTTGACCACGAATAATGGTACTCAAGTTCCAAAAAACCGGCTTAGCCAAAAATGTCAACGTGCCCTAAGCTACATTTTCTAGGGTTAATGAAATTAGAATTGCCCATGGCCATATAGGTCACATTTTCGCTAGGCAAGAAGGTCAACAAAATTGCACCTCCCTCCTCTAAAATCAGCAAAGTTACATATTGTCTAGGGTACATCTCCTTTTTAGATGTCACTCTCCCTATAGTAGACCTTCATTGAATTGTTCCATGAACCTCAAAAATGTGACATCTCTAGCTCGTATGAGACTAGGGTTGTGCCTATTATGACCTATCATCTACAAAAGAATAAATATCTCAATTTATGGCTTTAGTCACTTCTAACGAGTATGCATTAGTATAGAGTAATGAGTATGCGAGTGTGCACCTAGAACGAGGGATGATGAGCTAGAAATGAATATGTGATGATTCACTTGCAGCAAACGATGACATGCCTACAAGTATGCAAAAATGCATTTGCAATGAATGATCATGTGACTGTTATGGGTATGTGAGGATGCACTTGCAACGAGTGATCATGTGATTATAATGGGTATGGCGAGTAACGAGTTTGCAAAACCAGCATGATGGATTCTCCAACCAATGATACTCGTTCCTAAGGATTCTGTGTTCACATTCTGTTCCGTGTGTTTCGTTGCTGTGAAGATTAAGCCTACCCCCTAGCATTTGCATCTGGCTACCCGTGATCTGGCATCCTGAAATCGTTGGCATCTGACGAATGAAATCCATTGATCTTGTTGATCTGGCAACCCGTTCTGAAATTGTTGCATTGATCTGAAACCCGTTCTTGCAACCCATTCTTGAAATCGTTGTATTGATTTGGCAACCAGTTGTTGTTGATTTGTTGCATTGATCTGGCGACCCGACCCGTTCTTGAAATCATTCCATTAATCTGAAATCGCACTTTGCATCACACCTGAAGAACCTAAAATCATACTTGGCATCGCACTTGAAATCTGGCACCTGAAATTTGTATCTGGCATCACATTCGGCAACTGGAAGAAAATACGGAACCGCTCATAGGAACGGTTCTGTTACATTCCATGGAACTCAATGGCATCTTCAAAGCATCTTTGGATATTTTAATAATATCTTTTTTAATTGAGCTGTTAATATCTGCCTCATATCAGTTCTGATCTTTGAACAAACAATATGAGAGTATCACCTCTTGATTATAATGGGGTTTGGCATTTTGTGATTAAATCATTTACAAGTTTGACATTTTGTGATTAAATCATATTTACAAGTTTTGTGACTTTAGTGTTTTTAAATTATGTCAAATTCATAGCACATGGCATGATGCTACATTGTTTTTAGGTTTTTAAAATTGATTTTACATTGCTTTTGGAGGTGAAATCTATTTGTATACTTCATTATCATGTTGTTTATTTTCTTATTAGCTAAAAGATGTCTGCAAATCATGTTGTCTACAATTTGTACATAGTATGCTATATCATTGAGAATGCAGAAAACTTAATCACTTAATTTTACATTTATCAAGCTAAAACATTTTTGTCTACTGCCAAGGATTGATGTACGACCATACATTAAAAGACATGATGGTATGTGGCCTATGATAGGTATCACAAAATCAACTAGTACAAAAAAACACGTTTATTGTATGTTCTAGGTGGAGGCTATAACTTAACTATTAAGCTTATTTTGAGATGATGAAATACATGGGTGCACCCATACACATGCGCAAAACTGTACATAAGTTTAAGTACAGTTTTGAGCATGTGTATGGGTGCACCCATGCATCCTCCTCCCCTCACCATGCATGAGATTTTTCTAACTAAAAAACTTGGGGAGGAAGATGCATGTATGAGAAATGTGCATATCCCCATACATTTGCACATTGTGTGCATTGAGAAGTGGACCCCAAAAAGATTCCTCACCCCCTCCCTCCCACTTATTAAATTCAAATACTTAAAGTTTGAAGTTAAGGTTTTATTTTTTTCACACACTTCAATGTGCTTTAAACTTTAGCCAATAATCTTTATTACTTGGCTTTCTTTTTTATTTTTAAATTATCAAAGTTTCACTCATAAATCATGAACATAAAAAAATTGTCTTGACTACCTTAAACTAGTTTTTTTTTTTTTTCAATCCCGCCATTTTCAGGAACGTTTAACCACAAGCCCAAACTCACTAGTTTGGCTCCTAAATCGTTACCCGCAAGCTTTTATTCATGGGTCAAAAAATGCACAGTTAAAGAAAAAGGACGGGGATGGGGTGAGGGGAGTAAAATAGACAATAAAAAGAGAAAAATAGGGGGGGGAGGGGGGATTTGGAACACACGTGCATGCACACACACACACACAAATGCACACACGTGTGAGTGAGTGAGTGAGTGAGTGTGTGTGTGCGCGCGTCCGCCCACGCACGTGTGTGCGCGCGCGGATGCCTGTGTGTGCGTGTGTGCGTGTTCGTTGTGTGTGTGACTCCCGACACAACGAATGCGTGTGTGTGCGCGCATGTGCACGCGCGTGCGCGCACACACACACATCTCCATATAAAAACCTTTTGTGAATGAGATATATTGTATGAAGTATAGAGTCTAGAGTCCTTTTTTCTCCTTCTCTCTTTCCCACGGGCCCCACTTCTCTCTCTCTCTCTCTCTCTCTCTCTCTCCATCCATGCCCCTAAAAAAAATGGAAGGTTAAAATGTGTGTGTGTGTGTGTGTGTCTGCGTAGATATATAAACAAGAGGGTGCCTCCATTCCATTAAAAGTAAATATATCAATATTTACTCCACCCCCTCCCCGCCCCCCACGCACGCACACACATACACTTTTACTTAAATGTAAACCTCTCATAAAAAAATATGAATGTAAACCACTTAAAAATGTGAACCCCCACTATCCATAAAACAAAAAAAAGTGAAGGGGCTTTTTGGCTCCCCATGAATTAAGTTTTTTTTTTCTTAAAAGGAGACGAAAAAAAGTCCTCATCAAGAAAGAAAATCCCCCCCCCCCCCAAAAAAAAAAGAAGAAAGAAAAAGAACTAAGGCTTTTAAGGGCAGGAGCATATTATTTTTTAACACTCCCTTGCCCTTTTTTGTCACATGGCAAAACCCACCCACCCATCGCCCCCGAGCACTTAAACCATCGGCCTCTTGCCCAAACAACTTGCTTTTAACCATTAGGGAGCACACCCGCACTCCGCCCACCCCATATGTTCTCCCCTTCTCCTGTCAATTCACCTAAAAAAATCATCGATGAGCAGAACTGCACTAAGATTTATTATATGGCTTTTGTATTTATTTTGAATTACCAAAATTTTACCCATAGGTCATGAACAGAAAGTTTTACCCAAAGTTCTTTTCTCCGTCTAGCATCCATGCTCTATTGAAGAACATATTTGCTAATCCCATCCTTGCAACGACTGTGGAAAATAGCAGAAGTTAGACAAGTTTTTTTGTTTTGGTAGCCTTGGTCGAACTGTTACATCACCTCAAGTATTGTCATCTTTAAGAGCTATAAAATACATTCATATGATGGAAGGTCGAATGAATGGTGTTCATTTTTCACTATTTTAAGGCTCACCAAGAACTGGGCATCTTGAATCATTGAGATTAGTGTCTCCGAGAGACTTCAATCCCTTTTTTCATCACTGGTATCTAACTTTATCCATACTTGCAACAACCTGCTTGGTGTGCTGATAAAGTCGGTCGTTTACTTTTTGGCATTTTCAAGAAGTGGTCCAGTATTGCAACGGGCTCCGTCATGCATGTCGTCTGTTCCATCCAGTGCTGCATGTCGAGACGAGCCCGCATTAACAAATCGGGCTCCAAATAGTTCAGTATACACAGAGAAATGCACATGCACACTCATACACACATGCACACACCATCGGTCACATAAATCACACATGCATACACACACGCACATTTCACGCACGCACACACACACACACACACACACACACACACACACACCATTAACCACATAAATCACACACACCATCAAACACAAATCATACACACAAATCCACATACACAGATCACACATGCACTCACGTACATACACACACATACATCGGCCACCCATCAACGACCATCGGCCACTCATCAACGACCATCGGCCACCCGTCAATGACGGCCGTCCATTGCCCGTCAACGACGGGCACCCTTTACTAGTATATATATATATATATATATATATATATATACACATACTTACATACACTTTTGTATGCATGGGTGAGGAGACCATGCATCCTTCTCCCTTCACCCATGCATACACATTTTTTGAATTAAAAAAATTGGAGAGGAAGATGCATGTATGGGAAAAAACATGCATGGCCCTCTTCCGCATATATATTTGTGTATGTATGGGGAGTATTATGTATGCTCCTATACCCTACTTTCTTCCCTCTCACCCAATTTGAATTTTCCTCTCCCCTCCTCCCCCCTCTCTCTATCTCCTCTCTCTCTCTCTCTCTCTCTCTCTCTCTCTCTCTCTCTCTCTCTCTCTCTCTCTCTCTCTCTCTCTCTCTCTCTCTCTCTCTCATCGCCATTGCCTGCGTGCTCTGAGTATCATCATCACAATGCCTTTTGCTTTTGCCCAGTTATGGGGATCATGTGCTCTGAGTATCATCACCTCACCGGTATCATCATCACAATGCCTTCCTTTTGTTTCTGCCCAGCTATAGGGATCGCAAAGCAGAAGAAACTAATGTCAAGAATTTCAGTCAATGCACACATGCAATACACGACTGCATCAGTCCATTATTCTTTCTTTGATCCATCACCATTTGTGATTATGATTCTGGATAATCTGGTGGGCTTCTTCTTGGAACAATTACCTTCGCCATGGAAAATCCATTTGCATTGTCAAGCGCAATGCAAGAAGGGATATAGATTACCATTCCATTGATCATTTGGCGGAGAAATTGCAGATCAAACTGGCCTAATCTTTGATCAAGAACAAATTCATAACTGAATACTCATCTCCCTCCCATAGTCATCACGTGTAGATCAGGCAAGAGTTGATTGGAAGCATACCATCCGCCTACTAAGAGCTTACCATCTGTCCGCTAAGAGGTCATTTTTTGATTCTATCCAATCGCATGTACCTGTGGTAGGGCATGGTGAGAAGTATTCAAATTCTTAAAGCCATCGTAGTTGCCTCTTGTTTGCATGAGAGTACCATTTGGGAAGGAATGCACCTGAGCTGCACCATGTGAGCAGCGGACTGTGTTGGTGGTGATGTCGAAGAGCACAGATTGGGCAGTGCAGTCGTGGGGGGAGACACGGTCATTTGGGTTGTCTCGACAGACTTCGTTCGTCAAGTTGATGAGAGATGAGTCTGTTCTGTCCAAGAAAACCACTGTGTTGAAATGTGTTACCGTTGTGTTCACGTTAAAATAAATTGGGATGCTTCGAGATTCCGGTCTACCCTCAAGCCTTTGTAGATCATGCCCCTGGCCTCAGCTTTGAATCTGTTGCAAAAATATACTTGAAGATGATTAGAGAGAGAGAGTTCTAAGCTCACAAGGTTGGGTTATAGATCAACTTTCCAAAAGTACAAAAGCTACTACAAAGCTTACAGATATCGCCTGCTACCGTGAGTGGTGATGAACTGAATGCTATGCGCGTCATAAAGTGGGAGGATAATATCAGTCATCTGTTGAGAGTCGTGGAAGCATCCCATGCTGCGACAAGCCGTCATTATGAGGAGATGTTCAACTGGCTAGATGGAAAGACGTAGACTGTTGCTGCACAGACTGCGTAAGTCCTTATTCTCCTTTCATCTATCTCTATCTGATTATCTGAAACCTTTCTTTGTTGCATCAATAGTAGAAACGAAGGGCCTTACTCAGAAATTCAAACCCATAGACAAGTTTCTGATATGTCATCTTTCAAACTAGAATGAAATTCTACAAAGCAATTCTTTCTTAGCGCCATGCTTTGAGAAAAGTGATCAGTTTCACATCATTGTTTATTGGGTGTTGAGATCATGTTCATATCTGTCAAGATGGTTGAGATATAGGTTAGTGATGATAAGTAGACTTAGTTCAATGGTGAAACTTACCACAACTCTAGCTCTGAGTTTGCTCAAGAAGCTGCTACAGATTCTAAAGAGGCCATCTGATGCTTTTAGGAGGAATGGTTCGTTCTCATGCATTTGCTGGATCTTGTTTCAACGTCTATGAATCCTTTTTTTAGTGCATGTTACATCTCATGTTGCAGTGAAAAGATATGAGAAGAGTTGTGATGCAAAGGTTTGTTCTCATGCATTTGGTGGATTTTGTTCCAATGGATGTTGCAATGAAAAGACTCAGCCAATGCAAGCCTTCACGTTGTAACTGCTTATGAAACACGATATGTTTGCTCGTGCAAATGGTGGTGTGCGTTTATCTTACGAGCATGATTTATTACCATAACGGCGATACCACGGGGAACTATGATATATATATATATATATATATATATATATATATATGTGTGTGTGTGTGTGTGTGTGTGTGTGTGTGTGTGTGTGTGTGTGTTATGTATATAGATATATTCTTACTAGATTGAAAAAGAAAAAGAAAAACTCTTAGAAAATTCTTTGAGACTAAAACATGAACAAAACCAATATGTCGCTTTGTAGTCCTCCCAAATCAAGCAACTATTGTCCATAGTGGGATATGGATCCATATGTGTCTTGAGAAACAATCATAACTATATTGGATTGAGGTGAGTAGCCTCTTGTAATTTGTTGAAGCATCTCATGTGCCTTGCATAAATCCTTTAATTCATTGGATATGGACTCTCCCCCTCCATCAGTACGTAAAGCTTTAATCTTTTTTTTGAGTTACAAATGCCTTGAACTGCTTGAAGAGCTTGAATGATTCAGATTTGTTCTTCATAAAATAAATCACAGTCCTAGAAAAATTATCAATAAAGGCTAGAAGATATTTAGCTCTGTGTGTGGAAGAGGTTTGCCTAGATCCACAAATGTCACTATGAATAAGATCTAATAAACCTTCTGAAGAATGAGCATGGTTTTTTTTAATAAAATTCTAGAATCTTTGCCTAAATGCAACTCTCACATACCTGAGAAATCAATTTACTATCGCAAATCTTGAACTATTTTTAGATTTGACATTTGTTGGATACTTCCATGAGTTGATGGTCTAGTCTAAAATACCAAAGCATATTTGGATTTATAGAAGTTGAAGTATGCAATTTTCTTTTACTTTGCCTTATTTGAAGGTGAGTATCCCCCAACTTTCAATTGATTTCAAGTTTACCACCTGCTTAGATATTTATATGCAATTATTAGCATGTCAATTATTTTCTTGAATAATCTAAATATTATTCTCAAGCTTATAATCATTGTGAAAAATATGCATACCATTCAATGATACTTGGTTTTAATTGCACATTGAGTCTAGTACATGTCGCATGGTCAATACCCTAGTTGTGTAGGATCTATCTGTTTATAATTTATGACCTTTTAAAAATGATATAAAAAAAAAAGTACTACTAAAGAAAGCATTTTCAACAACTATTTTGGAATTTGAGACAAATATTAGAAGGTGCATTTCAAGGTGAACTAAAACCATCGACTACAAAATCTCCATGATGACAAATAGTAATGTGTGGAGAGAAGAAAGATGTAGACACTAGACACTGGTGAATGGATTGATACATGCCATAAGTCGTGACGAATAGAACCTTAGAAGTCTACCGCATCCAAACACTTGGGAAAGTCAATGATGATACAAAGAATAAATCTATACATTTTGTGAATTATAGTGGATCAACTAGACCTCGACTTAAGAGAAAGCTAAACGTGAACAATCACCACCTCACAAGATTTAACTTGAGCAACACAATACGTGACCAACTCTAACAAAACATGCCTCACAAGTAGACACTACACATGGATGGTGAAAATAACTTTCCTTTTGCCTTATTTGAAGGTGAGTACACCCAACTTAAAAGTGATTTCAAGTTTACCACTTATTTAAATATTCATATGCAGTTGTTAGCTATCTTGAATAACTTGAAAATTATTCTTAAGCTTAAAATTGTTGTGAAAAACATCAAATCTTTGTAGATCTTTTCAAAGTCCTAAAATGCAAGGTTTAAATGGAATCAAAGCTAGATCCATGCATGCTTGGTAGTACACCAATCTAGTCAAGATTTTGAGTGGAAAAATCAAGATTATGGAGTCTTCTAGGATCTCGATTGGTTTGCAGCCTCTAATACTTCTATGAAAGCAATCTTTAAATATCATTTTAATTAGAGATGGGCCTTGAGTGCTATATTTGGCCTAAAAGCCCGTTTTAATAAGCAAGAGACTCATTTAAAGACTAGGTTCTTTTCAAGGCCCTCTTTTAAGGGGATTACTTGAAAAGCCACCTATTATGCCTTTTGAGTACTCATACCTCTTGGAGAGGCTTCGTACTCTCTCCCCCTCTCATTGTAACATTCTCCTTTCATCCTAATACAAGCTCTCTCTCTCTCTCTCTCTCTCTCTCTCTCTCTCTCTCTCTCTCTATGCTGATCCCTGCTAAAAAAAACTCTCCTTTGAACCCGTAAAGTATACTGAAACAATTTACCCTCGAATATAGCTAAAACCCATGTATAAGGTATGAACCAAATTCGAAAAAAAAATTATTTTTTTGGGAAAAGACCTTAACTTGTACCTCAAGCTTCCGAAATTCCATGGTTGAAATGCACCAATTCTTAGAGCTCTTAATCCTACGATGGGCATATACATTTGCTTGTGTTTCTAAGAGTAAATAAATAAAATATATGGAGGGTGGACCAACGAAGGATTCCCACCCTCATTCTACTTCTCTCCTCTATGCTCTTCCTTCTCTCTCTTGCTATCTCATTGCTTGAGCTCTTTTGCAAAGAAATCAGTGAGGGAAACAAGTAGGACCATCACCTACTGTGAAGCGCTGGACAAAAAGCTCTCATTTCGGATTCTGGGGACTTTTTTGAGCAATTATTCAGGTATGCATCTGGTCACTGGCCAGTGAACTACTCCTCAAGCTATGCCTTATTGCAATGTATATGCACTCAGTTTACATGAATACGTAGTTATGGTAAATCATGATTCTCTATCCACACTTCATCATTGATGCTACAGCGATGGCTCATTGGTGGACAGAATTATAACCATTTTTTTGTATTGTTTTCATCGCATTCAACATCGCTTCATGACTAGCAAAAATGCGCACCACTTTAGTAGAATGTTTACAGCTATTGATCGCTGCCTGGCCAGCGGAAATGCGCACTACTTTGGTAGATTGCTTACAGTTGTTGGTCCCTGTCTCTGATAGGAACTAATCATACATTAATGATAGCTCTGGCCACTGCTATTTTTTAAAACTAGCCACCTTCCTGACTGGAGCTCTTGGTATGTTCTCTCCTCATCGAGGGAGCAGGTCTTAAGGCAAATACGTACCAGAGTATCCTTAATGTGGACACTAATCTTTTATGGCAGTGCGATTCATCTTCTGAATTTTATCTTAATGCTCCAACAAAGATTAACAATATGTGGACAACTGACATAGCTAAATGCTATGAGAATATTCCATTGAATGGCCCTGACGGATTAAAAGCAGTAATAAGTAAACTCGTGAGAGTTGCCTTTAAGCATACTAAACTTGAGGCCATCGCTTATAAATGGAAACCAAGGGATGGTAAGTTCAAATGAACATGGAAAGTGAAATACTCAAACGGATGCAATACGATTGATAGAATTAAACTATGTGAATGGAACGACTTCTTGATAGATAACTGTATTGTCAGACTTGGGGACAAGACCTGGAGACAAGTTTGTGATATACCTATAGGATTCTCATGCTCTCCAGTTTGGTGTAACTAGTATCTTTCTTACTATGAGATGCATTTTATCAAAAGACTCGCTAAGCTTGGAGCTCTTGACTATATAAGAAACTTTAAATATACCTTCCAACACATCGATGATGTATGTTTCATCAATAATCCCTGTATCTTACAGTTTTTGGATAAAAAACAATCTTGTGTGGAAACTAATCCGTTTTGGATCTATCCACTTGAATACTTGGATATTAAATTCGAAAATATCGAAGATTGTACCGTTAACTTTTAAATATCACCACTAGATTTGATGCAATCACTGGGACTTTTCAAATGTCCAAGTACGATAAAAGGAGAGCTTTACCCTTCCCAATTTGCCAATTTATCCACTTGGCATCAAATAGACCTATCTTTAACTCTTAGAAAGTCATTGTTTCACAGGTTATAGTAGCTATGTATTGTTGCAATAATCAGAATACCCTGATTGAAGAGGTGACAAAGTTGATTTATGCCTTTCAAAAGAATGGCTTTATTAAAGACAAATTATACAACATCTTCAGCAATATGTCTAAGAGTAAACGATTTCCTGGGCTTAAATATGATTTACCCGATGGTGACAGGTCACTTTTGGCGGGCAGTTAGCATCCCCTCTTAGAGGTGCTAACTGACCCCTGAGACTAAATGCTAACTGCGGGACGGTTGGTGGGCTCTCTCTCTCTCTCTCTCTCTCTCTCTCTCTCTCTCTCTCTCTCTCTCTCTCTCTCATGGACTCCATCTGACTATGCTGATCCCTGCTAAAAAACTCTCCTTTGGTCCCGTCAAGTATACTGAAACAATTCACCCTCGAATATAGCTAAAACCCATTTATAAGGTATGAGCCAAATTCAAAAAAAAATTATTTTTTGGGGAAAAGACCTTAACTTGTACCTCAAGTTTTTCCACCATATGCTCAAGTACATTCTCTATGAAATATAAGAAGACATGATCCTTGTCCATGGTTGAGATGCACCAATTCTTAGAGCTCTTAACCCTACGATGGGCATTTACATTTGCCTTGTGCTTCTAAGAGTAAGTAAATAAAATATATAATGGAGGGTGGACTGACGAAGGATTCCCACCCTCATTCTACTTCTCTCCTCTATGCTCTTCCTTTTCTCTCTTGCTATCTCATTGCTTGAGCTCTTTTGCAAAGAAATCAGTGAGGGAAACAAGTAGCACCATCACCTACTGTGAAGTGTTGGACAGAAAGCTCTCAGTTCGGACTCTGGGGACTTTTTTGAGCAATTATCCAGGTATGCATCTGGTCGCTAGCTAGCGAACTACTCCTCAAGCTATGCCTTATTACAATGTATATGCACTCAGTTTACATGAATACGTAGTTATGGTAAATCGTGATTCTCTTTCCAGATTTCATCATTGATGCTACAGCGATGGCTGGCTGGTGGACAAAATTAATACCATTTTTTTGGATTGTTTTCATCGCATTCAACATCGCTTGATGACTAGCGGAAATGCACACCACTTTAGTAGAATGTTTACAGCTATTGATCGTTGCCTGGCCAGCGGAAATGCGCACTACTTTGGTAGATTGCTTACTGTTGTTGTCGTTGTCTTTAATAGTAACTCATCATACATTAATGATACCTCTGGCCAGCAATAGATCGCTGCCCATGAAAGTATTTTTCTTGCAAAATCGTTGGTTTTTCTTGCAATGCTGATGAATGTTTATCATACGATGCATATAGTGTATGGGCACCCGCTTCCTGCTATACCACAACACGAATACATACTGAAGCTCTCCCTTTATACTAAGGGATTGATAATGATGTCCTCTAGAAAGGTATGACAAACGCTCGGTCATGTTCAACTAAGAGGTATAATAGATAGGACTTAAAGCTTCCTATAGAATCAATAACCACGGATTCTTGGTATTGAAATAAGTAATCTCGAGCAAATAGACACTTCACCCATAGAAATCGATGGCAAGCCTTGAAACATGTTACTTCTAAAAGGATGTATGAAAGTAACTTAAGACTTCGTGCTCTTTAATCATAATGCTTTGAAGACTATTGTTGTAACCACGTGGAAGAAAGGATCATGTCGACCTCTCAAGAACAATCTACTACACGCATTCAGGTACGTTTTCTTGTAAACCACAAGTACTTAGATGGGTTTGCAAATGATGAAATAGAATGGTAAAACACTATGTGTTCCACGATAATTTTTGACTCTGCTGAATTATAAGTAGTATACTTCGTGACATTCTTTAAAGCTTGATATAACAAACGAAATACTTATAAACATTACTAATATGTAGTTTAAAGAGTACTATCAATACATATGACCAAAGAAAAACCTTTTCTACATGGATTTGCTCAGTACGTACCAAACTCGTAGAAGACTAGTACACTAGTCTTCGGGGTCAGAATGGTACAGAGGTGCCCTGACACCTACGAGAGATTACACACTTTACTTGTTGCACTAAAACATAATAATGGACTATAGCATGTTAGTAAATCACAGTATGTGGCAGAGTTTGGTAGGCCTGAACGGCATGGATTTGCCCAGGCCAGCTTGAACGACATGGATTTGCCCAAGCATTTTTACATAGAGTCCATCAAGTACCAAATGATTCACAGGTACTGATAGGTACAAAATGGCATGGATATGCCCTGCTACTGACTCCTATGGCCAAACTACACCTATTCCACGTGTTGTGATTGATTATGCCTTCGTCATTTTAAGCTATGTGACTATAGTGTAATTATAGGAATACTTGTCTTATACTGATCAGTATGGCGAATGCCCTATACGGTAACATCAGGGCAAGACCTACAATGTGGAAAAATATCTGGTAGGGAAGATTGGACTAATGATTATACTTTCTAGTTAAGCTAACAATGGATCTTGTTTGAGACATGGATGACAACTGATGCTCAGCTATGACACTTGTCTTCCTCACTGAACTAACTTGTGTGGTTGTGTTTTGTGGGATGGTGGCAGGTAACAGCTGAGTATCCTAAAACTTGCTTCACTTTATGGTCCTTTAAACTGTAAGTTTTTCAGCTTCGTTTAAACATGTTATGCTATAAAACAAAAGATTCAAAGGATTTGGTCTTGACTTGTTCAAGGGGGACTATGTGAAATCTGTGTTACACTCTCTCTCCTCCTCTGCTGCCCAGTTTATTATGAGATACATGGGAGGTATTATTGCCTGTACAGGGATGGGCCACATTCACTACGGTCATTCATGTGCTACCCTGATCACCGTTGCCTGGGTCTGATACTTCGTGAGATGCTGCTCCTGCGAGACTCCTTGCTTTCCCTGTCGTTGTCTGCTCCACACCAGTTTGCTATCACGGATTTCTTTCAGCAGATCCATCATTTTGATTCTGATTCTAATGAGGAGATCGACATTCCTACATGGTCGCCTAGGCCTCGTAGATAGCTTCTTTACTTGGCCCGGGTTGTGGGCATTCATACTTTTCTCTGCCAGCTTGCCATTTCTTTCTGTGTTTTACTTGGCCCAGGTTGTGGCTTTGATGAGTCACTTAGTTCTGTCATGTTTTCATTTCCTGCTGTTTTCCTGTTTTTTCACAGGTCCTCTCATGGACTACCGCTCATGGACTAAGCTCCCAACACATTGTACATATTTTTCTGGTCTAATGCACCCTCGGGGGTTGTATAGACATGAATAAAACTCGTTCTCTCTCTCTCTCTCTCTCTCTCTCTCTCTCTCTCTCTCTCTCTCTCTCTCTCTCTCTCTCTCTCTCGGCTAGGGATGGCGGATCTCTCGCGGCCAGGGATGGCGGATCTCCATCACGCTCCACCTATAGCGATGGCCTAGCTCCATCGCGTCCATCTGTTGGCGCCCTTCGCTGCCACTACTGACCTCCATCGTGCTGCTGTTGGCACCCTCCATTGCGGATGCTGCTGGCCCTCCATCACTGCCCTGCTGGCCATACTGGCCCTCCATCGCTGCTCTACCCTGACTGTTTGCACTTGTCCCATCGCTTCTGTCCATCGCTGAAGGTGCATCCTCCAATTTGTAAAATGCCTCGTCGCAAAGTTCCCCTTAATCCTGATCGATCTTTTGTTTCCAGCATTGCTTCAGCCTCACTTCCAATGCCCGTTGCAGTTCCTATCTCTCCATCAAATCCTAGTGCCGACAATGAATCTATTGTAGCTCTTCCCTTGACTCTAAACACTCCAGAAGAACCTGCCTCTCTCCCCACATTTACCCTAGTCCGTCTTCTTCGTGAAGATCAACTTTGTCTATTTGAATACCTCAACAATCATAGAGAGCAACTTGCTTCCCATGACTCTCTGCTTCTTGCTGTGCAATCGCACCTTCAGAAGCTAGACTCTTCTATTGAAACACTCAAGAATGAAGTGGCAGTTCTCAAAAGTGAAACTTCTTCCCAAATCGCTACTTCAGCTAAAATTCAGCAGCTCGAAAGGTCAGGTGGAACAACACCATACGGCTGTCAAATCATGGGCAGATGTACTTAAAGGTTCGTCTACAGTTGTTTCTCCACCCTCGCCTTCATCTTCGTTTATCTCAGCCATATTCACTGAGGGCCGTTTGCGAGAGCACAAAGCTCTCAATGTTCGTGTTAGAGGTATTCTGAACTCCCAAAATGTTGTTGAGGAAGCTGAAAAGTTTTTGGAAGGACATCTTCAGCACCATAGCAAAGGTATGGAAACTGCCTGGCGACCTAAGAAGGACCCGAATACTCTTGTCGTCCGCTTCACGTCAGTGTCTCACCGGCGCGAAGTTTTAGGGAAACGATCTAAATTACGTGATACAAAAATCTATTTGGATGAAGATCTTACTTTCATCCAAGTCCAAGAACGTAAAAAGGCAAGACATGAAGCTCTATCTACTGGCAAACGACTTATCTATCGCGATGGCATTATCAGATTTGTGGATCGTAAGCCTATAGTTAATGAGAATCTTAATTCTTAGATAGAGTCTGAGTTAGAGAAATGAAGAGATGTCCAGTTGAGCATGTAAATGGTACACGTACCATATAATCCTGGCCATATCACTCTCTTCTTAGTTAATTTGTTTCTAGTTAGTTTGTTTCAACGGCACTGATCCGTCTTGTTTCCATCTTATCTGATGTACTGGTTTCGTCTTATACGCCTTTCGGCATGGAAAAGACGTTAATAAAGCTTTCTTTCTTTCTCTCTCTCTCTCTATGATGTGAATGCTTTCTCTATCCTCCTCCTCAAACTATCTCTTAATTCCTGTCTCTGTTGATTTATAGTTAGTATCATCAAAAAAGTAACATGTAGCAAGATAGATCGACTTACCTAGGAGGAGGCATTGAAACAAAACTTTTCTTTAGTCTATTATTTTATCGTAAGTATATTCAACCAACAACTTTGACAACAATGTACCCAATTTGATGTTGAAATGCTTACACTAGAGAACTTAAGCAATATAAGAGACTTCATAGCATTGAGTTTCTATAGATACATACACCACTATCTTTGCACTATTTTAGCAATGCTCATTAGGCTCAGCTAGGCAAGTGACATAGATTTGCCCAATCCACACATGCAATGTACAAATATAAAGTGTATAATGTACAAAATTGTTCTAGAATTGTACTTTTTATATGCAACAGTTCTATGATTTTGTCTTAGAGATGGTTACATCAAATTCACACTTACTAACATTTAAAACAACAGGTTTTTTTTGGCAAAGTAGCATAAGCTATGCATGAAGGGTATATGAAGAGAGGTAATCCATGTTAATAGATAAAATGGGCTTGTAAATGGAAGGATTTAATACTTTACATGTGTTGAAGCGTGATATTGGAGGTGGAGTAGAAGACTCCTTGAGCAACAAAATTTCCATTTACAAATAAAAATCTCCTTGTTTGGATTGAGCTTTCAAATCCTTCAACTTTTTCAATATTTGGGTATAATACTCTTGCAGGTATTTCTCTAAGGTCGTTGTTTCTTTTCCATCAACACCCAATAAACTATATGTTTCACCCATAGGTGCTGAGAATATCACATCGCTAGATAAAACCTGTATGAGAAACTCTAGCTCATAAGAAAGCTTGAAGAGGGTTTAAAAATAACAATGAATCTTACCTTACTGAAAGTATTATAATCACAAAGCATATAGGTAGGCTTAGAAGTCTCTCAAATCTTAACACACTTTTCCTTATTGCAATCTTCAAGTACAAACGTTAACTCCCTTTCCTATCATGAGATAATTGATGATATAAGTATATTATAGCCAAATATCAATTATTGGCATGTGAATGGACCATGTGTCTACACTTGTTATTAATTGTCGGTTGGACCAAATGTGTTGGGGCTATGGGTCCATCAATTATTATTTGCCAATTTTAAGGTTCACTTATGAGTTATGAGGTCTTTATTGCGCCTCTATCCCTAATTCATAGGCCCTAAGATTACATAAAGCATGAAAAGGCCAACATACTCAATCTAGCTTGATTGGTTGATTGAAGATTACCTTTTAGCTTACATCAATTGGCTTCAATTAGCTTATCTTCAATAAGTCATCTTGATTGTTATCAACAAAATTGTTTTCTCATTGACTATGGTTCTATTGCGTGCATTATGCTCTTTGTTTTGTGTGTTGTATGTGATGTTTTGCTCATACCATGTTTTGCATAGGAGAATATGGGTGCCAATTCTTACAATGATTGGGTCTTTACAAAAGGATGCTAGAATCAGCTTGGATCAAATCGTTGCTTTTGGGAGAAAACAACAGTTTCAAATTTTACTTCCACTTCTTTCTACAGTATCGGTCAGATTCTAATTTGACAAAAAATTTGGATTCATCTCATCAAATAGTTGAAGACTATGTGAGAATATGTTCACATAAACTCCTAGTACACAGTGCCTAGCATTGTAGAGTTTATCACTTAGATGCAACAAGAGGCTAGTGACAGCCTGGCTAGATTTCTACAAGGCATCAATGACGCAAAGAGTTTGAGAGTTTTGTATAGATTGCAATGTTGAAGCAAGGGATATGGTCGTTTGTTGATACCAACAAGCAAATGCACCAAGATATCTCCTAGGCCATCTGGATTGTGATAGGTTATGAGCGAGTCATTGATGTACTTTCAAGTTGGGGCTACCAACAAGATGTACACCATATACAATATTTCATATAAGTAAAGTAGTATATTGTTTAAGAACGTGCTTACACAGTAAGAGCATGGTACAACAAACCATAGACCTAATATATATATATATATATATATATATATATATATATATATATATATATATATATATATATATATATATATATATATATATATATATATATATATATATATATATACTAAGTAGGTATTGGATACGACAACCATTCTCCGAAGCTATCCATATGTTACTAGTACTCCATCAGAGAAAGACGATTTAGAAATTGGATACTCCAAGAGGATCTATTAATCTTGGAAATCTGATCAAAGATAGATGACTGAGGAATCGTGTTCTCCAAGAGTATCTAGTAGAAAAACTTTCAATGTCATAGGATGCATTTGAGGGTGGTTTTTTTTGTGACTTAGAGAACCAATGCCTTTCGGGAGGGTGAAGAAATGCTAGGCCCCAGTGTCAACCTTAATTTGAGCCCTTACTAATCAAACGACTACTTGATTGTAAGAAATGGTGATGGTGGACAACCATGGATAGGCATCTGTTCCAAGCACGATGAGGTCTGCTGCAAGTCGTGACTTGATGGGACCATCTAACAAGTTGTCAAAGGTTTATGTATTAATAACTTTGACTAGTATTTTTGGTTGAAATGGTTGGTCTGGTCTGGGTTTATATATAACAAGAACACTATGGTGGTATTCTTTTGGCAATGACATTTAAGCCTAGCTCTTGGTTGGCTACTTGCTCTCTCTCATCTCTTGTTCTTTCAAATGTGATACACGTGCCAGCATTTAATATCAATAAACTATCAATTCAAATATGATACAGACCATTATGCAGAATGTTTTTATGTATAGATGTTATGTTATGATCACTGATTTTTCTATGTGGCTGTTATCATAGGACTCATGTTCATTTTGCATAATGCACATGCGCCTCAGTGATTGGTGGTTTTCTAGGGGCCTATTCAGCTCAATTTTGTACTTTTCAGGATCACACCATTTATCTCCACCTACTAATAATGATCTTGAACTATGGTGATATTCAGAGCTATTATGTTATTACCAATAATGATCCTCCATTACTGTTAAGCCGGCATATGTATTTCCTTGTTCCGGGGTTCACTGCACATATGTCCTCATGGTTCTTCATGCACGTTCAATCTGACATACATTTACTCCTACGAAGCATCTATTCCCTTTCTGTGGTAGTCCAATTCTCTGTGGTTGTCCAAGGCTGTATATCTAGAATCATTTTCTCGAATTATTACATATCCTTGTCCTCTACTAAATGGTAAGTTGGTGAGGGATTCTTTTCCTCTACTTGAGGTCAAGAACTTGATTCCAATCTGTTCACAAATGAGGACATGCAAGAGAAAAGAAAGACTATTACAAGCCCCTAATTCATTCAGCGTACTTTGGTTCATCTGGCCTATACTACCACAAAACATTGTTGTAGTTGGTGCTCTTGCTCTTAACTGCTAACATGAAAGCTAAAGAAACGTTTTAACAGATTACTCCTATCTCTACCTTTTGAGGTTTATACAATTTGCCTGGCACATCTATATTCCTACAGCAAAATCTCTTGCTATTTTGCCTTCATGGCATATCTAGCAAGCTTTTGGTCCATTTGCAATATGGCATTTTGGCATCACTATTGCATATGATAATATTTACCTATTCTCAATATTACAGCTAATATCCATCAATTTTGCATACCATTTTGGCATGGGCTTTCCATGTACCACACCATTCTTCAATCACCATGACTTGCTGCTATTGGGCTATATTACATCTGTGATATCCAACAGAGATTGTCACATGATTTCAACCTATGGTTCATGCTGATGCTGCTCTTTGGTATCTCTTAAATTACATGGTTCAAGGTAAAAAAGACTAGAGTCATTTTGTGTCCCTTTTGAATTCTTTTGTAATAGGGCTTCAAAGTTATCTCAATAAATTTGAAATGATCGATGGGACACTTCATGGTCATTATATTTATGTTCCAGCTCCTTTGGCATATACTGTATACATTTTGCAGCTTATATGGTACATGCATTTAAGCATTTAGTCCCCACTTTCTGGTTCCTTTGCAATATAAGTGTTTGGAACTACTTGTTCATTTTATCCACTTTTTGTTGATACTTTCTTGATGCAATGTTGACATTTTTACTCAGCAGCATAAGATTTGTCATTCAATCGACTGCAATTTTGTCATTTTGAGGCTACATCACTTTTGCAATATGAACACTCAAGACAATGTCTGTTTGAGGAGGGCAAATTATGACCCAAATATCATGGAAATGGATATCTGCATCGATCGTTGGTCCGTACTTCTTATTGGTGGTTAGGTGGACCATATATTTTGGGATCTTGGGGCCATCATTTATCAAGTGGCCTTTCCTGGTTACTTGTGAGTCATGTGATCATTATTAGGTCTCCATCTCTAAACTTGTTGACCTTTTAAGGCCTCAGCAAATCCTTGTGAAGATCGTTGTCATTCCACCAGTTATGATTGTGCTCAGATGCTTTATCAGAATATTTGAATTCTCCTCTCTGCTCTGTGTTTTGTACATGATGTTTTGCTCATAACCAAGTAACACAAAAAAACGGAATCTTCTAAAGCAACTTGATAAGAGACAACTTCAGTGTATCAAAAACTTGGTAGCTAGATTGATTTGAAAGCTAAAGTGTTCCCAAGTTTGATAAGAACTCCAAGATGGAAAACATGGAAAAACTCCCAATTTGCATTGTCTATAGCAAATCTATTTGTAGAAAATACTCCTTGAAGAACATAGATGACACAAAAATCCGTAACCATCACAGCATTGTTATTTAATAGAATGTGCATCAAATTTGAAAAAATCCTCTTCACTGAGCAAGGTTAGCGTATTTTAAGAGGAAAACCAGATAAGAATGCCATATGAAGTGGCTTTGACAAAAGTACATCCTTTCTACATGAACTACTGAAAAAGGAGAACCACAAAAATAACTTGGATGAGAGTATGTAGCAAATAAAACAGAAAAATCTTGAATAGGATAATACAACAAACAAACTCACTTTGGAAGTCATTTAGTAAAACAAAAGCTTTCATACAACTAACCTCTGAAAAGGCTAGGCGATCAGCAGCATTATTAGTCCATTCAAATAGACGAGTTAAAACACGTGTGAACTTCAACACTCCAAAGGGTACGATCGTCACCTTGGCATCTTGACCTGCCAACCTCTCACACAAACTTATGACCTGAAAAATTATCATCAAGTGTTGCTTGTTAGTAACAATTTGTGAAGAAAGTATTTAAGAAATGACTAAATATACCTATGTTGCCCATCCCAGGTAAATGCGAGAGAGAGAGAGAGAGAGTAACAAGATTTCACATAGTCCCTCTTGACAAGTCAAGACCAAACCCTTTGAACCCTTCAATTTATAGCATGCTGCATAACAGGTAAAAATACAGTTGTATAAAGTTTAACAGTACAGAGTACCATAAAGCGAAGCAAGTTTTAGGACACCCAACTGTTACCTACCACCATCCCACACAACAAAACCGCACAAGTTAGTCGCGTGAGGAAGACAGGTGTCATAGCTGAGCATCAGTTGTTATCCATGTCCGAAACAAGCTTGCTTATGGAGAGATCAATAAGGTTTAGCGTTTCCATGAATCGCAGTTCGTTGGCGAACGAACCGCGATTCGTCAATGAAACGTGAAAAAGATTTGGACCTCAAAAAAAAAACACGATTCTTTGATTTTGAACTATTCTTTGATTGTGACATAAACAATTCTTTGTTTTGGCTTCTCAATGTTCTACTTTGTAATTCGATGTTTACCTAGTGCAATGTGTAATGCATGTTTGATGATGGATCATGAATAAATCATAAATTACAATGTTAAGTGGAAGTCGCAGCATGGAATCTAGTTTGTGAAGTTTAAAACGTGTTCGTTCAACATTGTCATGTGCACTTGTGATTCTATGAACACTGAATTTTAATTTGGTTTTAGGCTTCAGCATTCTACTAGCAATAGTGAACTTTGAAATGTATATATTTAGCAGCAATCTAACATCTATAACATCTTAGAAACATTGTAGACATTATATATATTACATTAGATATTTTTTAGCATTATAGAAAAATGCAAAAAAAAAATGATTGCCAATTCTTTCAGGAGACATTCAGTTTAGAACCAAAATTCATGCCGATTCATCGGACTATGAAAAGATTGATTTTGAACAAGGTGGATGCTAATAAAACTGGAATTTGGCAAATGTTTGTGCAATATTGTGTGCTTGTGTGACTGAGAGTTCAAAGAGAGTCTAACAGCCTGACCTGATATAGGGTTAGCCTGTGTCTTGGTGTTACAACACCCATAGATCTCTGATTGCCTTGAAGGTTGATGCACGCCCCATACAGTGATGACGCACCGTATCCGCCCATCCATAGGGTGCAGACTCACCCCCGTGCACTGACGTTACCGACATCCACATGCCCGGTTGAGACTTTAGCGATTATTGGCGTCCCATACCACCAGCCATCGGCCTCGGCACATCTCTTGGCCTGGAGATACACCTTGGCTACTGGACGTGCTCTCCATCCACCAACTCAATGGTAGACTGAGTGAATGGAAAAAGGGAAGCCCCACCACTATATAGGCATAGCATAGTGGGTCCCATCAAGCACAGTCCCGTCAGCGACACGTGACCACCTAGGATGGTGATGTGTGGCAATAAAATATGTCGATAACACCAGACCTACGTCTTGCCCCTTGCGAGGCCATCACTAAAGGGCGTACCATTATGGTACATAACATTCCCTCTGTTACGGCCATATTCAGTTAAGGACATGGAATAGTCCTAATATGGTAGACCGGCCCTCCAGTGTTCGAAATTATTGGTTACGCCTAGATTTTATTCCACGTCAAGGCTTGTTTGTGACTAATGACCTTGAGAGGACCCAGACATTCTAATTGAGACATATGGAGTAGTGCATGTGCGTGTGACTGATATAGACAGGTGGAATGCATGAAGAGCTGTGATCTATTTATAGTTGACCTGCATGGGGATTGCATGGGTTCATGCACAGGATCCTACTCTCTATATATTGAGGTAGTGATTATTTCGTCGACGACTTGGTCTAGGTTACCTGTTGAGCTCTTCTTCTCTTGCTATCACATGGCATGGCTTGAAGGCTAGATCCAGGAGGAAACTCCAGGAGGGATCTAGGATTCGTTGGGTGGTTTTGCTCCATAGTCTCTCTTATTGTGTTTTCCTATCCTCATCTTAGGGGTTTTCCCTAGTGGTCTTTACACCCTCCCCCATAAAAACTTCTATGGAAGAAAACCAAGGAATCTAAGTCTCAAGTTGTTTTCCTTTTCCCAGGTGTCCTCGTCCTCTAACCTACCTTTCCAACAAATCAGGTGTTTTGGCATTTGGCTGGGTTAAGGGAGATGCCATACCTTCAACATTGTTGCATAACTCGTTCCAGACGATTTAAGTGATACCTTCAAGTTGAATGTACACACAAATCATCCAGGAACACTTCTAAGAATTTATGGAGAAACTCTTTGAAGGCATGTTGCATAACTCTCTGGAAGGTGCTTGGTGCATTGCACAATCCAAACGGCATTACACGAAAAGCATAAGTCCCCCATGCAGTTGCAAAAGTAGTCTTATGCTAGTCCTCGGGTGCTATTTGCACTTGGTTATACCCATTGAATCCATCAAGAGGTCCGATACCACAGTTAGGGTCGTGTCCAGCGCGTACACGACCAACAGGGCAAGACAGTAGGAGTAGTGTGCCCCGGTATGGTCCATAGCCATGGCGGGCCTAACACAGCCTAGGGACCCTGTCAGCAGGATAGGGCCCCACGTTGGGTCCCGATGTGCAGTCGGCCATGTCAGTGCCACGTGGTTGACACTTGGCAGTATGCATGCTACCAGGCCTCACACTGGGCTAGGAGGGGCTTGCTCCATATCAGGGAGTAGGCAAGGTTGGGTGGATCAGTTAGTGTTTGCCCTACTGTGGTGTTTAGATCTCTAACACTTACCCAAAACAGTACGTGATGTCTATACCTTTATGGGACATGCCAATTATTACAGATGTTTTATATTATTGTTTGCATTATTGGCCTTGCCGCTCTATCGCCTTATTGTTGAACCTAAGTGGACACAGGAAGCCCTAGACGCCTTCGAGAAGGTTAAGCAAGCCCTGGTCACCGCTCCAATCCTACGGTCTCAAAACTGGAGCATAGAGTTTCACGTGCATACGGATGCATCTACGTATGGAATACGGATCGTGTCGACTCAACCAGGCGAGAAAAGAAAGATTTCCCCATCTGCTTCGCGAGCCGACAGCTCATTGAAGCAGAAGCTAAATACATCACCACCAAGCGAGAGGCCCTTGCCATGATTTTTAGCATTAAGAAATTTCGACATTATCTTTTGGCCAACCCTTTCTCCTTTTATGTTGACTATCATCCATTGTTGTATTTGGTCAATCGACCTTGTACGGCGAGCCGTATTACACGATGACTTTTACAACTTCAGGAGTTTGAGTTTCGAATAGTGGTTAGGACCGGAAAACAACATTATTTGGCTGACCACCTTTCTAGATTGACGACACGCCGAGAAGAAGTGGGAGTTGATGATGAACTTCCAGATGCTCATATCTTTTATGCGGATGTAGTTCCAAAGTGGGCTGCCGACATAGTTGAGTATCTTGTGAGGGCACGACCTGATCCTTCACTATCATCCCTAGATCAACGAAAGTTGATAATAAAAGTTGCCCCATATAGCTTGATAGCTGGAAAACTATATCGAATGGGAACAGACCATATCCTCCGAAGATGCCTATTGGACCATGAAATAAAACCTATTATTAGTGCAACTCATGAAGGGATTGGTGGTGGTCACTTGGCAGCTGACGCTACTGCTCGAAAGGTCCTCCAAGAAGGATTTTGGTGGCCTACCTTACACCGTGATGTGGCAACCTTTGTGAAACATTGCGATATTTGCCAACGAACCACAAAACCGAGAAGATTTGGGTTTATGCCTTTAAAGCCTACTATAGCAAAAAACCCTTTTGAAAAATGGGGCATAGATTATGTTGGTCCCATCCACCTTGCCGCTAGAGGAAGTGAAGCCGGATACATTATAGTGGCAACAGATTATTTTACGAAGTGGGTAGAAGCGAAGGCCGTCAGAGTAGCCAATGCAACTAGCACAACTAAGTTTCTCTATGAGAACATTATTACGCGCTTCGGATGCCCTTTAGAACTTGTGAGTGATTGCAGATTTCACTTCTTGAATGAGAGTACGAGTCCTCCTAGCCGAATTCCTTGTGGTTCATCGCAAGAGTACGTCTTATTATCCCCGATGCAATGGACAAGCCAAATCTTCTAACAAGATTTTGTGCAATATTATTACGGAAACCATGGAAGCCAGTAGATCCAACTGGGAACACAAACTCCAAGCAGCGTTATGGGCGTTTCGGACAACTTATAAGCTTGCCACTAGCCATGCCCCGTTTCAATTAGCCTATGGGCTCGAGGCTTAGCATTCCGTCAGAGTGTCGCATTTTTTGCATCTTCACCAATGTTCGTCGCGGCCTTTTCACGCTCATCCCACGCAACTGTGCTAACAGATTTGACAATGACAGTAGCCATCCACGATCTCCTACAGATAGCACATCCACTTTGTACTTTCTTCATCTGCACACCTGTAAAATTGTGTATATATTTAATACCACTTGCATATTCAAATCAAGGTGAATGTGTGTAAAATAATAGCATCAGAAGTAGTAATGCCCGCTGAATTCATTGTCCCTAGCCTACGTGTGGCCGTAACGGAACGATTAGACACAGGTAAGTCTACCCAGCATTGATTATGCTTACTCATGAACCTATGTGAAACCCGAACCATTGCTTTGCATGCATTGCACACCGAAAAGAAACGCCGCAAACCCTGACATGACCATGTCCTAAAACAAAAGGACTTACACAAAGGTGACCTAGCATTGATGTATCAGAGCCAGGTCACAAAAGGCAAATTGAAATTTTCTGGCCTAGGACCCCATCGAGTGATTAAAACATTTGAAAATGGCGCAGTTCAATGGGCCACTTTGGAGGGTGATCTTTTACCAACCTTGGTAAATGGTAGTCGGCTAAGGTGCTATTACCACTTACCTCCCACTGTATAAACTTCATCATTCTGATTTATTTACTTTTTGCCTTTCTTGCATTTTCCCAGTTATTTATGAACAATTATTTTATTTGTCTATTTTTTGTGATACAATGTACAGTGAGTGGAATTATGCGCAAAGAGTAGAGTACCTCTAGGGTGAAATCAGTGCCGGTGAAGGAAGTTCCGTATGCCAGTGATCAGACCATTCTCGATACCTTCACTATACAGCCTAGTGCAGCAGCAAAAGACTTCAGGAGAGAAAAACCTCAATATCTCTCCCAATTTTCACTGTCTTAGTTCGCCTGTTTGACCATGGCTAGAACACATCCTAATGAGTCTAAATTGAGTCAAGCGAGTCTGGAACCCTAAATCCCAGCCTATGAGCCAAAGATGGTAAAAATCACTTAAACCATCCTACAGGCTTCCCTTTTGGAAATCTAGGTTCACCCTCTTCACATTAGACTCCTCATAATATGCTCTTTCAACAGTGAGTCGGGCAAGCCAAGACTCCCATCCAGTTTCTGTTGGGGACCCATTTTTAGAAAATCACTAAACAGACTCCCCACACGTGTGAAATTGACATCTAGGTTCGCCCCCTTGATATTTTGCACATCTCCCCATGCTAGATCTATTGTCAAATAGGCGAGCCTAGAACCCCAGCCAAACTCCCAAAAACTGTGTTTAAGTGATTTTCTGAGTTGAACTGAGCTTTTTGGCCATTTTTAGCCCTGTTTGTGGTCCCCACATGTGTGAATGACCTGATCTAGGCTCGCCTCTGCCACCATTGATCTTAGAATGTCTATTGTAGTCGATCTGATATCTGACATCTATGTTCCCCAAATTTGGAAGGGGGGGAGGGGGTCTATATATGGAAGTAAGTGAAATCCTACTAAAACTCACATTTGCTAAAGAGATGCTACCAAAATTTTCTTGAAAATTTTCGGTGTTTCCAAGCATACCCCCAGCATTCACAAAAGCCATCCACTCATTCTCAAAGCTCACCTGCTAAATTTAGCAACTTGTACTGCTCTTTTTAGCTTCTGACCTTGCTATTTTGGGAAATGTAAGCACTTTTTGGGCTTAAACTTGCCAAGATGGTGAAGGATGACAAGGATAAAGGCAAAGCCGTAGTAACTACGCCAACCAAGAAGATCAAGCTAACGCAGGATATCGACCCGGACTTCACTGTGGGGGCAGAAGATCTCACCCCACACGCATCAGATGACGAATTGGAGGAAAAGTCGGCATTACCAGAGCTCCTCCCGGTGCCAAAACCATACGAAGCACGAAAGTGGTGGAAGTTAGGGGAGTCCCTCTTGAAGATCTACAGATTACTCTCCCCCATTACGCTGATTTACAACCATTGTGGAGTATGCATCTCAGGATACACCGAGCTTCAAGTACAGGCTAAACCAGGTTATGCACACCGTCTGATATGCCATTGAAGATCTGAAGACAATTGGGATTCCTGACGGGCCAAGGCATATATATATCGGCACTCAAGGCAAGGGCCGTGAAGGTCGATGTGTATATGGACACCACTAAAAGAGCACGGCGCACCAATGATGGATTATTACTTGAAGCTATCGCTGATGAAGTCCTTCAAGGAGCTGCTACCTTCGTGGTCAACTTCTTTGAAGTGGCAAGGACAAGGAAGGGATTTCATTGACCTTCTTTATGTACCTACTGGCTACTCTCACCGAGCTAGATGGATACAACTACAGCTGGGCCCATCTCGTCCAGGAGGAGATTTCCAAGGCCATACTATCCCCAAAGAAGCAGACTGTCGTGGGGCCACTTCTCACTCAGTTGGCAGTGAACCAAGCAGAAGGCCTAATTGACTTCTCAACGGACTTCCCAGCAGAACCCACCATCGAGGCCACGTCTTCCAAGACCAAGCCCAAGAAGTCAACGCAAGAAGATAAGGACTGGCAACAGGCATTCCAATGCCTTTCAGTCCAATCAGCGGTAAAAGCTGAACCCAACTCGCCAACAAATGATTTTGCAGCACAGCTGGAGTCCATGTTATTGGATGGAGCAGCACCACAACTAGCGTCAATGGCTATCCAGACTAGCCCTTCAAGGAAGAGCAGCCGACTCCAAGAACTGCTCATGCGGAAGCCGTCCTTTAAGCTTCCCCCTCTACCTCAAATTCAAATAGAGATCAGCTCGCCACCAAGGCACACAACGGCAGAGGATCCAGCTGAAGATCAATCAACAACCGTGGCAGCAAATACCGCCCAAGAAGGGGAGGAAATTATCATTCTTGATCAAGGACACAGGTCACCCACGCACACCTATACAGCGCCCCAAGCAACACCCATCGGGGGCCAGATCCTACCCAGGCCTCTACATCCGCAGGCGTCCACACAGTGCCAAAATCCGGAAAGCCCCCAGGAGGAGGTTGACATTCCAGCGGCCAGTGCACTTTCTCATGCACATGGCCTACTCAAGGATCTCAGCTGGTTGTTGCAAGATCAACTCCACCACCATTGCCGAGCAGAGTCAAAGATGAAAGCTAGACAGGCTGCCGAGCTCCAAAGCAACTCTTGCAGCGTGAGGCGGATCATGCCAAGCAACAGATGGCCAAGATGCAACAAGAAAGCCTCCAACCCGGTCATTTTGGAATTGGATACATCCTTTTACATTGACAACATCCCCGAAGGTGAACCATCTGAGGTTGCAGCGACACAGGACCTTTCGTCCCCCAGTTATTCACGCACAAAGGGGCCAAGCCAAGGCACAACCACACCAAGTGCTAGAACCCTTTTTAAGAAGCCAAAGTCTCTTGAGGAATCCATCCAAGAGTACGAGGCAACCTTTCCAGAAGCAGAGATGCGGGGGGGATATGTTTTGTCGTGCTCTGCAGCTGAAATCAAGGGCAAAGAGAAACAAATAATCGAGCAGCTGGCACCGCAACCCACGTGGCGCAAAGTCCTCTTCAAGGACGACAAAAAGATCCTGGCCCAATATTTCAAAATTCCCAGGTATCTGCGTGTGGATCCCAGTTACCTACCAATCCCCAGGCGAGCAGCATGGCTAAAGAAGCAAGATGTCAGTACACCAACGAACTGGCCCATCATTCCAAACTCTAGGGGCTGGAATAACCAAGCAAATTTCCAGTATGCCTTGGCGCAGTTCCACCACAGGCACCACCAATCAGTTGATTACACGGTGCGGCAAGTGGCGCTCAACTGCAAGGAGCTTGTTTTCCTTAGTACCCTCGAATTCCATTGGGATCGCTCCTTGGGTCCTTTGTTTTTCGACCCCAACACCCCTTTCCCCAGTCTCAAATGCCAGGATCAGTTAACCGTGGCAAGAATCTATTACCGCGCAGCAATGACGACCTCCCAACACGAAACACGAGTGGAAGAGTGGCAACAGTCTCAATGGTTGCCCTGTAGCTCACACGTGTTTGGGCCACTCAAAGATGACACCACTCTATGAGCCCAAGCAATGGAGGGCTACGTCAAAGTCATCCAGGAAATCAAAAGGAGCAATGAAGCACAGGATGTCGAGCTGCAAGAAGCACGATTCAAGTGAATTGCCATGGGACTAGCAACCATTTAGCAACGGGGGAGTGTGGGGGCTGGAACACAAGGCCTAAGGGGCATGTCAATGGAGCTCGCGAGTATTAAGGAAAGAAGTACCTTACAGGGAAGTAGCCTATGTAAATAACGATTTTGTGTAATTAATGGTCCAAGTATGGCATCCTGCGTGTAGGAGCCCATCAGTAGTCAGTTGTGTCAGGCCCCAAGTATGGCACCCTGCGTGCATAAGTCCAACTTGTGGTGCCATTAGTCACTAGGGGCAAGAAAACAATTTTGGAAAGTCTCAACGTTTTAACTTAGACTTGAAAAAGTTTGTAGAAGTCAAAGTCAAGTTTCCTAGAATGGAACTTGCATTGCATATTGAGACTTAGAATGTCTTGTCCCATAAGTAAGTGTAGAAAGGCAACTCCACAAGCTTTCATAAAGAGAAGCCCTTTGTATGTGATTTTCATCCTTAATACAAGAGAGCTAAGTGCTATCAGTTTTGGATCCACTTGTGCTAACTTTGGTGTTTGGCTAATATTAGTGTGGCTTTGTGTTGAATGTTTTTATTTCTAAGTTCTAGCTATTTTAGCCTCATTTTAGCATATGTGCTTAATCTTTGTGTGGTTCTAATTTAGTCAAGCTTTTAGAGAGGGTTTGGAAGAGTGTGTGTGAGTGAGTAGAGAGGGAAAAAGAGAGAGAGAGAGAGAGAGAGAGAGAGAGAGAGAGAGAGAGAGAGAGAGAGAGAGAGAGAGAGAGAGAGAGAGAGAGAGAGAGAGAGAAGAAAGAAAGAAAGAAAGAAAGATTTTATTAATGTCCTTGAATACCCGAATGTACATAGGACTCAAAAAAGGTACATGTCAAGTGTGCACATAGGAGCTTAAAGCTCAATCATCTATAAAACAATAACTGCAAATACAATGCCTAAAGATGGCTGGCCCAGTCAGGGTCCAACGGCCTAGAATTGTATATCATGATGCCTATCAGCCTGGACGAAGTGGTGGATGGTATGCTGTGAAGGTGTCACTGGATGTGCCATGGACCTCTGCCGCCGGGTAGGCTGTCGGTGTCATCTCTGCTACCGTGTCCATCTGGGCTGTGGCTAGGATTAAGTCTACCTTATCAAAATTAATGATAGTCTACCTTATCAAGATTCATGATATGAAATGACAAACTATCTACATAAAACTGGTCCCAGACCTGCTACTCCCCACCCGCACCATCCTAACCACATACTTGTGGTCACTTGGTGCGGTTGCCAACTAGAGCTTTTGCACCAATTTAGCATTAATAAAATTATGTGTAGAACCGTCATCAAATAAAACACTCACGAGTTGGCTGCCTACGAGCCCATTCATGTAAATGAGATTGTGAGGTCCAAAAACCGCGGTATTAAAACAACAATTACTACAAACTGTTTCATCCTTAAAGGACACATCAATGCAAGAAATTGAAGAATTACCTGGTGCCTTGAAGGAGCGGCCACCCTTCTTCCTTTTCTTCGGGCAATCCTTGGAGAGGTGCCCCTTCTCCATGCAGGAGAAACATAACCCGTTGCTCTTGGCCTTGTCAAATTTTGCTCTGTCCAACGACATTTCTTCTTCTTTCCCGATGGGGAAGTTGTGTCGACAACTTTCTCTTTGCCCTTTTTGAAGGAAGGGCCCGAAAAGGGTTTGTCTTTGGATTCAGACTTTTGACTTTGTTGCTCTCTGCGGGTTACTACATGCGTGTCGTCAAAAATCTTGGTGAAGTGCACACATCCTCAAGGGACTGTGGCTGGTTACGACAAACCTCAAGCTAATATTCTTTGGGCAAGTCCAAAATGAAATAAAGCTTAAAAAAAACTTTGCCAATCCAGTTAGGGAACCGTGAAGCCGCTTTTTGGAAGTCTTGTAACTACACATCCAAGGGCTTCATTCCCATTTGCAAAGTTGCAAATCGACAATAGCATTCAAAATCGTCCAAGCCTGACATGAAGGTGGTCTTAAAAGCTACCTGGAAATCCTCCCCAGTAGTCGGAACAGTGGCTCGCTCTTTGAGATCCTGCCACCACGAATACACTTTCCCGCGTAGAAACATGATGGTCATAGCGATCCTAGAGCTGTCTGGCAGATCATGCATGGAAAAGTGGAAGTCCATCGATCTAGCCACGCCAAAACAACGTCCTGACGCCTGTCCTTCTTCTCCCCAATAAAATATTCCGAGGTAAACATCGGGTTCAAGAGAGCTTGACGAGATTGCGATAAAGCTTTCATCTCAGCCTCTGCCTGTTCATATTTAGACTGCATGCCGACAATTTGTTGTTGTATAAATTATTCACACGTGCCATCTCCTCCATATCAGCCGCTTCCGGGCTTGGAGCTTGGTTTACCTCCATAGGAGTGTCCATGGAAAGAGAGGAGGATAGGAAAAAACTAGAGGAAAAACGGAGAAGAACGGCACAAAGACAGTCGAAAACTGATAAGTGAGGCTCAAGAAACCAAGAAAATGGCCTAACTTGAGCCAAGAGAGCACAAACTTTCAACTTGGAAAAGCGGGATGAAGAAATGAAAAATTTACACCCCTTTACCCCTCCTCCAAGCTCCTCCCCTCCTCCTTCATGCAAAAAGAACAAGTGGGGCCCAAGAAAGGCCTCATTTGTCCTTTCTAGAGTTTTAGTTCCATGTGGGGACCCAAAGGCCTACCACATGACACCCCCCCAAAACATTATGCAAATCCATTTTGCCCCTTTCTCCTCCTCTTACCTCCTACGTACCTCAATCTCCACTCCAAACCATTGGAGCCTTGTAGGTCCAGAGGGAGGAGGAGAAGAAGAAGGTACAGCCTACCATAGGACAGAGGACCAGAATCTGTCATAAATCAATAAAGCTTATAGCTTCACTTAGAGTTCTTTCTTATCTTCAACTTACAGTTTAAGTTTATAAGTCAAGGCCTGAAAATTAAAGCTTGACCCTAGATAATCAATATGATGAGGGGGGAAATTATGGGGAGGAGTACTCCCTCCCCTCCACGCAACACCATTTTATTCCAAAGTGTAGGACGTGGTTAGTTGGCATTTGATGCCATTTGTTTTGCAATATAAACTCTCTTCCCCTATCACTTCTTAAGCATTTGATTTTGGTATTAGAATGTAGTTCAACCATAGCTTTGAATTCAAGAAAGTAAGAGAATGCTTGAGACTTATGCTTCAAGAAGCATACCCAAGTCTTTCTTGAATAATTGTCAATGAAGGTTAAGAAGTATGTTGAGCAACCAATACTTCAGGTTTGGGCTAGTCCCCAAATATCGCTACGAATGAGCTCCAAGATTGATTTGGCTCGCATTGAACCATCCAATGAAAACTTTTGTCGATGGTGCTTGCCATAGACACAAGGTTCACATACCTCTTGGCCAATTTTGATAGGAGGTAAGCCAAGTACAAGATTTTGATCATGAAGATACTTGATGCTTTTATAATGTAACTGACTGTATCTTCTATGCCATAGTAAACTTTGACTAACAACTTTTGAAGACAAAGCGTGTTGATCAAGTATCAATTTCCTTCATCTCTAAAGCCGCTAGCAATGATTTTATTATCTTGCTTTAAGTCTTTAATGAAGTACCTATCATTGTAGAATTCCACAAGCATGTTTTAATAAGTATAACACCAATTGATAAAAGATTTCGAGCAAGGTTAAAAATAAGCAAAGCATTCTTGATCACACTTGAAAATCCAGAATTGAATTGAATTGGAATATCACCTTTGCCAACTATATCTTGTGTGCTATTATCTCCTAGCACAACTTGACCATTTATGCCTTGGGAAAAGGATGAAAACCAATCCTTTCTAGGAGTCATGTGTGAAGATGCTCCGTCGTCCATTACCCATTCCTTGCCGCTTGTTGAGTTTGGATTCACCATGAATAGGTACTCATCGCTACGACCACCACCACCAACTAAGTTGGTTGATTCGTCTTTGGTTTGCTTGGTTGATTGAGAGCTTGATTTCCATTTGACTCGTGCTTCCGCTGCAGCTTGCTTGATACCGCAAGTCAATGTTGAATGTACGCTCTTTCTGCAATAGAAACAAGGGCCTTGTACCTTGTTTGGTGGTGACAAGATGCTGGAATTGTGGAGGAAGCCCATTGAGGGTGACACTAACAATGTCTAGGTCATCTACATCCCTCAATTGATCTACGACATCTTTGATTCTCATCAAGTATGGTGTCATAGCTTCTCCCTCATTGATCTTCAAGGTACAAAACTTTTGCTTGAGGGAGAGGATCTTAGTGGTGGAAGATGTCTCAATCATTTGTTGGAATTTCTCCCAAGCCTCCCTAGGTGATTTGACATCAGTGACCTATGGAATAAGGCTATCCTTAATAGACATATTGATTATGGCTAGTGCTCTACTAACTCTTTTATCATAAACCTTTTTCCTCTTGAAAGTTGCGTCCTCCTCATCAGATATATCATTTTCAGGAGGAGGAGGATATTCTTCTTCTGCTACTGTCAAATCCCATAGATCTAACAAAACCAAAGTATTCTTGATTTTGAATATCCAAACCATGATTTTTACCATCTAATTTGGAACTTTCACCAAGGGAAATAAATTCTCCCTTTTCAGCCATGAAGTATATGTAAAGATCTTCCTTGAAACCACACAAAAAAGATTAGAAAAGACCTTATAGGCAAAATCTGATAAAAAAACCAGACTTGCCTCTTCTTCCTTTTGCTCCCTCTAGAGAATACTTTTGATAGAAATTTGCACCTAAATGTGATGTGAACAAAGATACTTTTCAAGGATGCCAAGAGTCCGATCCTGAAAAATGCAAAGTTTGGAGGAGATTGTATCTTAGTTGCTCTGATACCAAATGTAGGTGATTTCAAATGCTGTTGGGCTGAATCTAAGATGCTAACAATCAAGAGCATTGAATGCTTTCAGATTTGAAAATAGTGCCATAGAACAACAATCCTCAAGAAAGAGGAAGCTAAAATTGAGAGAGAAAACTTAAAGCTTGTATTGCACAAATGGATCCCTCACTCTTCTCCTAATGTGGAGAGATACAAATAGATGGGACGTGGTAGATGTAAAGGCTCAAGAATGGAGAGCCAAACACCAATAGCCCATGGAATTGAATAGCCAACAAATTTAACTCCACATGGGAGTGAATATGAAGTGTCAAACTCGTATGGACTCTAAAGGCAATTTTTAAAATGGGCCCCATGAACTTACAAGGTGAATTAAAATTAAAAATTAAAGGCCCCAATGGGTATACAATGGTAGGGTCTAAGTTTAACATTAAACGTGACATTAGACCATTGATATAAAGGTACAAGTTTCTATTTCTGACAAGATGGGTGTGTCAATGGATGTGTATAGAGTAGTACCATAATCAGTCCATGTATGTAGGTCATCCAAGAGGGGAAGTTGGGGCACAAGGGATGAACTCTCATGAAAAGCACTAGAGGAAGACTTGAAAAGAAAATCATTTCCTTTCATGCTCGTCATAGGCTCGCCTTTTGCGGCGAAGTGTACAATGGTATGATCAACGAGCAGTACACAGAAGGTGTAGTTTATATATGTGTATACTCAATGGTGTAGAGAACGACACTTGTCACCAATACCAAGGATGTTTTATAGAGCGAGATGGTGTGGATGCACGTCTGTGAGTGGAGGACAATGAGGCAAGTGTGGAGTGGTAGGCGGAGAGAGAGAGAGAGAGAGAGAGAGAGAGAGAGAGAGAGAGAGAGAGAGAGACCTCTTGGGTTGTCCAGGCACGAGGTCCAGCGAAAGTCAAGGACTTTCTTTCCACATCTTTACGACGAAGTGCCATCATTGTCAAACGGGCTATGTCCTGTGATGTCAAAAGGCAACATGAGCATAGAAATCTCAAAGCTAGTCATAAAAACTTCTTAATATTTCTGTGAAATCTAGAATTTCAAATGCATCTCATTGCCGACGAGCAGTACACGTACTAAAGGATCTCATTACATCAGAGGATTTACCTTCCAATCTGACATAAAACAAACAAGTAAATTCAATCTGTTTATGAAGCTAAGCTTTTTAGAAACTCATCTAACTTGACATCTCTATCAGATTCAAAAACATACAAGATTCTCCAAAAAAGAATTTATCAAATTTTCCCCTAAAAAGGGTACCCACCAGGTACAGATGCAGAATGAAGATTAGCTCAAGGGTTAAGCACTTCCAATGTAATCAAAACCTATAAACTGAACTAAGATGCTTAGACCTTGGTGCCTTGCCCTCTAGCTTGTCACAAAAACTGTGTATTGATGAAAACTGTTAGTAGCTGTGGCCTGACCTTTTTAATTGCCATAATGTTTCAGTTCAGGAGGAGATTTTAGTCAAGAATATATACACAACATGATTCTGAGGTAAATTTGATCCCCATGTGCTAAAAGTACTAGCCCCAAGTTGTATTTATTACTAGTACATGTGCTCTTTGGTTATACATCACAAATGCCTTGCCTAGTTGTGGATGGAACCTGAATTGAATTCATCTTCAGTGAGACGGGTTCTTACTTTTATGCTATCCATATAAGACCTTCAATGTTAAAAATGATGGCTAGAAGGTGTGATTGCAAAAACACATAAAATCTTAAAACGTGGCAAGCACGCCCATCAATAATCTACCAAGTTGCTTAACCACATAGTTAATGTTCCACAGAACTACGAGTTGAATAGAATGTTGTCAACTTGCATGAAGGTACATCCTAGACTTCAAATTAGGAGCAGAAAGTCAAAGAATTTTTCACCTCCGTTGTAAAATTCATGTCCTCAATGGCCTTCCTCAAAAACTAGCAATAAAATCATTGCAACCTAGGTTGGAGCTTGAGTCATTGGTGAAGCAAGCATGCTTTCAATGGATTTCTGTCATGTCAATTTCAGATTCCTACCATGTGTCTTCTGAGGAAAGCAACCAGTTTCTTTGGGCAGTATGTGAAAATGCTCAAATTTAGGTTTGACGTTTTTACCCAAAAAAAGGAAACATTACATGAGGTACCAAAGTAAGATTGATGTGTTGTCAGAGGCGAAGCCAAAGGGGCATGATCATGTATGAATCTTCGATAGTAGCCAACATGGCCTAGAAATTATTTATGTTTACATAAGTCATTTTAGGTCATGGCTGATGGAAAACCAGGTGCACAGGAACCTGATAAAGTTGACGGAGATAAACAATAGAGGAATATCCACATGCTTCTTGAAGAAACAACCAGATGTACAGTAGAAACAACTACCTTCTGCAGGTGGATCGCATGTAGCCCATTTACTCCTCAGAAAAGTCCATTGTTCAGAAAGTCAACTCAGCATCAAACATCACATTCCTCAACTTGATGGAAGAGGAAAGTGAGCAGAAGATTCAAAAGAGTGGATATTGTCTGAACAGCCCCAGTTCTGAAAAAGGGCCCAAGATTTAATAGAAAGTTGTTTGCACATCAGAAGGAGAATTTAGAGGGTGGCATTACATGGATTCTTATCAAGCACAGTGTAGAGGCTCATTAATGTGCCAAAATAATTCTGATATATATTGCTTAATATAAATAGTTGTACTTCCGTTTGGCGGAGAACCCAAAAGCAAAATACTGATGGATCACTTGAGGCCCAACTTATTTGCATGCCCCACCTAATTCCATTACTACCCGGGTCTTTTATAGCCACAGCCTATGCCAAATGTTTTTAATACCTGACGTGTAACTACTGCCAATGTCCAGTCACTTAATCTTACCACTCCATGTTAGAACTGTTTAGAGACTCTAATTTCATCAGGATCCCCCTAACCCAGGGTTAGATGTTGGCTAACCACGGTTAATCAGGGACACATACTTCCCCTTGGACATTCATGTCCTGATAAGTGAAGTCAGCGAGAGACATTTTCAAGCTTTCAACGCTCTCCCAAGAATCATTATCGGTCCTTTCCACCCAATCAAGTACTCAAAGACTGTGATTTCTCAACTGCCTTTCCCTTTGATCCAATACTATCTATCTCAAGCTCAAAAGTAACTCTGGATGGAAGGTCTTCAACCTAGCTCAACGTCCTCAAATGCAAGTGAATAGCTTTCATGTACATTGGCCCTCAACCTGCTCACATGAAATATTTCATACTTTGAATCTTTCCATGCCCAAACTATAAGCCACCTCATCAACTCACTTAATGATTTTAAACAGTCTGCAGTACCTTGTAAACAACTTGTAACGCTTGTCAATGCACAGTACAAGTGAGTTTCTTGGAGTTGGCCATCATCTAATGACCATCCTTTCCACCTAATCAAGTGCTTGAAAACTATGCAATTTCTCAACCACCCTGCCCTCTGATCCAGTACTATCTCAAGCTCCATGGGAACATTGGAGGAAAGGTCCACAACCTGGCCCAACATCCTCAAATGCTAACGAATCACCATGCAAATTGGGCTTCAATCTACTTATATGAAATACTGGATCCACTTTAATTCTTTCCAAGAATTCCAGCTTGTAAGCCACATCACTGACTTGCTTAATAAGTCTCAACGGTTCACAGTACCCTCAGAAGCAATTTGTAATGCTTGCCAGTCCACATTACATGCAAGTTTTTGGGGTTCCCATGTAGACACAATCACCTTCTCAAAAAGCTTGATAAGTTGTCTCAAGGTTCAATCTTGTGCTATACTCCGCTTGCCTTGGTCTCCTCTGTTTTGTCTAGAGAATTATCCAGCTTTGACAGCCTGATGTTGCGTATATGATGTCTTTTGTAACTCTGATCACCTCCTATCGGAAAATGGGAGTGATTGCTAGCAATTGTGACGATGGAGGTACAACCTCTTGGTAGACCATTTGTGAAAGATTATTGAAAGTGGACCAGTATTGGTGAATCGCTGATAGAAACTCAGCAAAAATAAATTTTGTTCCCAAGAAAGAAAATACACGTGCCCTAGGATGTGTTTTAATTACAGATTTGGCATCACATCAAGTACAACTAGATGGTAAAAGATGGAGATAACAGCATTCTCCCACAAAGAATAATGAATGAACATCAAATCACCATCCATAGTTTATTGCCTACACAGAAGAATTGTTGAGACTTGAACAAAGAAGTCAAGAAGAACCAAGATCATTATACTACTGGGAGGCCCCTAGGGAACCTTCTAAGAAGGGAACCCTTCACCATCTCAGGTATTACTCTTGCTCCAAGTTGAAAAATATGCTCTGAAAGGCAAAATAATAATGACAAATTTGTATAGTTCTCTCATAGAACCAAAGAGAGAATGTCTTTGTGAGAAATCTGTGCAGCCAAAAGCTAGTTAGGTTTCACAATTAAGTTGTTCATGGATCAAACACTTTGGAGTGCTGGATTTGTTAATCTTCTTGCAACAAACCAAAACGAATGTGTGATTCTTGATTCTCCGTGTCATATTTCCAGGAGCTTGATCTCTGATCTCCAAGTGTGAAAGAAACTAAATGACCATCATGATAGCCAAAATCAAGAAACATGCTTAGAAGTTTAAGTAATCACCAAATTGAATTTCAACCAGTTAACTAGAATTTTACATGAATAATGCAGAGTAATGAAGAAGGGCTACCAAATGGCAAACTCCTACAGCAAGCGATTGTAATTTGAGGTTTTCCAGGAAAGGATTTACTCAAGACCCAAATTTCCTCAAAATAGGACCTATAGAGCTTAAAAGGCTCATCTCTTTAGGATAACTGGAATTTCCTCGAGCCAGCTTCCTTATGTACACCTGAATGTAGGCCCAAGTAGAGCCCATCACAAGATAACTTGAAGCTCAAGACTAGGAGTTAATATTCGAAGCTCAACTTTTATCGACTTAAAATAATGCATAGGCAATCATTCATATATTTGAAGACTGCATTAGAGTGGTAAACAGCTATCAATTTTAAACAAGAGCTATAAATCTTAAACAATAGCTTGAATTTGCCGCGTTGAGAGGTCAAACCTGGGTGTCCATGTAAGCAATCCGAGTTGGCGCATCAGTCCCCCATACAGCCTTGCCTTCAAGAACAGGCACTGCATATTGCCCGATGAGGCCCTGCACATGTCAGAAATTCTACCTAAACATTCTCAAATGACAAGATTCATGTGGCAGAATTGATCTCTTACTAATGTGTAAAGAAACCCCTGTTAACATTTGGAGCTAATATGGAAACACAGCAATGACTAAACTTTCACTATCGATAAGTAACCCATTGCATCTACTGTGCTAAAAGAAAAGTCATCGAGGAGTTAAAAAATTGAATTGTTTTGAGAGATCCCTTTCACAGTTTGTTGCTTGTAAGGGCCGAGAGAAATAGGATGGATAGCTGGCATTTTCCACAATTAAGACAGGATATTGCATGACTAGTAATCTCCTTTATCTGAAGGCCTTGGGAATTCAAAGAGAAGAGAAAGAAGCAAGAGTCCACGGCCACATGAAAAAGAACCAAGAGAGTAATGACCTGCATGAAGCCACAAAGGCGGATAATAGTGTGTTTGAGACCTGACTCTGCGAGGTACTTCTCTGTGCACCACTTGATTTCCATAAGGGGAACTTCAGGATGTTTCTCACAGTTGTGTATCGAAAAAAACACAAACTTTTGAATCCCCATTGCCTTAGCACACTGGATCAATGCGACCTTGCCATCCCAATCTACCTGCAAAGGTTTTATGGCTTTTCTGTCAGATAGAAGATGTTTCAACCATGGTCAGTTTTGACTCGTCTTCAATGTCCTTCAAAGTGGTATGTATCACCCGTCTAAGTGGATGTCATAATGTATTACCAGCGAGTTCTTTCAGACACAGCAACTTTTTGAATTCTTGTTTTCTTGAAGCAATTTGGATGCTATGCCTTCAGATACAATGACTAGATTACATAGATAAGCCTCAAAATCCCATTGGCTTCATGTTCTGAATGCAGAAGAAACTCACGCAGAATGATTTCAAACCATAAAACTTCAGTGAATATTCAAATGTACCTCAAGTCGAATCCAGTAGACAAAAGAGATGTCATCACAGTAAAATGAATAGATTACATAAATACATAAATATGTCTTATAATCCCTCTGGCTTCATGCTGCAAATAACAAGAAGAAACTCATGCAGAATGACTTCAAAACATAACAATTTCATAGAAAACTAAAATTCACCTTAAATTGAAGCTATTACACAAAAGAGATGCCATCACAGGAATCACCACTGAAAAAACCCAAGTTTTCTGGATGCTTACAGTTCTTATGGGTTCCTCTGGCCGACCAGTTGCACAATCTATTACTGTATGAACGCCGACTAGCACAGCTGGAAGGGTCTCTGGCTTACTTAAATCTCCCTGTAGGTGTGCACAAGATAAACTCTTAGTGAAGTCTACTAAAGCTGAGGCAAACAGGAGAGAAAACTGTAAAACTCTTCAATCATATTTTGCGCAAAACCAGATTCTAGGCAACACTATACGATCTCAGAAAACACAAAGGAAAAAAAGGATTGAATAGCAGAGGAGATATCAATGAACCAGAAAATAATATGTGTCAAGCTTCACTCTATGGATCTGAAACTTCTGAACAAGTTATGTTTATACTAGACTGAGATTGGACTAAGATAGAAAAGGAGAGCAGTTTGGAAGACTTAGAGAAAAACATAGAAATTGGCTATTGTGTCTCCTTACATCTTGACTACTTTTCCTAACAACCTGAAGCTATACTTGCCTTTTTTTATCTGCATCATTATGACTGTTCTCTTATTCAGCTAAGGTGATATCTTATAGACAGAAGTAAAGCCCTCCTGAAGTAAAGGAACAACATCCAGCCTTAGTAGCATCTCTTTATGATCGATAAATTTCTCTACTGGGCAAGAGTCCTCTTAAGAAGAATCTTAATAAGGCTAATCACCTTGCTATTTTTAAAAAGGATATGCCTGCCAAATTATCAGTATATTAGGCTAATTCACCTATACTCTAACATGGAGGTTCACTAATTTCATGACATGGATACAACGGATGCTTAATGCAGATTCCAAGTTAAGAATGTTACAAGATTATCAAAGTCCATCACTCCAAGACTATTCGTTGACAAGAGTGAGACTCCGCATCTCGGCAACTACTAAACCCATCCTTGGGTCACACTATCATCATTGGGCTTATCAGGCCTCTGGCTGGCTTTCTTGCCTTTGAATCAAAACAATCTGGTATAGTGACTAGTAAGTCACCCCCATGTCTTGCAATGGCACAATGATCAGCTTGACCACCCCAACAACTTGTTGGCAAGCTTTCCGTCATGTCCCGATTGGATTTGGACTGACAGCTAGTTCCATAACAGTCAACCTCAACTAGAATCTTTTGGTTGACTTGCTTGACAAGCTCACGAACTCATCATTTGTGGCAAATCTTATCCATTTTAAGCAAATGCCTCGCCTGGTTAAACATCTACGTGCTAGGAAAAGAATGTGCACTGGCAACCTCAACATGGAGGTGGTAGCACAAACGTGGGGAATGATATGATTGTTGAGGAAAGAATCAGTACTGCCTGTGTCAACTAAGGCCATTATGAACTCCTAGCCAGTAATACGGAGACGAAGGCGAATATGGCGGGGACTCAACTTACCGGATCAAGTAGCATAAGCAAGCTAAACATGGTAGGTAGCAACATCAATAGGGTCGGATGGAAGCTCAGGAGGTGTGTCAGGGAGAACGACAAATGAGGATCGTCATCTAAAATATGAAGACATTTGGCAGAATCAAGACTATCATCAGGTGTGTTAGCCTTATGGAAATAAACTGTAGTGGCGGAGGAAGGCTGGCGACAATCACGTGCCATATGATCAAGACTGTTACAGTTGAAACATAAACGCTTCTCATGGATCTTAGACATCTCAATAGGTGAGTACCTACTGAGTAGCGATGGGCAAAAGTAGGGCGAGGAGAAATAGAAGGTCATGGTTTGGAAGAAAAAGTGGAAAGAAAAGAACTAAGAAGAAAGAACAGGATGTGTGAAGGAGCGAGGTGGAGGTGAAATAGAAGATGACACAGGAAGATACTGATGTTGTAAAGCAGTGGTGAGGGAGATGGCATGAGATAGAGTGAGTGGAAAAAAAGAAGAAACGTCATACCTGAGCACTCCTCGTAAGCCTACAATGTAGCAAGAGATGAGCTCCAAAGTAGAAATATCCGGAAATAGGTAGGAGGGCTCTTCAAAGCGTCATATAGGTAGCCAAATCACCAGTCTAGGTGAGGCTACAAAAAATGTTGCGCTGCTAAATAAGCCACAAAGGATCAATCATAGCATGGTAGAGTGTTGTCATAAATTATGTCCAACAAGAAAGGCCAGGATGTGAAGTCGTCTGACGAAACATATGCCACCAAGTAGTGGCATGGCCTTCCAAATGTAGAGCAGATAGACTTTTTTTCCTCCACCTCCTCCTCATGAACGTATAATTCTACTTTCTCTTCCTCTCAAGCCTAAGGATGAGCCTTAGGGGAATTCTAGGAGTTTCTTTGGGGCCATAAGGCCATGGGTTTTAAGAGAGGTGACTAAAGGTGTTTGTGGGGTGTGACCCAAGTGACCCTTGGGTGAGGTGGCATAGAGAGGGTTGTAGCCATGTGAAAAGAGGGTAAGTGGCGCCCATAAGGTTGCCACTTGTCTTAGGAACCATATGCTTGCTAGGTGGCGCCTATAAGGCCTGCCACCTAGTAAGGCCAAAAGGAAAGGAAAATGGTGGGGGTGGGGGGGTCTCATCATTGAGGAGCTTGTTTTGGCCTAGCCTCCTTGAGTAGTACTTTCACGCTTCCTAAGCCAATTTGTAGCCAAGCTCTTGCCATTTGTACCTTTGACTTTACCTTAGTGCACTATGGATCCCGCTATGCCCTTGGGTGAAGGACCGTCTTCACTACCCCCTCCTCAATTAGACCCTGCACAGCTTGTACAAGCCCTAAATTCTCTTTAGAACCAAATCCTGAAAATGTAGTCTAAGCATGTCGCAGCCGAGAAAGAGTGGCACTCTTCAACCCACTCGCGGTCCACCGTCCTGTATCCCATGTTCAACCCAAAATTCTTTTCGGGAGAAAAGAAGGACTAACATCCCGACGTGGTGCTTTCACGGTCGGTGGATCAATGGAATACACATTTTTCCATGCACAATTCACCTAACAGCACGAAGATCGCTACTGCCCTTAGGTTTTTACATGGTAAGGCGTATACATGATGGTAGCAAGGTTACAAGCTGATTCGAATCGGGCGATTTGAACTGATTCGAACCGGCTAGCTCGGTTAGAATCGGGAAAAGGTTCGAACATTTTTTTAAATCGATTCTAAATTTGAACCTCAATTCCAACATGCTGATTCTTTGAAAATCTGAAATCTCCCCTCCTATTATTTCTACTTTTCTTGTGAGATTTGAAAGAGATTAGGGTTTTTTCATATCATTTGGTAGGAGCTTAATACAAGGTTCTAGTCTTTTGTTTAACGATTCAAATAAGATAGAAATAACAAAAAGAAACTATGATACATTCTTGATTAGATCCAAGGCTGCCAGAAACCATGAGAGCCAAAAATGCAGCAGAATCGGTTCGAACCGGTTCCAACCGGTACCTAACGATTCGGTGGTTCGAACCGCGGTTCGATGCAACCTTGGATGGTAGCATCTGAAGAATGGGGCTGGTACCCCTACCACTTGGGACGCTTTCCAATAAGCCTTTAAAACGGCTTTCCTACCGGTCTTGTACGACTTTGAGCATTGGCGATGTTTTGCCACTATGCAGATGGGTAGTAGGCCGTTAGAGGCCTACATATAGGAGTTTCAGGAAGTCTTACCCCGATTCGCTTCGCAAATTGACCGTGTTAATAAAACTTCATTTTATTTTAGGGCTTCCGAAAGAGTTTCAAATTCAAGTGCGGCGCAACCAACCGCAAACAATCGAGAATGCCATTCGCTTTGCGAAAATCTTCGATGACACCCACTTAGGCTCCCATAAGGAGCAAAGTTTGTCCAAGGCTGAGCAAAAAGAAATTTTTCAAGAAGCAAGGCAAGGACAAGATGGACACCGGTTCCCAAGGCGGGAAAAAACGCGTGAAGTTGGATCGCGCACGGGTTTCTCCTGAAAGGACATTTTTCAAAAGATTGCCCAAAGAATCAAAAGAAATCTGGCGGCCATCCTAAATCTTTAAAGGCGCAAGGCAATTCTAACATTTCTTTTGTTGATTTATCCTTTAAGGATATCCCTAGTTGTGAGAATTGTTGTTCTAATACAGTTGTTTTTGGCCCCACAACCTCATTCGTATGAATGAGTTCGTAGGACGCCAAGTTGTGACTGTTCTTTTTGATGATGGTTCAGTCCATAATTTTATCAATTATAAATTGGTGCAGAAACTCAAGGTGGCCACCCCGCCAAGCAACCATTTGTATGTGGTGAAAATGGCGTCGGGGGAAGATCGGCCAGCTTGTTCCTCAATTGTCGCTCAAGATTCAAGATTATGTCGAACCGCTTGATTTTCATATTATGAATTTAGATAGAGTAGACATAATCTTAGGAAAGGAGTAGTTTTACTCCAAAAATGAGTCCTAAAAAAGGACTATGTAACTCATAGTGTAACCTTTTTGTATAATGGCTCATTTGTTGAACTTAAAGGGGATGTGGATAAGCCTTCTCATGTTGTTGTATCTGCTTTAGAAGTTGTTAAATATTTGAAAGACTCTGAGTATAAAGCTTATCTCTGTTTTCTTAAAGATGAAATCTATGTTGATAATTATGCTATACAGATTTTTCGCAAATGCCTTTGAACGTGCCTTTAAATAACCCTGTTGCAAATGCCTTTGAACGTGCCCCCCCCCCCCCCCCCCCCCCCTTAAGTGTTAATTCACCTGAAGAAAGGGTAATTAACAAACTTAGGCAAGAATTTAGCGATGTTTTTCCTGAAAAACTACCTGATGACCTACCTCCCCAAAGGAGTGTCGACCATCAGATATAGTCATTTCCTAATAATGAGCCTGTATCTCTTTTTTCATGCAAGGTTAGCGCTAAGGAAGAGGATGAAATTTCTAAGTGGTTACAAGAACTTCATAGGATGGGCCACATTCGGCCTAGTAAGTCCCCTTGGGAAGCACCAATCCTTTTAGTTAGTAAAAAGGATGGAGGCACATGTTTGTGTGGTGATTTTAAAAAATTAAATAAGTTAACCATCAAGAACAGATATCCCTTCCCTAGGATGGACCAATTTACCATTGTAACTTTTAGGCAAACTCCAATAGTTAACTAAAGGAGATTGCTACGTTTTACCATTAATCTTTTTTCCTTTAATAAAGAGACTTTTTTTTTCTATGATCTAGGTCGGATTGCTTATGATTCAGAACGTGCATTCCGGATCGTGCTGCAACTATGCTCCATACATGTAATAGCTATAGCTCCCATTTTCATGATGTCATAATGATATAAAGAATTTGATTGCTCAACTTGTTCTGCACTTGAGTTGAATCTTCAACACATGCACCCAAAAACTATTGTGGTGAAAGTCATCGCAAGCTACAAGATTAGCATTCCAACAACTAGACTGTGATCATTTTTCTATGTGAAAAAAGTACAAAGATGTCAAATTCGCATTTGAAATCATTCCAGGAAATCAGTATATACAACACATACGGTCTTTTCTGCATGGAGGCCACCCACCATTATTAGATCATCATCTCCATCATGTATAAGAATGGTACTCCACGACAATTTCTACTTAGTGTCATAAAAGAGTACGTGCATGTGATATACATAGGAACACATCCACCTTAACCCAAAATAAGTAGCAAGTTCTTCAGCCATTTATAATCAAGAGAGAAGGCCAAGTAAAATAAACAACACAATAATGCTTCCTACTACCACTTTTTGAAATATCACAACACATCTGATTGGTTGTCAAAGTTTGCTCATGTTTTTGTAGTGTTGTGGTCTAGTATTCTTCATTCATAGCATAGATGCAATCGAATGTGTTCTGCTGCATCTATGCTCTAAAACAAGCATTCTGAAATTCATTATTTTTTTTTGTTGAAAACAAAACAATAAGCACAAACTTTAAAAAAACCTTAAAAATAGCAGAAAATGAATTTTCAGACACCCTAAAAGAGTTTACAATGTCATAGAACAAAAAAACCATCAAAAATCTTAATTTTATTGAAAATACCCAAAAATGAAATTATGTGCATGTTCCGGAAAACCTAACCCTATTTCCTAAAACATGATCCAAAATAGAACACGCCATATGGTTTACAAGTTTCAAAATTCACCAAAAAATTTGTGAATTAGATGAAACATAAAAGTTTCTCTCAACAAAAATGAATTGCCCTATAAATTGTGAAAGTCCATGATCAGAAATTCTACATGACTTTTATGGTTCATAAGAGTTATGGACTCGACTCATTACATTCGCCACATCCATTTACATTTACTTTACTTTATGCATAAGCAGGTCGTGGGCCCTTTTTTATTCATTATTGACACTTAGACTATATGGTTGGCCTTGGGCCTTATTATTCATTATTGGGACATTTTTGTTGACTTTCACACGTGTGGACTGTCCACTACATGTACTTGTGATCTCCTAAGGTGTGTAGATGCACCAAGATCAAGACTAGATTGAGATTCAAGATCAATCTTTGATTCTATGGCAAAAACACACTATTACATGCATTCAATCACTTCCAACTCTCACTCACACGTGTGGGAAGTGTTCCAAAAGTATTCTAAGTAAAAACAAGCTGCTCTCCTCGGGTAGAGAGAGAAAAACCATCATGAGCTCTCGGGTAGAGAGAGAAAGCTAGAAATTCAATGACACTCAAAATCCACTCAATCTCAAAATCAATTAGATCCAAAAGGAGGAGTACAATGATACTAATAGATTCATGAGCTACCACTATGCTTAACTATGATTGGATCACACTTTGCCACCTCTTAATCCTATTGGACCATTGATCCATGCACCTCTAAATTCTATTGGACTATATTCAAGCACACCTCAATTTTCTATTGGACCTCACAAGGTTCCACCTCTAAATCCTATTGGACCTCTTAAGCTTCATCAAACAAAAGCATGACACTTGTCTACACTCTAATTGGCACAAGTTTGGCTCTATTTTGGCTCAATAGTGGCATTACAAGTGGAAATGGATAATTTGCCATCTATGCCAAATTTGACCCTATCAACATCCTACACCTAAATGCTTGACTATGAAATTCTTTGAGACCCCTATATCAAACATTTTGATTTACTTTACAATTTTCCACACGTGGGAACATCCTCCACACATGTGAGATTCACTTACAAACTTCTATCATAAAAAATACCAAGCTAGATTTTTGCCAATTTCTCACAATTTGGACATATTACTGGAGATTGGGGGCTTTCTTGGAGGGCGCACTATTATCCCTCCCAGTTGGGCCCTAGCCACTAGAAGCTTCCTTTTAGGGCTCCCTCTAGGCTATAGTAGGGAATCTGTGTCAGTTTTTACTCAGTTGATGATATTGATCTCTCTCTTTCCTGCTTTCTAGGGTTAAGTCTTGCTTATGTGATGCTTTCATAGCTTAGCTAGGGTTAAGTCTTGCTTATGTGATGCTTTCATAGCTTAGCTCTAGATCAATTGTGGCTTCATTCGTAACTTGGTATCAAAGCACTTTCTTGTGCACCACTTTTTCAGATTTTGTAGAGGCTCTCCAGCACCCTACTAACCCATCACTTTCGTTGATTTTTTCATCAGATTTCCATCGTTTTTTCAGATTTAGTAGAGGCTGTCCAGCGCCCTACTAACCCATCACTTTCGTCGATTTTTCCATCAGATTTCCATCGTTTTTCCAGATTTGGTAGAGGCTGGCCAGCGCCCTACTACCTTGTCACTTTCGTCGATTTTCTTCACCGATTTGCTGCCCATTTCGTGGATTAATTGAAGGCTGTCCAGTGCCCTACTTCATCACCATTTTCAGCGGTTTTTCCATCATTTTGCAGGACATTTGTGGATCTTACTAGCTGTTGCCCAGCACCCATATTCAGCTTGGATCTTCAGCTCTCTCTTTCCACTTGTTTTGTAGATTATCACTATCGTTTGGAGGAGGACTGGCACCCCCACCTACTGCCCATTTTCCAGCCCACCATCACCTATTTCCAACACCCTAATTTAGTTGCCGCTTGCTGTCCACAACTCAACCTATTTATACTCTTTCCCAGCCCACCCGTCCTTGCATTGTCTCCACCTTCTTTCTACTGATTTTCTAGCTTTGCTTGCTGGCTACCTAACCCTCTCTTTTTGGCACTCACCTTCCTTGCGTGGCTGTCCATTTTCCAGCCATATACTCCACTACTTGCTACTTCTTTCTCTCATTATTTGGTTGCTTTTGCAATCCTCTCATATCTCTATTTGGTTCCTGCCCGTATCTCTCCATTTTACTACCGTTTTCAGCACGCTTTCGATTGTAGTTGCGAGGTACTACTTACACTATTTGTCATTTCCCTCTTTTTTTTCTGCAGCAGGCTTTGTCACGTCTTTTCATTGGCGTACCTGTTGTGACGACTTATGTCCTCTCTTTCAGTTCGTCCACTTGATTAGCGTCTTGCCTGGCTTAACTTTCTGCCTGTGGCTGTTGTTTTGTTATTTTCATTCCATTTTGTAGTTTGTGTTTTCCATCGCATTTTTCATTTTGTCTTTCTTTATTTGTTATTAGTTTCTGTTCCATTTGAGTTTCAATTCCATAGTTCATTTTCATCGTTGATTCCGTTTTTCAGTTTTTCGTTTGTCTTCGTTTCCTACGCTCCATTATAAAAAATAAAATGAAAAACCCAAATTATTTGGATCATTGGGTTACGTAATCTTTTCAGTTACTTTTGATTTTATTATTTATCATGACTTCTGATTTTCGGTCTCTATCCCTTTAGATTATCTTTTTATTTTTAATATTGATAAACCATCTAAATATATGTTTGACAAATGGGTCACACGTCTTCAGTATTACTTTGATACTTCTCGGCCAACTTGTATAGGTCCTATTAAGATTCTTGATGCAATGTTTCTTTTAAAGGGTTCTGCTAGGTCAAAGTGGTTTGACTATGTCCATTCTCATCCGCATCTCTGAGTGGCATGACTTTCTACCTGTACTTCGCCTTCTTATATTCTACGATGATGATTCTGCGTTTGTTCCTCCTCTCGCTCTTACGAGTCGTATTATAGGTCTTGAGAGTTCTACTCCTTCTGATTCCCCTCTTGAGCATTCTTCCATATGCGAGGTTCCAATTTCTTGTGCAGGACAAATAGAGATAGCGTCACGCATTGCTAGCGATACACATGAGGATGATTCTATATCACACAGTGTGAGCGAGTTGCCTAATTTACTTGAGATAGTTATTGATCTACCTGAGCTCGTCATTGTATCCCATACTAAGTCAGAGTCACATATACAGGTTCCTATTGATGCTGATTCACATATACAGGTTGTGGCTGATATGGTCCTTGATACTGATATAGCATGCTATGATACTGTTGCTGATGTCGTTGCATGCTTTGATGGTGCTACCAATGTTGTTGCATGCTATGATATTGTTCCATGCTTTGATACTGATATAGTATGCCTTGCTACTATTGTCAATGTTGTTGCATGCTTTGATATTGTTGTTGAGTACTTTGATGCTACTCATGTTCTTGAGCGCCATGCTATAGATGTTGTCGCCTATGCTCCTTATTTAAATATTATTCATGGGTCTACGGTTGCTCTTTCAGATGCTTTGCCTATTCCCGTAGATCTCCATATGGCATATATATGGTTATACATTTCATGATGGTCCTATTGTGTATACTCACTAGCTTATTTTGTTGATAGCCGTCTAGATGAGTATGCGGTTCTTCTAGATGCATATAGTTACGAACAAGACCACAATTATGCTATGGCTGATCTATGAAAGCAGGACATAAGCAGGAATTAGTCTAGAAAGCAAGAAAGAGAGCTTAAAGAGATTAAAGAGGAGAGAGATCAATATCATAGCTGAATAACAAATGACAAATTCCCTACTTATAACCTAAAGGAAGCCCTAAAAAAGAAGCTTCCAGTGGCAAGGGCCCACAACTGGGAGGGATAATAGTGCGCCCTCCAAGAAGGCCCCCACTTTCCAGTAATATGTCCAAATGTCCAAGTAATGAATAATAAGGCCCAAGGCCAACCATAAAGTCTAAGTGTCAATAATGAATAAAAAAGGGCCCAAGGCCTGCTTATGCATAAAGTACAGTAAATGTAAATGGACGTGGCGAATGTAATGAGCCGAGTCCATAACTCTCCCCGACATAAAAAAAAAGACCCAACTACCGAAAAGAAACTGGATCAAACAGCAACAAGCCCTGGTGCATCAACAACTAGAGCAGCATTTGATGTAGAGGAATCAACAAGTGCAGCAAGAGCACGATCCTGATCCGCAAGTGATGGCGTATGATAAAAGACATCAATAGGCTCCCATGTGGCCTCCTCAATAAAACGATCATCCCATTGGATCAAAAACTGAATCTGCCGGCAGCGTCAACTATGGAAAAGGCGAACTTGGTGAATGGCAGCTGGTAATAAAGGGAACAGCTCAGGATAACAACACATCATGGCGACAAATGCCCCAAGAAAAGATAGCAGCATCGGAAGACCAGCACCAAGGAGTAGGAACATAAGTAGGATGACAGACACGCTGTAACATGGAAAAGCAAGTATGCCAGGAAACATGGAGCATAAAGAGATCATCCTGACAAAGGATAGCTAAAATGGAGAAATATGCACCAGCATGGTCAAAAGCCCAAGGTATCCATAAGGCCCATGAATGAGAAGTAGCAATGGCACACGGTACCCTCAAGGCCCATATCACGAGAAGAGCAGCATCCCAAAAGCTTCAGAAGATCCAAGAAATCAATGCATCGTCTAAAAAGACATGATGCATGAAAACCGTAGCAACAAATCAATAGTAGAGGCCCCAAATGAAAAACTGTAGCCGAAAAACTCATCCAGAAAGACCTCATATGGACATACCAATCCATCATAGGATACACCAAAAACGGATGGAGAATCGGATGACCCATCGGAACTGGCCGCAAGTGTAATCCCAAAGTACACACCAGGCGCTCTGGCAAATATCCTCGGATGGAAAATGTGTAACGGTAAGGGCCAAAGGCGCATGAATCATGTCAGGAACCATAGAAACATCATGAGGCAGATCACAAACCTCAAGCAGAGATCCATGGAGTAAAGCAAAAGAAGATACAACCTGATCACCAATAGCGAGGGAACCATCAAACGTGGACCCGTGAAGAACCCCATAGAAATCAGCAGGAATATCGGCCATAACGGACTCAAGAGATGGAGATATAGAGACCACTGGAGAAGATACTGCACCAACCTCCGAACCAGGAGGGCTATCTAAGGTATGCGCAAAAGCAATAGTAGAAATACCACCAAGGTATACGGCCTCAATATCAATGAAACCAGGAATGACCACTGAATACGATATTTGTGAATCAAGGCATATAGGCGCAAGGCACACAACAACCTATAAATCCGGAGCAACATCAACCTGAGGAAGAGGACCCACGGATGGTGAAAGTGAAGCAGCAACTGATGTACTCTGAATGGAAAGAAGAGCTGCATCGTGAGCCTTTGGCAGGCTCCACATAAACTGCTTCTCGGTAACCAACTGATAGTCACCCTGGGAATCAATACCAACATGTGAATGATGCTGACCAGCATGAGTAAAGGAAAGTGTCTGCTGAGAGAGATCCACAGCAACATTACCAAGTGAAGAGAACCAGTCTGCACAAAAAAAATGTCATAGCGCTCCAGAGGAATGATGTAGAAATCTGCTTGACCAGAAAAATCACAAATGCGATAATCCAAGCCCTAAAACATCTGAGAACTCGGAAAAGAATGGGAACGAGCAACCTCAACACTGAGAGGTTGGGAGGCAGGAACAGGTGTAGCACGAATCCTAGTGGAAATGTAACTGCTAATAAATGAATGTGTACTGCCTGTATCCACTAAAGAAATATACTCTCGCCCCGCATCTAGAATAATATGATCCACAAATGGAAAAACATACGTAGGCATAATAACAGAAGCATCAATTGATAAGTTTTGGCCTAAATATGCATCTAGAAGAACTGCATACTTATCTAGACGGTATACAATAGGACCATCATGAAATGTATAACCATATGCCATATGGAGATCTACTGGAATAGCCAAAGCATCTGAAAGAGCAATCGTAGACCCATGAATAATATCGAAATAAGGAGCATAGGCGACAACATCTATAGCATGGCGCTCAGGAACATGAGTAGCATCAAAGTACTCAACAACAATATCAAAGCATGCAACATCGAAAATAGTAGCAAGGCATGCTATATCAGTATCAAAGCATGGAACAATATCATGGCATGCAACAACATCGGTAACACCATCAAAGCATGCAACGGCATCATCAATAGTATCATAGCATGATATATCAGTATCAAGGACCACATTAGCCGCAACCTGTATATGTGAATCAGCATCAGTAGGAAGTTGTAGTAATACTGAAGACATGTGAGCCATTTGTCGAACATATGTTCAGATGGTATATCACTATTAAAAACAAAAAAATAATCTAAAGGGGATAATGACCAAAAATCAGAAGTCATGATAGAAAATAAAATTAAAAGTAACGGAAAAAAATATGTAACCCAATGATCCAAATAATTTGGGTGGTTTTTATTTTTATATTTTATACTGGAGCGTAAAAGACGAAGAAAAAGTGAAAAACGAAATCGACGATGAAAATGAATTATGGAATTGAAACGCAAATGGAACGGAAACTAATAACAAATAACGAAAGACAAAATGAAAAATGCGGTGGACAACGCAAACTACGAAATGGAATGGAAATAATAAAACAACAGCCACAGGTAGAAAGTTAAGCCAGGCAAGACGCTAATCAAGTGGACGAACTAAAGGAGAGGACATAAGTCGTCACAACAGGTACGCCAATGAAAAGACGTAACAAATAGTGTAGGTAGTACCTCGCAACTGCAAACGAGAGCGTGCTGAAAACAGTACTAAAATGAAGAGATACCGAGCAGCCACCAAATAGAGATAAAAAATGTTTTCGGGCCGCTTTGTAGCTGGAAATTATGCAAAATGAGCTGTGTATAGGCTGTAGAAAGCTGCTGGAAATGTGCACAGACAGCCACCGATCAAATCTGTCAAGGAACTGCGTTGGAGCTGGAAATTTTGCCAAGTATTGGGGCCAAATGGGGCGCTGGACAGCCACCAAGTAATGCTGCAAGAGATGCTGGAAAAAATGCGTCGAAAAGGCTGGAAAACAGTGAATATGAAGGCTGTAAAAATGCGCTGGACAGCCTCTGGACAACAAATGTAAAGGCTGGAAAAACAGCAAGTATGAGGGTGGCAATGAGCCTGCAATCAAATGTGGATTTGGGGTAGCAAATAGAGGCGGAACGAAGTGAAAATTGGAGGGAGATGGGCGATGGACAGCTTGCAAACAAGGTGTGAAAAATGGCTGCAAACGGAGACAAAAAGGGACGAAAGTGACAAGTATGAAGGGGCTGGACAGCCTGCCAACAGAAGTGAAGAGATTGTTGAAAATGGAAGGAGGAACGGACGAAAGAGATGAGGGAATTGGGCGCTGGAGAGTCTGCAAACAAGCTGGAAATCGGTGATGGAGGGTTGAAACTTGGGCGCCGGAATAATCTGACAAAAAAAATTTGGCCGCCAAATTTAGCGGAAATACTTCCGCTAACTATCTGCTAAAGCTCCGCCAAGGAAAATGCTCTGATGGGAGCAAAGAGAGAAAAAAAAGAAATCAGCAAGGAAAATGAGCGCCCAATCAAAAAATCAGATCCGAAATTCAGCAATCAGGAAAGTGCTCTGATACCAAGTTACGAACAAGACCACAATTATGCTATGGCTGATCTATGAAAGCAGGACATAACCAGAAATTAGTCTAGAAAGCAAGAAAGAGAGCTTAAAGAGACTAAAGAGGAGAGAGATCAATATCATAGCTGAATAACAAATGACACAGACTCCCTACTTGTAGCCTAAAGGAAGCCCTAAAACAGAAGCTTCCAGTGGCAAGGGCCCAACAAGGAGGGATAATAGTGCACCCTCCAAGAAGGCCCCCACTCTCCAGTAATATGTCCACATGTCCAAATAATGAATAATAAGGCCCAAGGCCAATCATAAAGTCTAAGTGTCAATAATAAATAAAAAAGGGCCCAAGGCCTGCTTATGCATAAAGTAAAGTAAATGTAAATGGACGTGGCAAATGTAATGAGCCGAGTCCATAACTCATATTTAGGCCAAAACTTATCAGTTGATGCTTCTGTTATTCTGCCTACGTATGTTGTTCCATTTGTGGATCATATTATTCTAGATGCGGGGCAAGAGTATACTGCTTTAGTGGATACATGCAGTACACATTCATTTATTAGCAGTTACAATTCCACCAGGATTCGTGCTACACCTGTTCCTGCTTCCCAGCCTCTCAGTGTTGAGGTTGCTCGTTCCCATTCTTTTCTCAGTTCTCAGATGTTTCAGGGCCTGGATAATCGCATTGGTGATTTTTCTAGTCAGGCAGATTTCTACATCATTCCTCTGGAGCGCTATGACATTATTTTTGGTGCAGACTGGTTCTCTTCACTTGGTACTGTTGTTGTGGATCTCTCTCAGCAGACACTTTCCTTTACTCATGTTGGTCAGCATAATTCACTTGCTGGTATTGATTCCCAAGGTGACTATCAGTTGAATAACGGGAAGCAATTTATGCATAGCCTGCCAAAGGCTCGGGATGCAACTCTTCTTTCCATTCAGAGTACATCAGTTGCTGCTTCACTTTCACCATCCGTGGGTCCTCTTCCTCAGGTTCATGCTGCTCCAAATTTACAGGTTGTTGTTTGCGTGCCTTGCGCCTACATGCCTTGATTCCAGTGTTTCCTCAAAACACGTTTCGAATGCTGAAACGTGTTCGAAACGGGACGTATGAAACGACGCCGTTTCAGTGTTCGAAATGACCGAAAAAAAAAAAAAAAAACAATTTTTTTTTTTCTGAAACCGCGCCATAAGCTTTGTAGTATGTACTGGCAATGGGCATGAACAGATTCTCGCAACCTAATAACCTATCCACGATAGTATCAATAATTTCAATAATTGAGTGAGGAAAGTGACCATAATCACCATACACGACTTCTCCTCTTGAAATTGCATTCTAATTTCTCTAGAGCATTCTCATGAAATTGGATGTATCTACTTGTTACTTGTTACTAGACTGTCTATGACATCTGTAAACCCCAAAAATCGCGCCATAAGCTTTGTAGTATGTACTGGCAATGGGCATGAACAGATTCTCGCAACCTAATAACCTATCCATGACAGTATCAATAATTGATTGAGGAAAGTGACCGTAGTCACCATACGCAGCTTCTCCTCTTGAAATTGCTTTCTAGAGCATTATCATGAAATTGGATGTATCTACTTGTTACTAGACTTTCTATGACATCTGTAAACCCCAAAAACCCTCAAAAACACATTTTCAAAAAAAAAAAAAAAACGAAAAAAAAATTCCCGTTTCGAACCTGAACCAGACGTTTCATACGCGTTTCGAAACGACGTACGAAACGCGCCCATGAAACATTGATTGATTCACAGATATCGTATTCAGTGGTCATTTCTAGTTTTATTGATAATAGGCCGTATACCTTGCTGGTATTTCTACTATTGCTTTTGCGCATACCTGAGATAGCCCTCCTAGTTCGGTGGGTGTAGTATCTTCTCCATTGGTCTCTATATCTCCATCTCTTGAGTCCGTTATGGCCGATGTTCCTGCTGATTTCTTTGGGGTTCTTCACGGGTCCATGGTTGATGGTTCCCTCGCTATTGGTAATCAGGTTGTATCTTCTTTCACTTTACTCCATGGATCTCTGCTTGAGGTTTGTGATCTGCCTCATGATATTTCTACGATTTCTTACATGATTCATGTGCCTTTGGCCCTTACCGTTACACATTTTCCATCCGAGGATATTTGCCATATGGTCTAGGGTATTTATATGTTGGGATCTTTCTAGATGAGTATACGGGGATCGTTCAGTCTCCTTGTATTTCTACATATAGGTTTGCTGCAGTCAATGCCGATGGTATACACTTTTGGGCTTTTTATGCATTAGAGGTTTTTCATGCAACTGATTCCTTTTTACCTCTTGATATTTGGCATTCCTGGTTATTACGTATCGCTTGGATTTCATTCGGACCTATTGCTCATACTATTGCTTCATTTTCAGCTATGGATATATGCCATTCCTGGTTATTACGTACAGCTTGGTTTTCATTTGGACCTATTGATTGGTGCTGGCTTTTCCATATTACTGATCGCCTATGGTGCGGATATCTCTATGATTATGCATGTGGCTCTCTATCTGTTCCTTGGATTGTTGGTCTTTGTCAGGCTTGGCATATCTTGATGGCTTGGGTTATTGCCTCCGCTCTAGCTACTATTTGTCCGGGTGAGGGTTCCCAGTCATTTCGGGTTGCTCCATATCGCTTGGTCTCCGATGTTGTGTTGCCACTTTGTTGTGCTGTTCCGAGACCATCAGAGTACCTTAGGAGAGTTCCTTCTCCTCTCTTGGATAGTTTTTGCGGATGTTCCCACCATATACTTCAGTGTTGCTCATATGTGCTCTGACTTTTTATACTCATTCCCAACTACACGTGGATATTGCTCCGATGCTTGCTACTGATGCTGCGGATCCTGTTCCTCATACTTTGGGATTACACTTGCGCCAGTTCCGATGGGTCATCCGATTCTCCATCCGTTTTTGCTCTATCCTATGATGGATTGGTGTGTCCATATGAGATCTTTCTGGATGAGTATTTCGGCTACAGTTTTCAGTTGGGGCCTCTACTATTTCTAGATTTATTACTATTGTTTTCATGCATCATGGCTTTTTAGATGATGCATTGATTTCTTGGACCTTCTGGAGCTTTTGGCATGCTGCTCTTCTCGTGATATGGGCCTTGAGGGTACTGTGTGCCACTGCTACTTCTCATTCATGGGCCTTATGGATATCTTGGGCTTTTGACCATGTTGGTGCATGTTTCTCCATTCTAGCTATCCTTTGTCAGGATGACCTCTTTATGCTCCATGTTTCTTGGCATATCGCTTGCTTTTCCATGCTATTACAGCGTGCCTGTCATCCAGCTCATGTTCCTACTCCTTGGTGCTGGTCTTCCGATGCTGCTATCTTTTCTTGGGGCACCTATATCACTGAGTTTGCACATATGGTTGATGGTTACGTGTATGGCTATTCGCGATGAGTGTCCATCTCTTTCCCAGTTTCCTTATTGGCTTCCCGTTGCTGATGCAGTTCTACCTTCTCGGGCTTTTTGGATACCTTGGTATGATGTCCCTATCTTTTGGGATGATCCTCTACTATCTTGGGCATTACGGATACCTTGGTATTCCTGGTTGCTACTTGATCTTCTTCTGGTTCCTTGGCATTCCTGGTTGTTCCATATTGCTTGGTTTCAGATGACACGGCCGAGATGTTCCCTTCGTCGCCACGATGTTGATCCTTAGTTGTTCCCTTTCTTACCAGCTGCCATTCACCAGGTTCGCCTTCACCATAGTCGATGCTGCCGGCAGATTCAGTTCTTGGTCCAGTGGGATGGTCATCCTGTTGAGGAGGCCACAGGGGAGCATATTGATGTCTTTTATCATACACCATCACTTGCGGATCAGGCTCGTGCTCTTGCTGCACTTGTTGATTCCTCTACATCAGATGTCGCTCTAGTTGTTGATGCACCAGGGCTTGCTGTTGTTTGATCCAGTTTCTTTTTGGCAGTTGGGTCTTTTTTTGGTGTCGGGGAGAGTTATGGACTCGGCTCATTACATTCGCCACGTCCATTTACATTTACTTTACTTTATCCATAAGCAGGCCTTGGGCCCTTTTTTATTCATTATTGACACTTAGACTATATGTTTGGCCTTGGGCCTTATTATTCATTATTGGGACATTTGGACATATTACTGGAGAGTGGGGGCCTTCTTGGAGGGCGCACTATTATCCATCCCAGTTGAGCCCTAGCCACTGGAAGCTTCTTTTTAGGGCTCTCTCTAGGCTGGAAGTAGGGAATCTGTGTCATTTGTTACTCAGCTGATGATATTGATCTCTCTCTTTAGTCTCCTTAATCTCTCTCTTTCCTGCTTTCTAGGGTTAAGTCTTGGTTATGTCCTGCTTTCATAGCTTAGCTCTAGATCAATTGTGGCTTCATTCGTAACTATAAGGCATTATGATTGCTAGTAAAAGATTTTGACCAACGTGAGAAAATAAATTCATCATAGAGAATGATGAAGCACGCACTATGATCATTCTGAGTTTAAATTGAGACCTTTGTTGGTCATGGCTCATTACAGAATTTTTCAGAGTAATGTCTCACCTTAATCTCACCTTAATGGGCTTGCCATAATTTCTCAAATGACCGTTACCTCCAATAATAGTCACTTGACAGACTATTCTCCCATACATAATACTCTATTCTCCACGACTTTCAGAAACAACGGTGTAAATTTCCCTAAAACAAAAACTATTCAGTCAAGTTCAATAAAAATGTCAATGTCACCCTTTTTTGGTACCTGGGATGGAAAGCTCAATAACTATTCCAGTCTCCTAGATTTCAAGAGTAACAATAGTTGATGAATTGCTAAAACAATATTGTTGGATTTCATACTAAAAGTTGCGGATTAATAGAGGGTGCTTGCATGAACTGAAGCATTATAACATGAACTATTCTGAGCTCCATGGAAGAGTCGAATGAAGTATCATTAAAGCACTATCACATGAACTATAATGAATCATTCAGAAATAGTATAAATTTACTTCCTTCCTTTATGTTTGGAGCCTGGTTACCCAATGTAACTGGGCTCCAAGTATTAATGACGTCTGCAGAAGGTGGTTATGGAGCATGAGATTATGGACGTAACTCCCTCCTACTAACATCGGCAATAGAAAGGTTTCCGCTAGCCGGGCTCCATGGCTTGACTGGGCTGGTTCTACGTTACAGAATAGATCTACCGACAAAGAAAAAGGTGAAATCTCAATTCAAATTTAAGACAAATTGGATTTGAAATTGGTTATACTTACATTGACAACAGTTGCCCCCCAATCTCTAAGAAAATCAGCTGGAGCAGGTCTTGGCCGAACCAGGCACCTGACATCATAGCCTTCGTCTAAAGCTCGTCGGACCACTTGTCGACCAAGGGTACCAGTAGCTCCTACTACCAAAATGCTGGTAGATCGAACAGGTGTTCCAGACATGGCTGCCACCGCTGCAGTGCTCAATTGCTGAGCATTGGATTTCAGCACCCCTGAAGATACTGGCCTGTCTATAAAATGCAGTTGTGTCAATGTAGTTAGCAAAATCTGGGCAAATTGGTCTCTATTTCTGTATCACGAAAAGAGTGCAAACTCAGTTTCAAAATGTAAGCCCAGCTAAACAACTGCTACATACTCTTTGTTAGTAATAAATTCATGTGCATTGCTTCTATACTTGATGTTTCGCTGAGATACACATTACAGCTCTAAAAATTCGAAATTAGTGCAACGAATGAGAAAGAAACAAAGGAAAAGTGTGCATGTGGAGCCAGTTTTGATTGTAATTTAGATGAAAATGCATGGAAATGGCGTCTTAAAACCTACCAGGAGTGACACAAGATCGAAATGCATGCGAAAGACGTGCAATGGAGCTTAATTTACGACTCCCCCAGAAGCAAGAAACCAATGATGATGTTGTTGCTGCAATTGAGCAACATTGGTGCTGTTGCTGATGCGAACTAGTTGCGGAGGTGAGAAGAAGGGGGCAGGAAATTCTGCAAGCTTGGAGGGTAGCAGTAGCAGGAGCAAGCAAAACGATGACGCTCGCCATCTTCTCACTACCCTTTTCACCTTCTTTCCTCCTTTTTATTATTTTCTAGAGGTGCTGCTGAGGATATCCTTCCAACCAAAATTTCGTTGGCTTAGAATATCAACAATATCACATTTTTTGTTGTACATTTTTTAGGTTTTGTTATTATAGGGGTTGACGATTTATTGAAAGAAGGGGTGTTACTTTGGGTGACTTCCAAGCATCAAAATGATTTATTTTTTAGTAATTTTTCTAGGATGGAAATTGTTTTGGTTTGTTGTTTTTTTTATCAATTTGAATCCAAATAGGGTAAGGCAAAACTTATTGAAACATTCAAATCACCAAGTTTGAAATTGTTGCCTTTGGAATCCTATAACTCAAGAGCCTTGCTAGTTAAAATCTTTCAAATACTAGAATTAGCGCAAGCAAAAAAACAAGTTGAAAGCTAGGGAAGGGCGGCATTCCTCCTTCTAACATCCAAATGAAAGTAGCTCGAGGGTGTCTGAAGAAGATCGATAGTTGAGCCCTTGTAAGGTATTGTGTAGGAGAGAATGGTTGGTGGGAGAGATCATCATTGCTATGATTCTAATTAAATTCATGGTTGAAGCATCATTGTGAGTCTAGTTCAATAGCTCAATTGCTCATTGTTTAGGATCAATTGTAATCTCTTATTTTGCCACATGACTCTTACAAATTCAAAATGTTACTATGATCATTTCACATAATTTGTAAGGTTACTACAATCATATTATATCAAATAAGCACTCTTCCAAATGCAAAAAAAATAACTTGGTAGGCACACGTGGCTCAATCAACTTAGAGAAAATGCTCTCTCTCTCTCTCTCTCTCTCTCTCTCTCTCTCTCTCTCTCTCTCTCTCTCTCTCTCTCTCTCTCTCTCATGGGTAGTACCTAATTTTGATCCACTATATGTTTTTGTTTCAAGGCTCTTTTCGGCGACCATGTAAGGTCTCGCACCTAATACTCTTTTTTATTATTTTTCAGTACCTTGGTTTCCTTTCTCAAGCACTCATCTCCATGTGTGATTTGAGATCCATTTTAAGCTAAGAATGGAATTTTGTGATTCTTTTTTGAGATTTTATTCTCTAATTTACTTTTTATGAATCGTCACAAGTGATCCACTATAAGCAAAAAAAAATTATTTCAAGAGTATTTACTTATAAGGCTTTTGCTTAGCAACAAATATTTAAACTTTTGTGAGGATTTTTTTTTAAATCTTTATAGAGTTATATATCTATAGCTTCTAAAGACAAGGTCTCAAAAAAAATATATAGCACTATATTCGAGATGCTAGGGACAAATCACTTATCTTGCACCAAAGTGACATAATTGATATTGGACATGTGCACCCCATCTCAAATCTAGGTGGTTGTGCACATAAGTGATACCATACAAAAAAAACATAAAAAGCTTGTTGAGCGATATATCATTTGTGTCTCCTTGCCCAACTGGCAATGATCAAATACCCTATCATGCAATTAAGTGATATTGTATAAAAATAAATAAATCTCATTTTTTGGAACACAAAATTTGGTTTGAAAAACTAATTTGAGAGAGAGAGAGAGAGAGAGAGAGAGAGAGAGAGAGAGAGAGAGAGAGAGAGAGAAGTTTTAGTAAATCAGTGCTTATAAATGCAATATAATATCCGTTGTAGGCCCAAAAGGAGCTATTAGCCTTAAAAATAAGGTGGTTCCCTCTTTAGGCCCTCTAAACTATTCAAATAAGGATAATAGGCCAACAAGGGCTCAATGTAAACTCAATAAGACTTAACAAGGGCTAACTGTGAAGATTTTGTCAATCATTAAGATCCAAAATCATCTCTTGATCTTTGGTTTGAAAAATATCACAATTTACACCATTTGCAATGTAGAAAATCAACATCTACTTAATGAAAGAGATGCAAACTCAATAAGATATTGATAAAATATCAAACTTAAGATAATATGAAATTGTTGTCTGTACAAAAATAGCTATTGTATTTCACACATGTGGATCTGAATATAGCAAAATATGAGCATTCTACACACAAGATTGCCAGAATCTATCATCAAGATAGTGCACCAAAGGATAGATCAACCCAAGAGAACTCATGTATAAGCATGAAATGAGATGAGAGAGAGAAGAATCTTTTCTCCCATGAGTTTACATCCTTTTATAGCAAGTCCATGCATCAATAATGAGCTTGGTTTCCCTCCATAACAAAAAACCCTACTATTAATGTGGACTAGATTCAATGTCTCCAACATTCGAATTTGAATCTACTAAACTCGACCTCCTACTATTTCCCTCACTTCTAAAATTGGTAATTCAAATGCTTTTAGACTAATATAACTTTGAAAAGTCAAACTCTAAGTCTAATATGAAAATTGGCGTCAATTGCCAAATAAACAAATATGTCCAAAATAGCAAACTAGTTGACAAATTCTCACACTCCCTCTTCAACTAGTTTTAGCATAGACTTTGAGAATACTCCAAGTGAAGTCCTATGCTTTGTAGACAAGTCTTTTCCCAATGCTTTGGTGAAGATATCAGCTACACATTCTGTTGAAGGTACATGTTGAAGCTCCACCTCCTTTGCCATGACTTGCTCCCTCACGAAGTGATATGCCACCTCAATATGCTTGCTCCTAGCATGAAATATAGGATTGTTTGCCGACTTTTGTGCTAATAGGTTGTCACAAAAGATGATTGGGCTCTCTGAAAAATCCATCAAGTGAAGATCCTTGATCGTCCTCTTGATCCATATCATCTCTTTTGTGCAATGAGTAAGTGCTTTGTACTCGGCCTCACTAGATGACAATGAGATAGTCACTTGTTTCTTTGACATCCATAATATAACTCCATCACCTATGAAAATACAATGTGCACTTATGGATTTCCTATCCATTTGATCTCCAGCAAAGTCCGAATCTAAAAATCCAACCAAGTTAAGTGATAATCCCTCATACAATATGCCAAATCTCGAGTTCCCATGATGTATCTCAGAACTCTTTTTTCTAGCTTCCTATGCTCCTCACTAGGATCTTGCATAAATTGGCTTAATCTACCAACACAATAGCTTAGATTGGATCTTGTGATGATTAGATGTATAAGTGAACCAACTAGCTTTCTATAGAGAGTAATGTCCTTGAAGAATCTTTCATTACCTCTTATAGTTAGCTTTACATTTAACTCCATAGGTATATCACAAGACTTTGCATCTACCATATGAAATCTCTTTAGAATAGAATTAGCATACTTCTCTTGACAAATGAAAGTATATTGAGAAGATCTAATCACTTCTATTCCTAAAATGTAATGCAAATGACCAAGATCGTGCACCCCAAACTTCTTCTTGAGAGCACTCTTGATATCATCAATATCTTGATTGTTTCCACCACTCAAGATGATATCATCCACATAGATTAGCAAAATGGTAACATCATTTCCAGCAAACCTATAATAAAGTGAATGATCATACTCACTCATAACAAACCTTTGAGAGAGTAAAAAAGTATAAAGCCTAGCATACCAACTCTCTGGTGCTTTCTTAAGACCATACAAACTCTTTTGTAGAAGACACGCATGATTTGGCTTTGTAGATAGAATGTAGCTCTCGGGTTGCTCCATGTACACTTCCTCCTCAAGATCACCATTCAAGAATGCATTTGTAATGTCCAATTGCCATGGATCCCATCCAAAAAGAGTAGCAAGAGAGATGATGACCCGAATGCTTACCATCTTTGCCATGGGTGCAAAGGTTTCATCATAGTCAATACCATGTTCTTGTGCATATACCTTGGCCACCAACCTTGACTTATGCTTATTGATAGATCCATCTTGGTTAGTCTTCATCTTGAAGATCCATTTGCATCCAATAGCTTTTTTGTCCTTAGGTAAATCCACCAATCTCCATGTTTCATTCTTCATAAGAGCTCGATACTCAAAATCCATTGCTTGGATCCACTCCTCTTTGTTCCTTGCCTCATCTACACATGTAGGTTCATCAAAAGAGGTTAGGAAAGCAAAGTTTGTTCCAGAAACCACTTGCTTACCTTTCTCATCATATGTGAGCCTTGAAGGTGTTTGTCTTTCCCTTGATGGTCTCCTTAGCTTTTGATTTGATGAAGGTCCTTCATCATCACCATCTAAAGTATGATCCATAACATCATCATCAAGATTATTAGATCCATCCATATCATCATTACTTGAAGACACTTTTGGAATGTTCCCCTCGTCAAAAATGACATCTCTATCAATAATCACCTTATTAGTAGTAGGAATGTAAAACTTGTAGGCTTTACTCATCTTACTATATCCAACAAATATACCTTTCCTTGAAGATGGATCCTCCTTTTTCCTATCATCAAGAGTTATATTGACATAGCAAGTGCATCCAAAAGTTCAAAAAAACTTGACACTCGGCCTCCTCTTGAATAGCATCTCAAAAGGTGTCCTTCCATCCAATATAGCACTCGGCCACCTATTGCATAACAAGTTAGCACACAACAAGGCTTGATCCCAAAATGGTTTAGGAAGATTAGCACCTAACCTCATGGCTTTGGCACCTTCACATAATGTCCTATTCTTCCTCTCGGCCACTCCATTTTGTTGAGGTGTCCTTGGAGTTGTGTACTCCCTCTTGGATCTAATTAATGATCTGAAATTCTTCACATGGTATTAGAGCTTTTGTGTTTCAGGTTATGAAAGGATCAACCACATTTAGCAAAGATTTGGAGGGGATACCAATGCTAGAGCATGCTAGATTGATTTCTACTCAAAAATCGAGTTCTTTGCATATGTAGATTGGATCTTTTGTAGGTCAAAACTCAATTTAGATTTATGAGCTAAGAATTCCAATTTCACACACGGCTTACTAGATTTGGGTGATTTTTGATGCATTAGGAAGGTCTCATTAGCGGCTACAAGATTCTATATCAAGTTTTAGGCAATTGCATGTAGAATTTGGAAGATTCAATTTTTTGTGATTTTGTCAAAACCCTAATTTTGATTGGATCTCTATTTTTTTAAGTTGTTGAACTTTAATAGAGTGTGTTTCAATCTTAGAAAGTGGCAAGATTCATTAGATTGTGTGTGGATCATAGGTTGATCAAGAATTCTTCATTCTATGTGCTGATTTGCTAGTTATAGTGCTAGAAGAGAATTGAGAGTTTCCATATCTTTGTGATTTCTTTTTGAATACATTTTTTTCAATCTGTTGGCCCCAAGGTCCTCTAAAGTTTTAAGAATTTATTGTGGCATGTGTTTTGTAAGCCCACAAGTAAATTCAAGTAAAGGTTTAGGAAAAATCTTATACTTAGACCTTTTATCATTTAAGTTTAACTATTACAAATAACCATTTGTAATGGTTCAACTTAAAAAGTCTAAGTTTAAGATTTAATTTCTAAATTCAGGTTTAATTCTAGGTTTGCTAATTAGCATTAAGCTTGGACTTAGTCTCATAAGCATGTTAGAGCATAGGTCCACTACTTTTGCCAGATATAGAAGTGGATGAGTGCCTTCAACAACACTTGTACAAGTTATTGATTTAATAGAACACTTTTTTTGTCATCCTTCTATGCTTACTTCTGTTCCCATTGATGATTGAATACCTTGTGGTAGGTGCTTGAGCCCCACTAGGCCTTCTCCTTTGGATTGTTTGTATTTACTTATGGGATAATCAGTTTATCTTACTTTCCATCCCTTGTGGAGTTAACTAGGTTTGTTTATGCTTTTTCACTAGATGGGGGATAGCCATAGTGATGTTAACCAATCCCATTTTTAATTAGAAACATCTTCTAGAAGGGAGACTGCCTTAGAAGATATTTAGGCACCCAATAGAGAATAGTGATTTGAGTGGATCTTATCTATACTCACCCTACACAACGCATTTTAAAATCATTCTAATTCTATTAGATGGGAGACCGCCATAATAGAATGGCAACGTTGCCGCTCGTTTCATTCAAACTATTGCTTCTTTTCTTTTTCATTCTATTAGCTTATTCTTACGATTTTTTGCATTCACCTTCTTCAGTTGTTTACTGATCCCTCTTCCATTTCAGGTACCGTACTACATCATTTCGGATAGGGAGAAGAACCAAGGCACTTGGTCTAGTTTTTAGTGTTGTTTAAGCAAATTTTTAAGTTTTTTTTTTTTTCCAACTTATTTGCAACAAACCTCACCAACAGAACTTGCCCACTTGCATAGCACCTAAACAGAATATCAGCTTCCTGAATATCCCTTGTGCGAATTTCTGTAAGGCCAAAAAATGGACCAATCAACTATTTTGGCCTGTTCTTTGACAACGATTACACATCAAATTAGCTCAGATAAACTCGCCCATCATCAGGAATATAGATCCCACAGTGCCAAATCCATCAGCACCTTGTGCGAGTTCTTTGGAGCTAACCCTTGTCAAAAAACATCAACTCAAACAAAAAAAATTTAAAAAAAAAAATCAAGAACAAACTTGCCCACTGTCATTATGGCTCAAAAACCAGTTGCACGAGTTCCTAATACCTTGTGCGACTTTCTTACAGTGAGAAAAGTTTGAATTTTGAGCTGTATTCACACTGTCTTGCCCTGTTGCTCATGTACGCTGAACACAACCCTGACTGTGGTATCTGACCCATCTGTGTTCTCTAGGGTTCGGCACTGGTTATGAGCTCGTAACAAAGAGTACATCTCCACAGAATTCAAGGAGTTTTGCAAGGCCAACTGGATACCTCAATAATACACAACCAGCTACTCACCTCAGTCCAATGGTGTAGCTAAGCGGAAGAACCAGACACTCATCGAAAGTGCCAAGAGCATGATGGCCCATGTCTCTCTTCCAAAGAAGTTCTGGGCAGAAGTTGTTACTACAGCCGCCTATTTGTAGAATCGATTCATCACCAAAGCCCTGAATGGCAAGACACCTTATGAGGTGCGGACAGGATCAAAACCATCACTCAAACATATTCGAGCGTTTGGATGCATCGCTTTCGCTCAAATCCCTGAGGATCTAAGAAGAAAGCTAGATGACAAGAGCAAGAAAACGATCTTCATCGGCTATTTCCAAAATCACAAGGCATACAAGCTCTACAATTTGGATACCGAGAAGGCATTCACCAGTAGAGATGTCATTTTCGTGGAAGACCAGTTCCTTGACCACAAAGGAAAAGCTGTTGATAATTCTGACTCACGGATCGAACAACTAGTCAATTCTGATTCAGTGAATCAACTGCAAAATCTCAACGCCGACTCAGACGATGAATTAGAACCTCAATGAGTCAACCCACATCAGAGAACCGAAGTTCAACCCGGAAGGTCGAACAGGTCCAGACAGCCTCCGTCCAGATTTATGGATGATCCGGCCTGCTACTTCATGCTGGAGGCGATGTCTACTCCTGATGCTAACCAGTGGGAAGCAGCAATGGACACCGAATTTGATTCTCTTATGGAGAATCAAACGTGGACACTCACTAAGTTGCCAAAGGACTGGAAACCAATTTCATGCAAATGGATATTCAAGACAAAGTACGATGTTGAAGGAAGGCTAAATTGTTATAAGGCCAGGCTAGTCGCCAAAGGCTTTTCCCAGATACAGCACCTTGTATGCAGAATTCACAAGGCGTTCTACGGGCTAAAACAATCACCTAGAGCCTGGTTTCAGAAAATCAACACATTTCTGTAGAGAAGTGGTTTTGTTCCAAACTCAGCAGACTCGAATGTGTATTTCAAGTCTGTATCAGATTATTGCATCATCATCACTCTCTACGTAGATGATACACTCTTATTCAGTAATAATCTGAATCTGATGAAGGATACAAAATGCATGCTGGCCCAGGAATACAAGATGACTGACATGGGTCCAGCCCACTATTGTCTCAGAATCCAAATTCAACGAGATCAACCCAACAGACTGATATTCATCAGTCAGCAATGATATCTCAACAATGTGCTGGAAAAGTATGGAATGGCCAACTACAAACCCAGTCACTTTCCACTAGACCCTAGACTAAAACTATCAAAGGAACAGTCTCCTCAAACTGAGGCAGAAAAGGAGGAGATGAAGCGCTACCCGTTTCAATCCATCATCGGCTCATTGATGTACACAATGATCTGCACGCGATTAGACCTTGCATATTCGATTAGTACTCTCAGTTAGTTCTTGTCAAATCCAAGCATAGCTCATTGGAAAGTGCTAACAAAGGTCATGAAGTACATTCAAGCAACGACAACTCTCAGCATCTGCTATGGAGACAACCAAACTGCCAACATCCTTGAAGCCTACACAGATGCGGATTGGGTAGGAGATGTCGACACCAGAAAATCAACTTCTGGATTTGTATTTTTATACAACCGAGGCCCAATCTCATGGAACAGCCGGAAGCAGACCTCAGTTGCATTATCATCAATAGAATCCGAATACATAGTTGCCACAAATGCAACCAAAGAGACGATCTGGCTTAGGCAACTGCTTGCAGACCTCAATCTTGCACAACCACTTCCTACAACAATCTATTATGACAATCAAAGCACAATACCGCTTACTCTCAGTCCAAGATTTCACTCTCGAAGCAAACATACGGAAATTAGGTATCACTACCTTAGAGAGAAAGTGCAGAGTAAGGAAGTAGTATTGATTTTCTACAGAACAAATTACATGACAGCAATTACTTCACAAAGGCTCTATCAAAGGAACAACATCTCAGATTTAACGATATGTTAAATCTGAAGATCAAAATTTTTCAGGATCCACATTAAGGGGGATTGTTAGATTTCTTATGCTCAGTCTTAAAACAAATCGTTCAAGTAATGAGCATCCTGAAAAACCGAAGGCTGACAACATATTTTTGGCCTTCACATTTTTTTCCTCTGAGATTTTTCTATGCCTTGGAAATCATTTTAAGACACCTTCGCCTTTTTCGTCTTTTTCGCTCCTTAGCGAAAAATGCGACACACTGGCCAAGGGGCCAGAATAATTTAGAAATAATTTTAAGGCACCTTCGTCTTTTTTGCTTTTTTTGCTCCTTAGCAAAAAATGCGACACACTGGCCAAGTGGCCAGAATAACTTAGAAATCATTTTAAGACACCTTCGTCTTTTTCGCCTTTTTCGCTCCTTAGTAAAAAATGCGACACACTGGCCAAGTGGCCAGAATACCTTAGAAATAATTTTCAAGGCACCTTCGTCTTTTTTGCCTTTTTTGCTCCTTAGCCAAAAATGCGACACACTAGCCAAGTGGCCATAATACCTTAGAAGTCATTTTAAGACACCTTCGTCTTTTTTCGCCTTTTTGCTGACTGACTTCGCCAATGGTGAGTAACCCTAAAATAGCTGGACAAACAAATATCCCAAAGGCGGTTGACGGTTACCAACTTTTGTACATATGCAAAGACTGGCATAAATAGCCTTAAAGGCTTGTAAAATATTTTCTCTCTTGTAAATCTCTATATTAACTGAAACAAGCTATGTAAGTGTTAGTTTTTGAATTTTTTTCTCTCTTTCAATCAGAGTTATCTGTAGCCAGCGTTATCACGCTCAGCAAGCTGAAGTTATTACTTCAAGCCATTGTACTCACTACTGATATTTTATCAGAGTGCAATTTTTGTCTCACTACTACATCGTTCATTTGCGCAAACTGTATGAATTCTTCTACTTGAATATTTCTGCTGCTAACTGTTGTGTTTCCGTTCCTACATGCCTACGCTCTGAGCAACTGAGCCTTCGTTGCGCTCACGACCACCGTTTTACGAGACATCCAAGCAACAAAAACTCTTAGCATCTGCTATGGAGGCAGGCAGCCAAACTGCCAACATCCTTGAAGCCTACACAGATACGGATTGGGCAGGAGATGTTGACACCAGAAAATCAGCTTCTATTTTTAAACAACCAAAGCCCAATCTCATGGAATAACCGGAAGCAGACCTCAGTTGCATTATCATCAACGGAATCTGAATACATAGCTATCACAAATGCAACCAAATAGGCGATCTGGCTAAGACAACTGCTTGCAGACATCAACCTTGCACAAACACTTCCTACAACAATCTATTGTGACAATCAAAGCACAATAGTGTTATCTCTCAATCCGAGATTTCACTCTCAAAGCAAACATATCGAAATAAAGTATCATTACCTTAGAGAGAAAGTGCATAGCAAGGAAGTAGCATTGTTTTCTATAGAACAAACTACATGGCAGCAGATTACTTCACAAAGGCTTTATCAAAGGAGCAACATCTTAGATTTAACGATATGTTAAATCTGAAGATCAAGGTTTTTCAGGATCCACATTAAGGGGGAGTGTTAGATTTCTTATGCTCAGTCTTAACAAATCGTTCAAAGTAATGAGTATCCTGAAAACAGCCGAAGGCCGATTACATGTTTCGGACCTTTGCATTTTTCACCTTTGGGATTTTTTGTGCCTTAACCATTTTTGGCACTTTCACCTTCTTCGCATTTTTCGCACCTTCGTGAAAAAGGCGACACAATGACCAAAATCCATTTTAGACCTGCCTTAAACATTTTAATGCACCTTCGAGACTTGCATACCTTCCCTATTCAAAGGCACCTTCGGGTTTGTGCAACAGTGGCAGACCGACGTCACCAACTTATCATCAATTTTAAAAATAGCTAGACAATATCCCCAGGGCGGTTACCTACTTTGTACATATACAAAGACTGGCGCAAATAGCATTCAATGCTTGTAAGTATTTAGAAGACACTTGTAAATATGTACTACAAGTTGAATCAAGCCAAGATAGTTTTTATCAAGGTTTTTCATAACTATCAGAGTTATCTGTAGCCACCGTAATCACGCTCATCAAGTTGAAGTTATTACTTCAAGTCATCGTACTCACTGTTGATATTAATTAGAGTGCATTTTTTTCTCACTACTATATCGTTTATTTGAGCAAGCTGTCTGAATAATTCATCTTGAATATTTTTGCTGCTAACTGCTGCGTTTTCGATCCTACACGCCTACGCTCAAGCTTCCGCTGCTCGTCCTCTCAATTTACAACAGTCAAGACGACGATGAGTAGATTAGGTTTCTAATATAGTTTTAGTTCATCTATCGTAAGTTAGAGACGTCGGATTCCGACACAAAAACACGTCGGGCATACGTCGTGGACATTTTTGTAGGACATTCTGTTAACAGACGTTGGAATCCGACATTTACATGGGACGTCGGATTCCGACGTCCCATTATACATCGGGGGACACACGTCGGAGGGACGTCGGACATTTTTGGGTAGTTCTCTGAAATTTTTTCAAGAACCTTCCAACATGCTTATGGGACATCAGAATCCGATAGCCACATCGGATTGGACATGTTGGACACAGACATCAAAATGCGACATCCACATGGTACGTCACATTCCGATGTCTGCGTGGCTCCCGACATCCGGCAGCCCGACTGAGGCCTCGAGCGGTCGGCATTCTATAGTTGTTGGATTCTGACGTGTTCTAAAGATGTCAAATTTTGACATTCTCATTGAGACATGTTTTTCTAACGTCCGCAACGAATTAAAAAAAATATTAAACTCGCGATTTACATCGCAAATCACGGCGGGTGTTGTAGTGGTTGATTGTCCAAGCGATGTTGACCTAATTCGATTTGAATTTATTTGGAAAACAGTTGAATTTGACCTTCACAACATTCAACAAATTTGACTCTTCATGACTCTAAATATGTTTGATGGAATTTTGACCCTACTTGATCTTCTATGCTAGGAGTGCATAGTCTACATGTTAATTATATTGGATGCTACACTTAGTGATTTTTCTAAGCTACTTTAAGAACACTTAGTAGTGTCTAATACAGACTAATTAGGCTTAATCGATCATCTGTATAATCAAGCATAGACATAATGCCCTATTAGGACCAAGTGTGTATTTCTTGGATATCCATTAGATTATAAGACTTAAAAAGTCTGTGATCTACAAACTGGTAAGACATTTATTAGCAGAGACGTACTCTTCCTAGAAGACAAATTTCATTATTTCAAAATAAAGAAGCATGGATTTATTTCTGGTATGAATCTTGAACCATTATTTGCCAATGTCGAAGACACTTCTATCTCAAATCCATCTACTTCACATGTTGAACCATATAATTCCTCTTCAGAATCAGATCATGATGAACAACCAACTATTTGAAGATCTGGCTGAATGAAGCATCCACCATAAAGATTCACTCCTTAGAATTTTTGGACATCAGTCAAGAAACCCCTCAATATTCAGGATGCGTTGTCTAATATGGATTCTGATAAGTGGAAAGTAGCAATGAACAATGAATACAACTCAATGATTGAGAACCATACATGGACTATTGTCAATTCTCTTGTCAAAAAGATCATTCAATGCAAGTGGCCATGTCTTCAAATAGAAGTACAATTTTGATGGCTCCATTTTTTAATGGAAGCCAAGACTTATAGCCAAAGGCTACTCACAATCACCAAGTATTGATTACATGGAGACTTTTAGTGCTATTGTAAGGCTTGCATCTATTTGAACGTTGTTTGCACTTGCGATAACATAAGATCTTGAAGTACATCAAATGGATGTACAAACTACATTCTTGAATAGTTACATCCATGAAGATATCTACCTGCACAACCTAAAGGCTATTTCATTGAAGGTCTTCAAGATCAAATATGTAAGATTCATAAACTCTCTATGAGCCGAAACAAGCACCCCACTTGGTTTCAATGAATCAATGATTATTTATTACAGTTCAACTTTCATTCTAATGTTGTTCACTCAAATGTCTATATTAAGTATGATGGTCCAAACTACATAGTTGATGACTATCTGCTTTTAAGCAACAATACTTCACTGCTTAGAAGTATCGAGTCAAATCTGTCCACAATATTCAACATGACAAATCTCAAACTAATAAACTATTTACTAGGCAGAAGTATCAAGTCAAATCTATCCACATTATTCAACATGATAGATCTCGAAATAGTAAACTATTTACTTGGCATCCAAATCCTTCAAGATAGAGCCAAAGAGAGAATATCTTTTTAAATCTAGCAAAGGTATCTATAATACATACTGGAGAAATTCAGAGTGCATGAATCAAACCCAATTGATTCATCTGTATACACTACAAACTAATTACCATATAGTTGACGCCTCTAGGTTTTAAGTGCATTAATCTGAGCAAATAACTTTCTCCTCAATTGTATAACGCAAATGAGGTCCAAAGAGTTTTTTGCTCTCAAACGCTATCAGTCTATCATTTTGCAAAAGAACCACTCCAATCACCAAATGGCTTGCGTTAATGCGACGTAAGGTAAATTTGGATCCACGAAAATCTTCAATGCCATAAATGACATATCTTAAGTGATCACTATGAGTTGTGAGATGTAAGGAAAAGACTCAATCATGAAAATAGTACATCATTGGAGGAGAATATAGTTAGGTTGGCGCACCTAGCTTGTTGTCTTAAAGTTTCAATGTCATATGACCTGCAAATAGCATTGTCACACACTTTTGCAACTCTTACACAAAATATGTCATTTGCTTGAATTTCTTGCTATCATTAGAATGCACCAGCATGGCCTAGGATTCATGTCCTTTTGCTTGTTGTTCGAACAATAAGTGTTTCTAGTTTCAAATCTCGAGGACTCTAATCAAAACTAGCATCCAATTTTGCAATGTTACTCATCGTTTTGTGAATAAGCATTGATTACCAATCTTTCACCAAAAAGCTTTAACTGCTATGGCAACTAGTGAAATGTCTGTTGAAACGATATATCTTCTTTGACATATTTTAGTATTTGTCAGAATCACGAGAAAAACTAAAAAGTCCTTAGACTAGTCATCTTAATAGTACTCACACACATAACAAGATGATTGAGCAAAGGAGATTATCTTTGATTAAAAATAATTCTGAAGCTGGCTACAATGGAATGAGGGAGGTGGGATGCCAGTCCTCATTATATAGATTTTAATAGCCTTAGCAAAAGCTAAAAGCAAAAGCAGAAACCAAATGCTTAAGATAGACCCTATATCAGGTAAATGTATGGACTTAATAAAAAACAATGTTCTATAGATGATGCCCTTCTACACCCTACTACATGCATAGATTTTTTACTAGGAATTCAAACTTTGACCTTGGCTAGTGTCTTTCAATTTGACTTTGACTAAATGTAATAGGCTGTTATAATAGCTCACAGGCATGGCCTATTAAGAAGGAAAAATGAACATATGATGAGTATTCAATGTATAATAGTCTCATAGCAAGTTTAACCAAGGTTTATCACCAAGTCTTACAGTGCAATTATCAATAAGAAAGGTATTCCAAAGGCATACTAAATCTTTGTCAATAGAGTTCCATACATCACTTAGCTTTTTAGACCACGACCATTTAAAACTTTGTGACTCCTAAACCCACTTATAATTAAGTTGGGTATTTTTGGCATGTTTGAAAGTTGAAGTGATCAATTTATTCATAATGGTTAAGTCCCTACGGACCGTCAAGAGGTATATTCTCATAGCATTTAGATATGTCGGTTGTCCACATGGAAGTAATATTCACCAAGTTTCCTAATGCAATTATCACTAAGAAAGGTACTCCAAAGACATAGTAAATCTTTGTCAATAGAGTTGCATATTAGCTTTTTAGACAAAGCTAAAGTGATCAATTTATTCATAATGCTTTTAAGTCCCTCCGAACCTTCAAGAGGTATGTTCTCATAGCATTTAGATATTTCAGCTATCCACATGGGGTTTTGACAATCTGCGAGTAAATTCTTTGCTAGTTTTGTGAGTTTTATTTACAAATGATTTCTAAAATTTCATGGCACATGGTATGCCATCAGATATATAGGCTTTATATATACTCATTTTATATTAGATAAAAACTAACTTTCATTACACCAATGGATTCTACATAAAAAATGCAGCACTTTTGCTTTTTGGATCATCTCAATCCGAGCAATAGTAAGAAAGTTATAACAGTTTAACGTTTTCTAGACTAGAAAACATTTTCCCCTTGGAACCTAAAAGGGTAAGCACGCCAACGTGCTAAGTTAAAGACTAAAAGCTTAAATTGGTAGCACGCCAGGCTACCCCTTTCAGGCTCCCGAAAAAAAAACAAAAATTAGCCTAAAAAACTTTGAAGGGCAATAAATTTCTTAATATTGCTCGGATTGAGATGATCCAAAAAGCAAAAATGCTCCATTTTTCATGTATCATACATTGCTTTAATCAAATTTGATTGTGTGTGTGTGTGTGTGTACACTAGTAAAGTGTGTACACTAGTAAAGAGTGCTCGTCATTGACGGGCAATGGCGGATGTGCATCGATGGCGGACATGTGTCGATGGTGGACGTGCGCGCATGCGTGTGCGTGTGTGTGCCCTAATGGCTTTGTGTGTGTGTGTGTGTGTGTGTGTGTGTGTGTGTGTTAGGGTTTAGAGTTTAGGGTGTGTGTGTGTGTGTGTGTGCGCGTGCGTGTGCGCACTGTGTGTTGTGTGTTGTGCGTGTGTTTGTGTATTTGTGTGTGCTGTGTGCTGTGTTCGTGTGCGTGTGCGTGTGCGTGTGCGTGTGTGTACTTAAGGTAAGGGTCAGAGTGGGTCTTTATGGATGTGCGTCGACGAGCCTAGAATCCCAAGACTATGTTTAGGGTTTCTGGTTCGGACGCACATTTCGCTGTGAGTACTGAACCATTTAAAGCCCAATTTAGTGTTGTAGGTTCATATCGATGTGCAGCACAGGATGGAACAGACGGTCCGAAAAACGAATTCGGCGGATGTTAGAGAGTAGTCCATTTAGTGCCATTCCCCCTGACAAAAAGGCCATTTCTGGACAAACGACATTATAATTGAGCTACAAATGGTCATGTGGGTTCATGTCGAGCCCACAAACCTATGGACACCTTTCTTCTTAAGTTCTGACCATTTTTTATTGAATCCGATCAATTCCTAGCTCGACGGACCTAAAATCCCCGCACTACTTTTAGGCTTTCTAATTCGGACGCACATTTTGTTGTGAGTACTGAAACATTTTGAGCCCAGTTTAGTGTTGTAGTTTTGTATCGGCGTGAGCACAAGATGGAATAGACGGTCTGAAAAACGGACTTCGTTTAGCGACACTAGACCAATTCTCGGAAATGTTGGAAAATAGTTCATTTAGTGGCATTCCCCTCGATAGAAAGGGCTGAAACGCAAGAAACTGGCAACAAAGCTGTTGAATTTTGAGAATATGTACAAAGAGCTAAGAGAAATTAGTAGGCGATCAGTTAGGCCAGCTAAATATAGGTGCAAGTGAGTGAAAATAAAAAATAGAGGGAAAAAACCCAAGACTTGCTTGCACTCTCAACTAATTGCAACAGTCCATCGAGAGTTTGGAATTGTTCTATGATGTCTTATTAGCTATAATTGATATATACAATCACTATCTTACCTCCACACATAAAGTATTCACATTCATTGGCATGCCAAAAATGGATCGTGTGTGTATATGTGTGTATGGATTTGTTGAAGACGATTCGTACTGTAGACACCTCCCATCCAAGGTGCTAACTGTTTCTCACTGAATGTGATCAATTCTTGGATCGATGGACCTAGAATCCCATAACTGCATTTAGGGTTTTTGGTTTAGAAGCACGTTTCTCTGTGAGTACTGAACCGTTTGGATCTTGATAAAAAATCTTCTTAGATGCTTCGATTATCTAAAGAGTCTTCAATGTAGATTTTGCATCAGTAAAAGATGATTAGTCTTTTGTGTAGTGACCTCATACCTTCTCTTTATATTTGCAAACTCACATGCTCACAATCCCATGTGTATCAACTGAGTATAATGCTTTCTTTGTATGCATCTCATATTCATAACAATGTCTATAGAGCTACTTTTAAGAAAGGAACTTCCATATTTTGATTTTTGCCACCGAGTAATGATATTTCCACTATACACTCACTTTTGTACAACCAATTTTCTAATATATGTATTTCAGAGATCTAACAGGTCTGATCATTAGTTAGATTACTTAAAGAAACAGGTAGGAAGTTATCCCACTGAGTTGGTTTTTTGGTTGTCCAGGAATATGATGATATATATTAAAAGGTGTTCTATCTTTTAGCTATCACTGGTTGTTTTAAGGAGAATTCGTATCTTGATTACTGTCTATTCCTTCAACCTTGTCAAACTTGTGCACTGCAGGTTGAAATCTCTCTTAATAGTTAGTCCCTTGTAGATAATATAATAGAGGTAATCATAAATCTTCTGTTTCTTTGATCATTTTGTCAGAAGCTCATGTTTATTTTGAAATATTTTTAGACTACACTTTTATTAACCGCTCATGCCAAGGACATTCTTATAAAGTCTGTATTAGATATTCTACAAAAAGTTGTCAAATTTCACTTTCATTCACATGAATTGTTGCAAACCAGTTTAGGAATTCTCTTAAGTAGCATTAACAAACTACCTCGCTACATAGGCTTTCATGATACACAAATCGGAGTAGTGTTTAGTTAGAGCTTATCATAGTCTTTTTCCAGACAGAGAGAGGAAGGCGGCGGGAATTGACAGCTGAATCAAAGAAAAACCATCAAATACATTAGGGTAAGGGTGTTGTTAACCCACCCTACTCTTTCTAGGCATGACATAGGGAGAGTAGGGTGAGTTAACAACACCCTTGCTTCTCTCTCTGACCCTTGGAAATCATCAAAGGAGAAAATCAGGAGTTACTGAATAGCAATTGACAATAAAAATATGGCGTCTGTTCCATTGCTCTATTCTGCACCAGGCCTTGCATACCTGTGAAACAGAGTTCTTGTCCTTTGGAGCGGTCACATGCTCAAGTACCTCATCTAGAAATAATACCAACACCTCTTCTTCATATAATCACTCCATTCCTCGCCCTCTCATTTGCTTCGAAGTTCAGTAGAAAGCTAAGAACATTTTCAGAATATGTGTAGTATGTCAAATGAATTTTGACCCTTATGAGAATATCTTTATACTTCTACTCTATAATTTGAACTTAGGAGCATGATCTCAAGACCACCACATTGTCCATAGGCCACCTCTCAGGGAGTAAATGTTGATCAATTACATTATAGTGAAGATAGTGCTCTGGTCATGCAGTAGTGATCAAAATTAAATGAAATAGAGCCGAAAAGAATGGCTTCATCGTATCGGAACTGTACAGGGGGTAAGAAGAGAAGAAAAATTATATTCTTCATTTAGGACTATGGTACACTAAAGAAATCATCATGTGAAGCTATAATATAGAGAGAAAAATGTCTATAATATCATGCTCATCATGTACATAGCAAAATAGAAAATACTCAACAAAGCTTGGAAAAAGATCATTTGCTCAAAATAGTCATTTGCTCAGTTCGTGGAGAGGCAGAATGTTAACCTCTCTTCCGCATCATATAACCGCAGATTGAATGTGCCCCCTACTCACAAACAAATGACAAACTAATGATAGACAAATGAATTCATAAGATTAACAGTACCAAGATAAGTTTAAGGTAGTAAGAGATGAAGTTGCGTGAGAAGAATTTGGAAAGCGAGTCAATTGGCAGTTGCTCAGATTCAATTCGTGAGAAGAATCTAGAAAGCGAGTCAATTGGCAGCTGCTCAGGTTCAATTGGTAAAAGTTATTTTTAGGTGCCCTCTGCAAAGTCATGCAAATTCAATTGAAAGGTTGTTTTCGACATGCGAAGACTTAACGGCAGACTCCTTGGAGAATTTGATTTATAAACAACAACTGCATCATCGCTTCTCGAAATATCCTCAGCAAAGTTAGTTTCTTCGTACACTCGATTGTAGGTTCAAATGGTTGTTGCTCTGCTTCCACTACCTTCCGAGACTCATTCACTTTCTTAGTTTGTAGACTCAAAGAGCAATTTTAATTACGAAGAAAATTATTATGTCCATTAGGCTTTACAAGTTTTTTATGCTTGCTTGTCTGACCAGGCTGTTGACAGTTTCAGATGAATATCATGCAAAACCCTTGGTATAAACATCGAATAGGTGTTTTTATTACCTCCAAACTTGTACATTATATATTATTAAGCTACGTAAGAGGCTAAATAGCAGAGATAACTGAACCAAGAAATTTTTTTTTCTCTGAATCTCTATTTTATATTCCTAGTGTTTCAAACTTTTGCATAAGCAGGCATCATCCAGATACATTGAGCCACTGCTCTAGATTCTCAGAATAACAAAAGTTAGAAGATATCAAATCCCACACATTTTTCACAACTGAATCACAATGTAAGAGAACTCAAGGTTTTATTTTTTTTTTTAAATTTAGTGGGCAATATGGGTATCAGCTTGAAGCTCTTGACGAGAGTAGTGCATTTATGCAGGTTGCCGGTGCTTTCAGCTACAAAATGCATTAGACAACTAAATTAGACACCTCTCAGTTTAGTAGTCACTAGTTAACCGTGAGCTCAGATATGTAAGGCCCCCGTTATGAGGAGAAGCCGTTACTGAGCACGGTTGTTAGTATAGGGTCTACTGTGAGACCGTGATGGTTATGAGATGGCTAGATTACAGTTTCTATATAGCAGCAAGTCTTGGGAGGATCGGGGGGCGGTAGCCCTTCGGCGGGGGTTTTGGGGGGCTGCCGGTAGACCCCGACCCCGACGATACGACCTCTTCATGATTTGGACTTCCGACTCCCTGAGCAAAAACACATTTTTTGGTGTTTTGCATCCCCTTGGCCCTTTGGCTGTTCGCTCTCATCAGAACCGGCAACCTGCATAAATGCACTGCTCTCGTCAACAACTTCAAGCTGATACCCATATTGCCCACTTAATTTTATTTTATTTTTTTTTAAATTTAAAAAAAATTATATATTATGGTACCGCAGATCATTTTGGATCCGCGGTACCGGGATCCGCGGATCCTGGTATCGCTGGATCTATTATATATATATATATATATATATATATATATATATATATATATATATATACTAGTAAAGAGTGCCCGCCGTTGACGGGCAATGGACGGCCGATGGTCGTTGACGGGTGGCCGATGGTCGTTGATGGGTGGCCGATGGTCGCTGATGGTCGTTGACGGGTGACCGATGTATGTGTGTGTATGTACGTGACTGCATGTGTTATCTGTGTATGTGGATTTGTGTGTATGATTTGTGCTTGATGGTGTGTGTAATTTATGTGGTCAATGGTGTGTGTGTATGTGTGTGTGTGTGTGTGTATGAAATGTGCATGTGTGTATGCATGTGTGATTTATGTGGCCGATGGTTGTGCACACACACACACATTTGTTGTGTCGGGGGTCACACAAACAACAAACACGTGCACACGCACACACACATAGGCACGCACACACACACACACACACACACACACACATAGAGGCATGCGCGCACATACACTCACTCACTCACTCACACGTGTGTGTGTGTGTGTGTGTGTGTGTGTGTGTGTGTGTGCATGCACGTGTGTTCCAAATCCCCCCTCCCCCCCTATTTTTCTCTCTTTATTGTCTCTTTTACTCCCCTCACCCCATCCCCCTCCTTTTTTTTTAATTGTGCATTTTTTGGCCCATGGATAAAAGCTTGTGGGTAACGATTTAGGAGTTAAAGCTAGTGAGTTTGGGGTTGTGGTCACTTGGAATGAGTGAAGGGTTTGAAATCTTGAAACCAATCTTGATGGTGTGTCATGTGTTGAGTTGCTCCTCGTTATCTTGGAGTTTTTCAAATTTGGCCATAAATGTCATGGAGCTACCTAAGGATCAAAATATAATTCCATGCAAATGGATTTTTCGATTTAAGAGAAGATTGATAGAATTAAAACCCGACTTGTTGCAAAGGTCTTCTCATAGATTCCAAATCTTGACTATTCTGAAACCTTCAGCCCATTAGTCAAACATACTTCCATTAAACTCCTATTTTCATTTGCAACTATAGTTGACCTTGAAGCCCATCAAATGGATGTTCAAACAACATTTCTAAATGGAACCATTGAAGAAGAGATTTTTATGTCACAACTTGAAGTATACGAGATCAAAAGCTAGGAACATCTTGTATGCAAATTGCACAAGGCTTTCTATGTCACCAGATCCAACCGTGATGCAATCATCTATGTTTGCACAAGGCTTAACATATGTAGCAAGCTTATGGACACGATGGGATGATTTTCTGTCTGATCTGGCATTCGATTCAAATCCCGTTAGCGTCTTTGCAAATCAATGATCAACTACCTTTGGCAAGATTGTATTACTGAGCGTCGATGATTGAAATCGTGGGAAAATAAGTTCGTGACCAAGACAACTTCCAATTGGATTGCAGGTGCACATGATTGTTTCTTACCACATGCACGAGATCAAAACGTGAAATGGCTGGATTTTAGAAAAAAGGTTACATCTTAGAGAGATATACAAGATTGCACTTAGTTCCTCTTGACAAAGCAAGACTGAAATCTAAGCCTTTATTCATAATCCAACAAGGTAAAGTATAGCTGAAAAGTAAAATACAGTACTATAAAGCACCATAAAGCATAACCACTTTCAAGACGTCGAGAGGATTCTTTCTCTTTAGGTCATAGAAAGCCAAAGGACACACTTTTTAGCACATAGCTGCTTATAAAGAGTTACGGAAAAAGCATTTACAAAACGTATTCGGAGTGTGTTAGCTAACTTGCTTTATGGAGATTCGGTTGGTGCCATACCTTTTTATTGAGATAGCTAGTGTTTGGTTCAGACGTGAACAGAAACGTACAAAGAAGAAGCCGGAGCAGTATGATGATGCTACATTATAAGATATTAATAGTTTAGTAACGTGAGACCAAAGGTATGCGAAAAGATTTAAGAGAATCATTATACCACAAATCTTGAGCCTTAACATATCCATCCATCCATCGCTGGATAGAAGAGGATACTTATGTAAAAAGTATCAAAAAAGATAGTAGAAGTTTGTTGTCCATCGTTGGACAGTAAGCCATTGATAGTCATAAGCTATTAGAGCATGAAAAATAAATGCTCCTACTGTCCATCGCTGGACAATAGAATGCTTTATGTGAAGCATGGTAAGATGTGAAGGAGCCCCTCCATCGTTGTCTCTAAAAACATTTATAAAGTTGAAAAGGTGGCCATCAGACCATCGCTGCCACCTGATCTCATGAAGGGTTGCAAAAAGAGAGATATTGTCCATCGATGCTTATTGAGGCAAAATGGACGTGTTTCCATAATAAAAAAGTGCCAGTGTTGTCATCGCTGGACTTCCATACTTCTAAACATAAGAAAACTCCTTCACACTTTTGTGTGATGAGCAAGCATAAACGATAGCTGAAGGCTATCCAAGCACCATCATTGTGAGAGTAGAGCGTTAAGAGAGCAATGCAAAAGAGAGAAAGATGCTTACCGTATGATAGTATTTCGTTGATCCGTGAGCTGGTAGGGCACACTTTCAGCATGTAATAGAGGAAAGAACTCTTCACTAGTGTTGTAGAAAACAAGCATCGAAAAAGCATGATCTTAAAGTGTTAAGCTAGGTAGCATCCTGGAAGGTAGGAGTGGGAGAGGGAAAATTGATTTCCCTCCAATTTAGGATTTAAAATTTAAAAAGTCTTATAGAGTGTTTCTTTTATATTTTAAAGTGGGAGATCCACTTAGTTAAGAGCAAAACTTTATTTAATGCAAGTGTAGAATGTAAAAAAGGACCTTGTAAGCTTGGAGAAGCGGTGCGTCTGTAATTGTCCACGTGTCTGTTAGCAAAGCAGGGTGAAATTGAACGAAGGAGCATCCATGAGAGAGAGAGAGAGAGAGAGAGAGAGAGAGAGAGAGAGAGAGAGAGAGACATTTCACATAGTCCTCCTTGACAAAGCAAGACCAAACCTTTTGAACCCTTTGTTTTATAGCATAACAAGGTATAAAAATGCTGGATGAAATCTTACAGTACAAAGTACAGTAAAATGAGACAAGTTTCAACCTGTTACCTGCCACCATCCCACATAAAAAAACCGCACGAGTTAGTATTGTGAGGAAGACATGTGTCGTTGTTATGCATGTCCAAAACCATACTCACTACATGACAGATTGGATAGCAGATACATAACATAGTCCAATCTGTCCTACCAACAATATTAATCTAGCAATACTTATTGCCCTAACGCAACCGTATCAAGGGGCATATTAATCAGTACGAGGGCAAGAAATTGAATTACACATGCTTTAATATATAGAGTGCAAGAAAAAACCGTATTCCTTTATTAATAGCATAATGGGTTTAGTCTCTTCATAGTCACCAAGTATCAGGGCAGATCTGTGTCATACTGACCTCTTAGACCTCATGTATACTCATGAGCGTCTGTCTATGTGCTATGGTAAGTAGTCAAGGAAAATTCATGCCATACCAACTACCCGAGATTACCAACCCATATCTGAGAATGCAGTCTACTATGTCAGCCTAGCATTACACAATGCATTGTATCTTTACTTTGTAAAACAAAAGTTACAATATAAGCACAAGCTGGTTCGTTTATAAAGTCGATAGTAGAAGTAACTTAAGTAAATTATTATCCCTATATTCATGTATCCTTCAAGCAATCCATCTTTACATTTAATTAGTTTAACCGAAAGCTCTTTTGAAGCTACTTACTTGTTTATAAGACATGGTTTTGAAGATGTATGTGAGCCGAAGTAACAATTGTATGTCATAGAATGTACCTCGTCATAAGAATGCAAGAATGTGCTAAGCGTAATACTTGAATTCGTGGTGAAGCCATATCCTGAGTATTAGCCATCCCTCACTTGGTAGTATATCCCATCTATCATCATTAGTTCACTTAAAAAAAAATGACAAAGGATGTCGATATACCATGTATACATAATGGAGAAACCTACAATCTTTTTCTTCATTTATCTTAATGGAGAAAAGAGACATCTCTACTTATAGCAATCCGGACATTCAACCAGTACTGTTCTAAGTTAATCTGGCCTAACACATCAAAGTGAAAATGGCTTTCATTTGCTTCAATTTATCCTTACAAGTAGGTTTTTTCATATAGTAATCCCGGAAGATACATGCATAGATCATTTTTACATTATGAAAGGAAATGCAATCAATACAGCGTTGGAAAACAGTAGTAGATTGCATCTCTTCCTATTTGGAAGCGCATTCCACAAAGTATGAATGTATATACAACAAGTGCGAATGCCATAAGTCACATGATCGTGTGAATACCTCTACACAAATGCGATTGAGGTCCAATGTCTAGCGCACTATGAAATGATGTAAATCACGCCCTGCCAGCAGATCGTGTGTTGTCCCATTGATCACGCACGATGTGACTACCTCTACACAAATGCGATTGAGGTCCGTTGTCTAGCGCACTATGAAATGGTGTAAATCGCACCCTGCCAGCAGATTGTGTGCTGTCTCATTGATCATACATCGTGGGTGATCAATGGCTACATTTACATTGTCTCATCGCTTTAAAACAACGTTTACACTATCATAAAGCTTGAAGATTATCATAGCAACAGTAGCTCGCTGCAAGTAGGCATATCGCGCCCAGTAGGGCGGGTTCATAACTGAAAAATGCGTTCCATTTGTTTCCAACAGTGTAAGCAAGTCGTAGTTATTCCAGCAATGGGCTGGAAGGTGAATCAACCAAATGATTTTCCACACCTGTACGACACCGTGTGGTAGGATGAAGCCCATGTAGGGCGCTATGTAGTGGATTGGAGAATGTGAGAGAGATGAAGATGACAAAGGAGAAAGGGATAGAGCAAGAGTGTTGTGAAGATATTGATTCATTAAGACTCAATTCATAGCTTTCTAAAGTGGAAAATAGGGTTTGCTACCCATCGTTAGATTATACTCTTGTTAGGTGTCATGATCTGAACGTTCTATGGATAGCTTGTAGAGCAAGTCTTCCCGAAGACCAAAAAGGCCCTTCAATTAAGAATTTATTCAATTTGCAAAAAGATTTTTTCAATGTGGCTTGATATTGAAGTCGTCTCGAGCAATTATTTGCAAGAAAGTGATGAAGGTATAACCAAGTATTATATGCATTTAACATAGTTCATGTGTGTGTGTGTGTGTGTGTGTGTGTGTGTGTGTGTGTGTGTGTGTGTGTGTGAGAGAGAGAGAGAGAGAGAGAGAGAGAGAGAGAGAGAGAGAGAACCCACCGACCAAACCCATAGTTAGCAAGAATTGTCAGGGGGCAGCTAGCACCCCTAAGAGGGAATGCTAACTGCCCACCAAGAGATAATCAACATTTACTGGTAAATTGTATTTAAGTCCCGGAAAAGACTTTTTGCATAGAATTATGTTAATAATGCCATAAAGTTTGTCTCTAAAAAAACCATGCTTTTGAAACGCATTAACAAGCATGCGTATTTCGATAATAAGCGTATCTTCATCGGTGCAACAGTATGTAGTTGCGATGACTTGGGAAATAATCACTTTATACGAATTATAGATAGGTCGGTTTGATGCAAGATGTAGATATTGTAGGAAGGAAAAGGTAATTCCCTTTTCTTATCATATTTGTTCATGTGAAATGTCCCATTATTAGGGTGAAAAATCGTAGTGATGTTTAAAAAATTCACTGGATTTCCGTCAGTGTTCTCGTTTATTATTTCTAGGTATTCCAAAGGATATATTCAATACGAGTTATCTTCGACCCTAGACTGATTTTTATCTAAGAAAAGTAATGCATCTGGGTTGTTTATGAAGCAAATGTCGTCGATGTATCAAAACACATACTTAAAAGATTTCATTATATCAAATTTGCCAAGCTTAACTAATCTTTTTGTGAATTGCATCTCATAGTATGTAAGATACCATTTGCACCAAGCGGGAGAGCAAGAAAAGCCCATTGGGATACCACAAACATGTCTCAAAGTTCTGTCACCTAATCTGATAACACAATTGTCAAATCAAAAAGTCATACCATAAACATAGTTGCTCTTGATCAATGGTCTTCCATTCCTTTTTTTTTTTATGTTCTCATGACAAAACAAATTTGTCTGATTTAAGTTTATATGCAAAAATATTTTTGTCAGAATGTTTGAATGCGTAAGAAATTAGTTTACGCATGATCGGTTTTAGCCCATCTGGTCCATTAAGTGGAATGTTTTCATAACATTTGGCAATGTCTGTAGCCCACATAGATGTAATCTTATTAGGTACATTGAGATAGAATTTCGTAGAAGATTCGCATTGCCAAAATAGGTTAGTATCCACATTTAGGATACTCTGGTATGAAGTTGCCTTAAGGCTTGCTCCCTCCATGAGGAGAGGAGACAACATATCGAGAGCTCTTGTAAGAAATGTGGCCACCTTGGAAAAATAGCAATCATGCGCATTAGTAATCCATCGGAAATAGTTCTAACAAAAAGAGTAATGTATCCATCCCAAGAAGATAGCTAGGTAAGACTGTAGAGCAAGTCATTTTTAGAGTTTCAATTTATTTATCCATTGTATTATCATAGGTATCCAGAAATGCTTCTTGGTTTCCAAGGGAAGGCTCGAACTTGAGACCAAAGAAACTTCGGATGTCAAGCTAACCAATTGAGCCAACTCCCTTGGGTACTGGTATCCAGAAATGGAGCAAAGTCAGGACTAACGAGTGCTAATTTTCTAACAAGATGTATTCAAAAAAAACAAGAAAGGTGTTGTTCTTTATCAACCCCATTTACATAAAGATGTGAAAGAATCCAATCTCTTTCATTAATAACATCCTTCATCTGCACGTATGATATATGTCTACCATGTCTCCATTTGGTGTTTTTTAAGTAATTACTTGCAATCCTTTTATATAGACTAGCATGTTCTTGAAGTGACCTCTGAATTATTTAATGGATGGATCAAACTAGCTAAATTATTACCTTCTTACCAAGATATAAGTGAAGAGATTATTCAAGAATATGTTAGTCTATGTTAGTCTAGATTATTGGAACAACATGTCCAAATATTGTTAATATAAAGTTTTTTAATCGTTTGTTGATAGAACAGTAGCAAGGCGTGATGTTTTCAGTATTAAAGTCACAAAAAATCTCATATGGCCTATACCAATCACTTTTGATGTGAGAACAATACGTCCAACCAAAAACAATATTTTCAAAGAAGTCATCAATTAGACCGAATATATGTAAAAGAATCTCGGCAAAAAAATGTTTGACATTAATACTCTCAAAAACTCGGTTACAATAGCATAAATGTAAAAAAACCTTTCCTTTATTATCCTTTGTAACCAACTGCATTTGCTTTGCTGCGTTGACCACCAATATTCTTCCTTCTTCGACTTTTTCGTCCTACACAAGATTTATTTTCTATAAAAATTTAGCCTTTTGATAGGTAAATCCTCCCGTGTATTGCTGCTTTGCCCAAATTTGCCTTGTTTGGTAAGTTGTTTTTTTTTTCAGTTCCAAACATAACAGAACTAGGGTTGTGCAAGTTGAAAGAACCGGTCCTTTTGTTTGAATTGTCTTGTGACGTTGAGAAGCTAGGTTTCTTGAGGAGTCTTTTGATTTCTTGTATATTTTCCACATCACTGAGATTTGTCATAAGCTTGGTAATAAGATATTGCGATAACTCGATAGCAGTGTCGATCATATATTGTCTAAGGACGGGAAAGGTAATGTGTGCTTTTACTAGTCTCTAGTAGGTTTGTGAAGCCAAAGGAAGAAGGCATTGAGTTGATTTTGAAGAGAGGCACCAGGAAAGAACTTAGTAAGATTGTTCATCACAAACCAAATGGCATGATTATACCAAATGATGGAGGAGTTATTCTTGCACTTATCACTGCATCTACATTTAAAGAATGGTCTTTTCCACTTCCAGATTCTAGCTTGGTGAAGATTCATTCTGTTGAAACCGGTCTCAAAATGGCCTCTACTGTAGAATAGGAATGATAACATCAGCAAGTGGCCATCCATCACCACCCTGGTTCTGGCCCAAGTTTGTTTAGACGGGCATCTAGAAGGTTCGAATTTATTCATTCGGATGACAATGTCGAAGCTTCAATTCATCCTTACAAGTAAGCTTTTCATATAGTAATCCCAACAGATACATGTGTAGATCATTTTTACATTATGGAAAATGCAATCAATACATCGTTGAAAAACAACAGTAGATGCAATCTCTTCCTGTAAGCGCGTTCCACAAAGTATGAATGTTAATACAACAAGTGCGAATGTCATAAGTCACATGGTGGGTGATCATACCTCTACACAAATGCGATTGAGGTCCGCTGTCCAGCACACCATGAAATGATGTAAATTGTGCCCTGCCAGCAGCTTATCACCAGAATTCTTCTATTGTTTTTCAGATTGTTGTTCATTAGTCTTAGACTCATTCTTTTTAGATGACTCCCTCTTAAACTTAGACTTCTTAGAAGATTGATTCTTCTGAGTAAATAGAGCATTTTCGGTATCACCATTGTCGTCATAGCGTTCACGAGCTTCTACTTCCTCCTTAACTCCGTCTATTGTCTTTTGAAGTGTCATAGTCACATCTTTCGCCAATGAGGTTCTTGTTGTGTGGAATGACCTGGGTAGGGCTCAAAAAAAATAACCAAGTGATTTTTCCTTAAAAATTGTATTTTCTACATCAGAATTCTACAAGGAAATAAACAGATCTTTTATCTTTCGCACGAATGTGTTCAGGTCTTTGCCTTTCCACTATAGGTAAGTTAATTGGTCTTCCAAGAACATAATTTGATTACGAGATCGAGTCTCATTCTTGGTTTGCAATTCTTCCCATAAATCCTTTGCGTTTGAAATTGATGTAAGATCTAGCATTATATTGTCATGCACTGAAGACACAATAATTGCTATAGCTTTGTCATTTTTTAAACTCCATTCCCGAAGTTCTTTGCCAGGAGTAGCTTGTGGCTTCTCCTCTATTGGTTCTACCCATTGCCATAGACCTTCGCCTTTCAACAAGAGTGAAAGTCTTTAATATCCAAATCAAGTAATTTGAACCTTCTGGATCCAATATTGTAGTGATCTTAGCTTGAATATTGATGATGGACGACATCTTCTAATTTTCTGAATCACTCCAAACAGCAGCTTGTTGATGGATGTATGAATAATGCTGAGAGGGGTGCGAAGATACCACTGTATCGACTCTGATTCATTCTGATATCACTGTATCAGTTTTGAACCTGTATACTATGATACCATTGTATCAGATTTAATTTCGTAAGCTCTGATACCCCTGTAGAAAAAATAGTAACTATTCTTCCATAGAGAACACGATGCAAGTTTGAATAAATCAAACTGATATCAATATCTTCAATCGGGGACTGTATCTGATCTATGTACTAATAGAATAGTACTAGCTTTGATTGAATATGCATGCGAAAGTAAAAGACAACTTAAGACAATTTAGAGCTTAAGAAATTGTTGATCAAAAACAAATTTTTATAACTTTAAATCTAATTCATCAATATACATATATTGCTGTCTTATCTCGCTGTTGTGTCTTTGATTGAGCGAGTGAGTTACAACGAGTAGTGCACATGTATTTAAATTATTACAAGACAAGTCTTTTGGCCTTTTGTTTACGGGTCTTTTGGCCTTTTAATGTTGTAACAGTATATATCTAACCGTTTACAACAGTTGATATTCAAATAGATGCTCTGTTTCCAGGGTCGAATAAATTATATTCGCAAATTATTAGTGACAATCTATCTCTTCGTCTTAGTTTTGTGTTTTGCGAATTGTTCGTGACACTTGTCTCTTCGCGACATTTTTGTCTTTCGCGAATTGTTCGTGACAGATGACAACTTTGAGCATTAAGAAGAAATTCAGAATATTTTGCGAACTATTTGTGACAATTTTGCGATAGGAGAGCTTGAAGAACAGTCCAGAAGATTTCGCGAATTGTTCGCGACAATTTTGCGACATCTGAGGTTTGAACAAGAAACAGAATATTTTGCGAGAAGATTTTGTTCGCGAATCTTTTGAGCTTCAACAAGAAAGCCACGAGCTTCTACAATAAACTGTTTTGCAAATCTTTCGAGTTGACTGGAAGATAAAGTTTGCGAATCCTTCGAGGTTGATCACGAATAAAAATGTTTTGAGTTCACGTTTGTTTCTTATCCTTTGTTAAGTAAACTGCGCGCTTTGTTAGTAGAATCAAGATCTGTCTGATCAGTTGTTCTACATCACAGAAAGCATAAGAACATGCAATCCCAATAATATTCAGTTCCAACAAATAGCAAATACAACAAAAGCATGAGAGATGAAGAAAAAGTGATAGAGAGCAAGGGCATTCACAAATCCATTCCATAAGAGAACCAATATGCTTGTATTGAAATGAGGATATGAACATGTTTTCCAAACTCGAGTTTGGCACTATTTATAATAGAGAGGAGGACCTTGGCCTCCAAATCCTATTGGTCCATTTCTACCTCCCTAACTATTCATGTTTTAAAAAGAGTGGAAACCCATTCAAAATTGGAGGGAACCAATTTGAATCTGAATTTGAACCAATTTTGGTGGGAGTCCCAACTTTATTCACTAACTTGACATTTAGGCCCTATGACATTAAAAGTCTTGCAAAAAGGCCTAAAGCCCTTTTATTGACTTTCTAATTATCAAATAACTATGTGATCATTGGGTTGGACTTACACACAGGGTGCCAAATCCCTCTCACTTATTAACTAGCGTTAGGGTTGCCTTGGGATCCACAAACCCTCCAACAGTATCTCCGACCAAAACTGGTGGCGGTCCCACGACACCTCGCGAGATTATTCACTTCTTCGGGCTCTGGTTTTGCTTGCGTCATACCTTCTTGAGGTGGTACTGCACCTTCTCCATGAATTCCAGATGCTCCGTATTGAAGTCATGTTTGTGCAAAAAAAAAGCACTTATTGGCTCCGGCAATCCATTGGAAGTTATCCAGGCCACAAATCTTGATTCCCAAGAACCTCCTTGCATGGCTGCATGATAATATAGTCTTGTGATCGACAACTGGTCTTGGACTTTATCGAATGTCATTGGAAGATTTGGATTGAATGCCAAAGGTGGTAGGCAATCATCCCATCTGGTAGCAGTGCATGCCAACTTGGACAAATTATGATTGCCGCACAATTAGGTCTGCGAGTTGCGGTACTCAAAATCCATGGATATTTGTCAATTATAAGAATGATGGGCCAACTTGGGGTGTGGATTGTGACTGAGGAAGCATTCACAAAAAAGAAGCCCGAGGTGAACCACTTGCGAATCTTTGGATGTAAGGCCTTTGTACACATTCCTAAGGAAGAGAGATGTAAACTTGATGTAAAAGCTATTAAGTGTATATTCCTAGGATATGATGATTGTGTGAAGGGCTATAGATGTTTTGATCCAGTGGAAAACAAAATCCATGTAAGCCATGATGTTATCTTTGATGAATCCAAGATGTATGAAGACGAGGATGCTGAGAAGATAGACACACGTTTGGAGAAAGAGATGGAGGTTGTCCCTCTTTCTTGTGGCAGGTCTTGATCTTCCTAGTTGTGGACTTCCTAGCTGAGCGATTGTCTTCATGTTGCCACATTAGGAACGGGAGGTGCCCCCACACTCTTATGCAAAGGACGGACACACAACAATAGCCTAGGAGGCAACCACATGTCTCTATGCCTACATGGCAATCTTGAAATGATGACACTTGCAAATTCCATGCAAAAAGTCAAAATATTTTTTTAGAATGAGTCCTCTGGTCGGGGTAGGATGGCCTTGGGCTCCCTCATTTCCACGATTCCTAGCTTGAATGTTAATTTTTGAAAGTTGAGTCTTTTGTGTGTTTTCAAGCCACTTCACTCTTCTGGAGTTTTTGGAGCTGTTTTTGCTCGAAACGTCACCGTATTTTTTTTTTTCAATTCTTTTCATAAAGAATTGATGAAGCCAAAATCAAATTATGATTGAATGACCAATTTTTAGAAATACTTAGATGCATGAAATCTTTTTAGGATTCTTGTTTTCTTCAATAGAATAATTGATTATTATGCTATGATTGTAGCAGCTGTCAATAATATATGGGTTAAAGAAGTAAGAAGGATTAATCTAGTCCTCCTATCATTTGGAATGGTGAGTTAAATTAATGCTTTGAGAAGCTTAAGAGAATAATTGCCACAATTCTCATGCTACAAATTTTAGATTTACATCAACCTTTTGTCGTGACATTTGATGGAAGTGATACTATTGAAGATATTTGCCCTCTCTATCACTCTTATTTATAGATTGTTATCTATTCTAAGTAGTTCAGTTCTTGTAAGAATAAATGATTAGCATTAGACTACATTGACTTGGTGCATGGTGTTCTATAACACCTCAGACGCTACTTCTCTATGTTTTGATTTATCTATAACATTATTTTAGTACCTTATAATCATGCAATCACTTCAGATTCTTGTATCATGAATGTCTATCACGTGTGTCTGAGCAGCAGTTCTATTTAGAATGATTGTGTCTTTCTAATAAACCACAAGCAATTATGGCTTGCAGAACGATTCTAGCTTGAAATTATAATGACTCACAATAACTTCTAACAGTAGTTTAGAGTAATTCAAGATGCTTGAAAGAGCGAATCTCATCCAAACCATACGATGAGCCAAGTAGAGTGCCTCGACGCTTGATAGCACATTCTTGGGATTCAAGACTGTTAACATTGCAGTTGTTCATCTCTAGGATGTGAATGTATGTTCTTTTCAAAACCTGTATCTTAACCATATATGTCTCATGTATTCTACATAAGCCTCAGTCATGAGTCTCTTCATAACAATTCACCCTCATAAATATGGTGTAGTGCACATCTTGTAGTTCTATTTAGAGTGATCCTAATTTTTGATAAAGCACAAGTAATTATGACTTTCTGTAGAATGATTCTAGCTTGAAATTATAACGATTTACAATAACTTTGAACCTTACTTTAGAGTAATTCATGATGCATACTAGCTCATTTTGAAAGAGCGAATATTATTTTAAACCGTACGATGAGCCAAGGAGAGTGCCTCAGAACTTGATAGCTCGTTCTTGAGATTCAAGATTGTTAACATTGCAATCGTTCATCTCTAGACTATAAATGCATGTTCTTTTCAAAACTTGTATCTTAGCCATATATGTCTCATGTATTCTACATAAGCCTCAATCATGAGTCTCTTCAAAACAATCCACCCTATCTTTGTGTAAATATGGTGTAGACTATAATTATTTTCAAAGTAGACTATCTCTGAAATTCTACATAGTATGACACATAGCAAATCAACTACTCTAATGCATAAATGTTATTAGAGCCATATGTTTTAATCTCGATACAAACAATTTGCATTCACAAATGATCCTAAAACAAGAATTATCTGAGAGAAACTTTCATTACTCAGACTTCAATATGTTATCAGAGTATCATCTTATGTTACTATTCCAACAATGGTATCTGAACCTGAGTGAAGTGCCTGCTACCCTTCTCCAATAATCCTTTCTCCTTAAACACGATGACAAGAAAAAGAGAAATGACACGGAGACCCATTTTTTCGATTTTTTTTAAAATGCTTCAAATAAAGATATTGTAATGCTAAAAAAAATGTTGTATTTTGCAAAAAAATTAATCAAGCTATTAAAATTTTGTTGATAGATTTTTGTTAATAACTACATATTAGTTTATATGAAATAATAATGCTATTCAAAATAAAATTATGAGACAACACAACCACTATAATAACTAAATTTTTTTTTTTGCTTATTTAAACCAAGATTTTTTATTTTTGTTTTTAATTTTATTTTTTTTAAATTACAATTGTTGTATCAAGATAAATATTTTTTAAATTATGACAAAATTTTTAATCAGAATTTAAATCTTTACTTATATTTCAAATACCTATGTGCATTCATTAAATATTTAAAGATTAAATAATTGCAAATGAAATTATTTTCAAAAACTTATTATAAAAACACAACGAAAAATTAGAATATAAAAAACATGACAATTCAATGCAATTTTAGTTTTGCTAATATTCAAATCATTAAAAAACTGCTAAATCTATCTTTTTAATACAAAAAAAAAAATTAAAACCATTAAACTAATAAAAAAATTCAATACACAATATTTCAAAAAAATATAAACGCAATTGTTTTCTAAAATGAAAGAGACTTTATTCTTCCCAAAAATTATCAAGATCATTTGCGTCTTTTTTTTTTTTTTTTCTTGAGGAGCCACTGTAGTGTCAACTGGCACCTCTTCCACAATTTTCTCGACAACTGTAACCACATTATAGTCCTGAACTAAGACATCAACAAACTCCCCTGTATCACCCACTTTTCCGCTAGTAGGAGATTGGGGTTCCTTGGACAAGGGAATTATTGAGTCCTCGTCTGAACTCTTTCCTACCTCGACCAGTTCATCTAGCAAAACCAAAACAGATTTCATTATCATTTGTACAAAATCAACTAGATTAGAATCTAAATCTACTGCAACAACATGCCGGTCTTTCTAAACAACACATGCGCTTGTAGTGCCGCTACCGCTCAATAAGTCCAAAACCCAATCAACTGGGTTAGAAAAAATATCAATTAAATGATTAATTAATTATTGTGGCTTTTGGTAGGGACAAGCCACAAAACCCGTCATTGGATTTTTAAGTTTCTTCATCACGGCTGGATATTGGAACAAGTTGCCAAAACTTGTCAGTCCGGAGGTGTTGTACCGAAGCATCGAGCGCTTGACACTTAGACTATATGCTTGGCCTTAGGCTTTATTATGCATTATTTGGATATTTGGACATATTACCGGAGAGTGGGGGCCTTCTTGGAGGGTGCCCTAACCATTGGAAGCTTCCTTTTAGGACTTCCTCTAGGCTATAAGTAGGAAATATGTGTCCAAAGAATAATAACCAATGGTTATATATTATATTTCATTGCAAAGTCGCACTCCTCCCGAGTTTATGACATTGGCTTGTATTTCACAAGGAACATTACAATTAAAATAAATAAAAAATTTCAAATTGCTTAAGTTAACATTATTGCTTATACTAAAATTAAAATAAATCTTTGAATTAAAATACGAATTAATAATTCACGAACTTAAAGACTTACCACACAACATTTTCTAGTCCCACGTTACAGAAAGTTAATAAAGCTTTCTGTATTGAAGCTGATTGCCAAGAGGAATGAAAAATAACAACTCTCCAAATATGATATGTTGTGATTTTGAGAAACCCTTGCATGAAACTATGGATTTCAGTGAATTTGAAAGGGGAATCATCATTTAATGATTCCTTCATCTGAAATCCATATGGTATATCGGCAATGCAGAGTGTGTAAGGCCTTTTTTTTAAGAATTTTGAAATTTCTCTACAATCGCCCTCCTCAACTGTGTAAAAGCATGGTTGATCATCGACATGTTTGGGGAGGTAGGTCTCTAATGGATCCTCCTCCGCAATGGTCTCACCCCGTGCTAGTCTTTCTCTATTTTTTTTTTTTTTGCCTTCGCTTTCAAAATATGTCTTTTGAATTGCTCTAGAATGACTTTGTTTTTCTTATCTTCGGGGGACTGAAAAAGAAGAAGCTATGCCTAGCATAGGAGATAAAACATAAAAAGACAAAGAAGAAGTTATGCTTAGCATAGGAGACAAAACAGAAGGAGATAAAGAAGAAGCTATGCTTAGCATAGGAAATAAAACATAAAGAGATAAAGAAGAAGCTATACTTAGCATGGGTGAAGTAAATACCATGTCTCTAAACAAAATAAAAAATGGACTTAAAGCTTCGTTTCGGCTGCTCAAAGGATAGAGCCTTTGGACTCTTCGAAATCCTGACATTTTAACCCTGTCACAAGGGCTTCTTGAAACAATTTATATCTGTATTTATAAAAATGTAATTGTTAGAAATCCTTCTAAATCTTGAGAATCGTTTTATTAAAAAAAGTGACTTGAAATCATGAATATTGCCTCTGAAATTCCTTTCCCATTTCTGGAAGAGAGAGTTGACCATCTGCAACTCTAGAAAGAACACTTATTATTAGCTCTGACGAGCTAATCCCTTGCATGTTCTTCCACTCAAATAGGGATTGGCTTTCGAGTTTGAGAGACGACAACTTTCTTTTTTCTCTTTGAGACACCTTGAGCAGGTTGGTCTTTTATTTGAAAATTCCTCCACTTGTCAAAAATTTTATCGCCAAGGGCCCATACCTAAAATCAAAAGAGATTTTAATTATTTAAAAGCAATTTAAGAAATTTTAAAATTTGAATCTAATAACATAAATTTTGAACAGAGCATTCCATGCCAAGCATAAAAAAAAAAAAATTACCTGGCCATTATGGAAAGCAAGTTGAAAAAAATTATCGTATTTTGTAAGACTCCGCGTAGGATTTTTTGAATCAAACGACAGGCCTATCTCTTGAGCACAAAGTGCCTTCAGTTCCAATTGATTTAGATCTCCAACTTTAAAGACTCTCGTATATTCTTTATGAAAAATCGAATCCTTTGTGTTACGGTCATTTTCAAGCGTCGTCCTGGTCAATATTATGATCCTAGGGGAGCAATTTTGCTTCTTCCATTGTCAGGCCAGCAAATACAATGGCACTAACGGTTCGAAAAGAGGGAATATGAGGATATTCTTGGGATAACTATTTTTGGGTCTGTAAACTATGTATGCCCCCAAGAACAAAAAAATGATAAAAATCTAAAACAAAAATATCAAAATTGGCAACATCGTTGCATTCCGAGGGGTCAACCAAAACAACAAAAGACGTTACAATGACATGGGTATGATCTTTAAATTTTATCTTTATATTATGTACATGTGTCTCGTTAGGTTCTCTTACTTCCATTGGCCTATCTCCAGTTATTGGGTCAACAGGCCGACCTGTCACATAGGTCTATATCCAAAATTGAAGTTGTTTCTCTATTTTTTTTTGTTTTATGAATTTCATCTCTTAATTTAGCAATCTCAGAGGTGTCTTGAAGGGGGCGGATGGAAGCACCCGGTAAAGACATAGCGGGTACAGATACATCTTTCTTGCTTTTAGCTGAAGGAATGGACTTGTGGCAATGTGTAGCCATGGTCTTTGTGCGGGACTTGGGTCTGGTGGGTGAGGATTCAGAAATATTGTGTGATTTTTTTTTTTTTGGGTGAGGGGCAACTACGGTGGCGTCAACATTTTTGGTGGTGGGTTTTGTGACCTGAGCAGTGGTAGAAGCAGGCTTGCGAGGTCCCATAGATACAGATTTAGCACTTTGTAATGGATATATCGGATCTTTCCCCTCTGCGATAGCAGCTAGCACCGGTTTTAAGCATTGCTTCATGCTCTGAACACAAACAAAATACAAGTTTACATCATAATGAGCAAAGAAGTTTATATTAGCTATGCTCAGCATAGGACTACTCAATTTTAATAAGAGATCTTTTGCTTGCAAGGTGTTAGGAATCTTATAATTAGTTAAACATTATGCTAAGCATAGAACACATGTTAACAAACATTATTCAAAACATGATTTATGATTACATACCAAAGTCACAAGAGCTTTATCAAAGTAAGCCTTTGATAACATCATCTTGGCAAAGTCGAATCTTAATTATAGTCTCGTTAAAAATGATAATAGAACGAGACTTATCCGTCTCTTTTACCAGGATGTTCACAAAACCTTTTTCCTCATCCTCAACTAGTTGATCAGCAAGCAATCTACCTTGAATATGAAATTGTGAATCCCCCCTGCCAGGCTTCTCTGCTAAATGAATAAAAAGCTCAGAGAGCTTTGTGTTGTTAACTCCTCTGGTAAAGTAGTACATGAATTTTTTCTTGTCTTTCAACGAGAAATCTTGAGGTTTGCCCGAGATTTTGAAAGAAATCCTCGACATTTTGAAGATTAGCAAAAAGAGAAGACAATTTGCAAAGAGGAAGGTTCTTTAGTAAAATTTCAAACATGATCTTAATAAAAATATTGAAAACTTAAAAAAGATAAGCGGTTTCAGACTAAAATCTCTAAAAATTACTAATAAAGTATGCAATTCTTGTAAAATTTAATAATAAATTCACATGATTTACAAGTATCTGAGACCAAGGAGAAACACATATTCTTGCAAAAATGTCTCATAATTTTCACTTTTGAGAAGCTGAGGCTTGCAACAACTAAGGAATACAAGTCCTGACCTATGGTGACCTATGTTAAACATAGGTCGCCTCTTTGATCCTCTTCTCACCTATGCTCAGCATAGGTGGTCTCTCGGGTAATCTCCTACCACCTATGCTTAACATGGATAACAAGGTTTGTGTTGTGGTAGGAGATTACCCGAGAGACCACCTATGTTGAGCATAGGTGAGAAGAGGATCAAAGAGGCGACCTATGCTCATAGCATAGGTCAAATAAGAAGTTAAAGCAAAACATTGCGAGGACATGCTATGCTAAGCATAGGTGAGTGCTTAGTACCCGAACACATCCTATGCTGAGCATAGGTGATAGGAGGAGATCAGGCGACCACCTATGATGAGTATAGGTCACCTACGTTATAAGAAGTAAAACTCTTTTAAAAAAATGAACATTTAGTAGTTGCAATACCTTGTTACCCATGATAAGCATAGAAAGGAGTTTAGAAATGACATAAATTGACCGTGAAGGAATGTGTGCACGGGAACGTATGCAAATAACTATAGGAATCCGTGATTTGTCTCAACGAGAGCTCTGGCAGCATGTGTGCTTCTAAATTCGCAAATGAGGTGAGTTATGCTCTAACTAGTGTCCTTAAATAATTTTTTTTCTGGGACTCTCGCCTCACGCCTCACGCCAACCTGGAGTTTGCGCATTTTTTTTTCTTGGACTCTCGTCTCAGACCTCACGCCAACCTGGAGTTTGCACCGGAATCGAGTTAACGCGGCTCAACCCGCCTCACGCCGACCTCGGGGCCTATGTCGGGACCGCGCTTTTCTAAACCTAAACCTAATCTAGAACTAATCCTTGGTTGACCCTAACCCTAACAATGCGCCAATATAGTATTTAAGGCATGGCCGTTTGCGATTCCAATTGACCGTTTTATTTCTAGGCTTGTTTCTTATTTGCATTTAGCTATTTTACTTGTTCAAGTCTATTGAGGTTTGCATAGCTTTTTATTTGTTCTATGACCAGCATAGGGTAATGTTAAGTCTGTGAAGCACATTTAGTTTTATGTGTCAACTGTTTTTTTTGAGTCTATGCTTAGCATAAGTCTTAGTTAAATTTTTTTTTAAGATTACGATGTCAACAAGTTCTACCTCCTCCATTCCAGTAGTTGTAACTCAATATGTTGCAACAAGTGCATCATCTTCATCTGAAATTTTCAATGATAGTTTTTTTTATAAAGCCACTCCTGATTCTCAATATATTTCTGTAAATGATGTGGCATCATCATCATTTACCCGTTCATCTTCTGAAATTCCTCATGTAAGTACTTTTCAAGATATGACACCTGTAACTCAACTTATGTCAAATGTTTCGACCTCGTCCTTCTCTTCAGATACATGCTCTGCACAATTAGAACATTGTTCTTTTGAACAAATTGAATTACTGAGTGATAATTCACAAGCTTCAATTCACTCGGTTACCAATTCTAGTAAATCAATAGATCCACATAAGTATGTTGATCCTCTACGTTCAAGCTTTTCACATGTTTATTACTCAAAGTGATGTTCGTCGTGTTAAATCTAAAAGGGCTATATTTACTGAAAATTTAGAGCATTCTGAGGTTTCAGAACATCCTGAGGTTGGAGCCAGAATTCGGAAGCAAGAAATTCCTATAAAAAATAGGTGAGTAATGTAATGTAGAAACTTCCTACTTCCAATGCATGACTACGCCTATCAAAAATTGAACAAAGCAATAGTGATAAAAATTATGTCCAATTCAGATAGGTAGGCATGGGCACCTGACCATCAAGAGCTGCAACTGCATTATCATCTGCCATATTGATTTCCTGAAATACAAAATGAGCTTAATTGGTTGAGATCCAAATCATCAACCAATAAATGAAATATTCAAGACCTTCATAATTGGCTGATATTACTCAACAAGGTCTTTCACTTATTTAAGCAAATTCTGTTATAATCAATATCAGACTAATTTAAACAGCAACAACTTTTAGGACCAAAAAATAAAAATTTCAAAAAAACTGAAATTTTTGAAAATCCTTTCGAAATGGACCAACTGTGAAAATCGATTAAGAAGATCAATTTATCAAATTCACAAGCATTGTCACATATCGCGATTACATCACACTTGACATGCACTGGCTTCTTCGAATTTTTTTTTTTTTTGTAAATAGCCTATCCACTAGGAAATTTACTTTTTGATCTAAAATTTTCAAAATTAGCTTCATGCAAGAAATCTACTGATCAATCTATTGATTATGCATGCAACATGCATCCAAGCATGCATACAGGTCAATCCATACATTTCTATCAATAGATAAGCACCACACTGAAATACAAGCATGCATGCATCAAAACATTTCCAAATTTTTTGCAAATTTAAGTTCAAATATTGCCAAACCCTGGATGGAATTCGATTCTGTTTGCCGGCTATTGCCTACTAGAACAAATCTACAATCCTCTAGAGTGTAGACAGACAATGTTGACCTACGTTTAATTTTTTAAACATTCGACAAGATGAACCAGTATGCGGAATGAAGAATAAACAACTGATTACGAACAGACAACAATCAGACATCAAAGCATTTGAGATCATTCAACATGTGCATTACAACTACTATATTATCAATGATTATCTTTTTTAAGAGCGTTGTTGTGACAAATGAAAAAAACTAAGAGTTTCTATTTTTTAAAGCCTTAGTATTTTTCCTTAGTTTTTTCTTTGTTGTTTTTCGCGAATGTGCATTTTTAACTATATTTCGCACAGTTTGCATTTTTGAACTGTTTGTCGCATAGTTCGTATTTTTGGGTCATGAGAAAAATTCATCCCTAGGTCTAAAACACTTAAAAAATCACTCTGGCAATTTTTCCCGACACTATCACATTTTTCAAATTTTTTGCGACACTTGCCCTTAGAAAAGCGATACTGTCCTTAGAACTGCTTTCTGCCCTAAAGTCGGCTTTTTCGTCTTTCGAAAAAAAGTGACACCTGCCCTTAAAAAGGTGACACTTGCCTTTAAAAAGACGACACCTGCCCTTGAAAAGGTGACACTTGTTCTTAAAGTTGCAAAAGTGTCTTCTGGCAAAATGCAAAGGTCTGCAGCGTGAAGGCAGGGTGTAACGAACAGAAGGCGGCTAATTCACGGAGGATAATGACAGAAGACTGAAATTAGTTTTGTTTTATGGTTAATGCATGTCTTTTGATTAGATCTTTTAATTTTAATCAAATCTCTGGATTGATCACAAAAAGGATCAACGAAGGAGACATAAATATATATGCAGATATATAGAATACAGAGTATACAGATTTTCCTGAACGCAGCACTCAGTGAGGTGTGTATCAAGGAAGAAACATAGATCTAGCAGTAGCTAGTTTATGTCGTGGGAAGAGAACATCTCTCTCATGCCGACGCGCCGATCTGGAAAACAGATAGCACTCAAAAAAGAATTTTCCATGTACACTCGTTTCTGATAATATAGACACGTACATCTTTTCTGCTCAATGTGTAATCTGTGAATGCTTTGATGCTTGTTCAATTTTATCAATAGATATATTTCCGTTGTCATTAAGACATTATCTGTTGTTCATAAACTTGTAGTCAAAATTAGTAGTAGCTATCTGCTGTTCAGAGGAAGACTGATCGCAGGTTGAGACAGTAGCCTTATTCGACAAATCGGCTCCATCTGAGCTTCATCAAAATCCTTGAAGTTTTAGATTTCATCAGTGACATCAGAGCTAGCATGTGAATTCCAACAGTGGTATCACAGTGTCTTGATGTTTCCGAGATTTCAACAGTGGTATCAGAGCCAAGAAGGCTTATCAGAGCTTCGTCACTGAGACTATGGCTTCCATTCACAGCATCCAATCAAAGATATGCACGGTACTTGAAGCAGATGGATCAAACTTTTTTGCTTGGAAAGTGAAGACATCGCTAATCCTAAGAGGAGAAGCGTTATGGCCGTGGGTGGATGGCACCAAAGAGATGCCAGCCAGCACAGGCAAAGATCTTCAAGAGTGGAAAGATGGCATACATCTGATGAAAAAATCTAACTTCTCACTATGAGAATTGAATGTCAGAAATAATTCTAAGTGCTCAGTATGGGAAAAACAGCCTGTTCTCAGGTGGAGAGAGAAAATCAATGATGGAAAACTCGGGTAGAGAGAGAATGAGTCCAAAACACCAAAATCTCATTATTCACAATATACCAAAGCATGCCAAGCTTTCCCTACATGAGAGAGACTCGAATTCCTACAGTGGAGTTGCATGGAAAGTCCACTTAACTGAACTAATTCACCTACCAGAGATCCACATGTGTAACTGCATGCATGGATGTTGCATGTACTGCATGTCAACTCATAAAATTGCCTAGACATGTGTAGATCACAGAAACCACTTTGCATGTTGCTTGCACTGATTGCATGTGGCTTGCATGCATACAGTATGACATTGCATGCTATCTAAACTTCTGCATGTCATCAAAATTGAATCTACCTAACTCAAATCCGACTTATACTAGAAGGTTATGTGCTCAATTCACATACCTCTCTAGCATGGTTCCAACATTATTCAGGTCACTTTCGATAACTAAAGGTTGAGATATCTTGAACTACTACATCTAGCACATGATATTTAATCCTTGACACTTCTATTTTTGCCAGGTGGCATACTTGCCACTTGGACTCTTCTCAATGGTTAATCAAACATATGTGGCAAAATTGTACATCTATGATAAAATCCAATAGTGTTATTTGGCCATTAAGCTACGAGGATGGCCCTTATTGCTTATAAAGAGGACATTGCCTCCAATTGCCTCCAATTGGCAACCTCTTTATGGCCCGTATGGCCTATATGGATGCATACTCCAAAGGACTTTGACTTGTAGCCTCTAAAATGTGATTGAGGTGTGGGGGTGGGGGTAGGGGTGTGTGTGTGTGTGTGTGTGTGAAGTCGAGGATGATGGCCGTTATTGCGTATATGGAGATTGCTTCCTCCTCGGAGAGTAGGTGCTAACATGTGATTGGTGTGTGTGTGTGTGCGCGCGTGTGAGAGTGAGAAAGAGGGGGCTGCATCTTAGAGTCAGTGCTAATATAAAGCAATCATTATAGAGAAAGACATCATATTTCATTTGACATCACATATGGCTTATGGAGATTTTATAAGATTATGCTTTTCTTGAGATATAGATATTGTGTATGTGTGTGTGTGCGCGCGCGTGTGTGTGTGTGTGTGTGAGAGAGAGAGAGAGAGAGAGAGAGAGAGAGAGAAGCCAACAAGAGAGCAAAACTACACGCAAGTTACTACCTTTTTGCTATCATAATACACGGCAAAGAGTGAGGAGAATACACTTTTCGCTCTCACAATACACGGCAAAGAGTGAGGAGAAGAACGCGTGTGAGTGATCCAGACAGGAAGGTGCGGACTTCTGGGAAGGTAACAAGGAAAGGCTTCGTAGAAGCAATTTCCCATTTCTTCAGCCTCCGGCGATGCCTGCCGTCGCATGTCATGCGCCCCCGCTCTTGCACCTTCTATTCTTGTATTTGTAGCTGCTTTGTTGTGCATTACTGTGGTGGATCACGCTGCTTTTACTACGATTCTCTGCTGCAGTCATCTACGTGCTGTCAGAAGGTCACCATATCTGTGCTTCATTGCTTTCAGAAATCAGCCGGCTGCCGGGGCGTGTCTCTGCTCGTGACATTGAATACTGAAGTCGAAGCAACAGCGCCAAATTGTCAGATCCCTTCAAACATCTTTCTAGTACTGTATCTTGGCCAGTTATTGGATCCGTCCCGTTTGTGAAAGTTCTGCTCGTACGACCATTTAGTACACTCCTAATCGACCATCATCAAACATCTTCTAGTGCAATATAAGCTGGGCGGCTATATAGCATCATTATTTCTGGCCAATTCTTATCCTACATAGTTGGTTCGATCAGTTTCCAATCTTTTTCGGTACCTTGTTCATTAGCACGACTCGGTGTCTAATGGTGAACACATACAGCAATCCGTGCCAGATCTGATAAATTACGTTTATTTTCTTCTGATAGTAGGCAGCAGCTACTAAGTAGCCTTTTAAGAAGACATAAGTATACTGTCGGATGATTACCGCTTCGGCTGCTAAAGACTGTAGGATAATAGTATCAATCAATGCAAGGTCTCCTTACGCTTCAGCCTATGGTCTGCGCTTCCAAAGCAGGTAGAAGCGGCAGCACGGCATCAAGCGCTTGTCTACTGGGAAAAGCATGGGATGAAAAGCCGCCACCAGCACCCTTTTTTCAGGTTAGAACAAGCCGAGCTCTTACGCAGTTACCCATGTCCTCTAACTTGCAAATACAGACACAAACCATTATCTCTAAGCAAACATCAGACCCGAGGCTTTCGGAAGGCGAAGCGAGGACGGATATCAGGATTTGTTGATCTAATGACAGTAGTAGTAATCAAGAACCTACTTCTTTGTCCTTAGCAGCCATGGTACACGGTTATATGGAGGATGATTCTGAGATTGGAAAATGTGGTCGTGCTCGATGCAACTGTGGGGATGGCACAAACGACGAAGGCGCTGGATGTTTACTTGATATCAGAGACGGAGAAAGATTAAGTATTCGTGAAGATTTACGAGATGCGTTAGAGGTACGTATCAAAACGCTGCGAATCATCATTTTGATAATTTTTTCTGATCTATTTCGGTACACAGAAGATGGCAGCAGACATACTTTTGCAATTTTTCCATGATTGGAAAGAATATTTTCAGGTGAACGGGTAGTTTTATCTCACATGGAAGTTGTAGACCAGAGCGTGAACGAGTTCTTGCTTTCAGGCGCTGATCTCGAGCATCCACAGCGCAGAGCAAGCTTTACTGGATACTATTTGTCTGTTAATGCGGAAGGTAGAGGAAAAGCCAGATCCGATTTGCATATGTGGTACAACAAGCTGGTCTAATGGTTGCTTGAAGTTGTCTATGATGCAAGAACTGCGCCGGTTAGGCTACAATGCGGCCATATGCAAGTCAAAATGGGATCCGACTGCAGGATATCCTGGAGGTGAATATTCGACTATCACGAATTTAACATTGATTTCATTTGTCAATGCTTCGAGCTAAGTCTTTTGATGCAGTTTAACTTGCAAGAGCGCTTAATATGTTGCTTCCTAGGCGAGTTTTCTACTCTTCTGCAAGTAAACACGAAGAACTTTTTGTCCATTTCTGTTGTCCAAACTCCAAAGTTACAAATCCAATTAACATCCTTTAACCTTGCAGGGGTATATGAATACCTAGATGTCATTACGGTAAGCAATCAAAGGCACGTCATAATAGATGTTGAGTTCTTGGGACATTTCGAGATTGCTCGCCCCACCCGTCAATACAGAGCAATGTTAAAAATGTTGCCTCCTATCTTTGTTGGAAGACCAGATAGTCTGCAGCAAATTGTGAATCTCATGTGTGAAGCTGAGAAAATTTCTTTAAACGAACGTCAGTTGCACTTTCCGCCATGGCGAAAGTGCGGGTACATTCAAGCCAAGTGGTTTTCTGCATATACAAGGGTATTAAATGAATCAGATCATCTTCATAGAACTGGCCAGGGTCACGAGAAAAATGATTCAAGAGTTCTTGCTGCAAGAGAGTTAAATATGGAACCGAGACTGATACTGGAAAGTGAAGTAACTTCTGTGCAAGCCGAGCCAAAGTCGGCAAGAAGGGAGTTGAGGAAATCGGTACCAGACAGATGTGGGAAGTGGCTAGGACATAGATTTGAGGAATATGGAGTAAAAAGACCATCAAGAGTTGCAAACAAGATGCTTGGAGGGAGGGATGAACTCACTGTGGTTAGCACTGATTGGCAACCTCCTTCTGTCCAGCCAAAAACTTCCCAAAGATTTAGAAAAGTTGCTGGACTTGCTGCTGTCCTGGGACAGCAGGCCGAGGCTTCTATACAAAAGACAGAACAAAAGCACTTAACTTCGGCCATGACCTTGCCTAAACAGGTATCTACATTTTCCATTTCGTTGCATGCCAGCAGGTGATGACATACCATGCCAACAAATACACCACTAACTAATGCCATATGAATATACTCAAAGAATTTCCAAGTCATTTTATGCTCTAGTGCCATAGCCTTACGACCACGAAGGTCCTTGGCATCACAAATATACTTAAGGGATTGGTGATCAGTCGTCACCATAAATCTGGCACCATAAGGATAATGCCTCCAGATTTTTAATGTATGAATGACTGTAAAAAGCTCCTTCTCATAGATAGAACACCTCGTATCCAGCTTCTTGCTTTCAAAAACAATTGGTCTACCATCCTGATAAAGGACCGCTCCAACAACAAAGTCGCTAGCATCCGTATCAACCACAAAGGGCTGGTTAGGATTGACAATGTGTAAAATTGGAGCTGTAGAAACATAGTGCTTGAGAGTCTTAAAACTCTCATTCATTTTTTGTGGATACATTTCTTCACCCCCTTAAGAACGTTTGTTAAGGGCAATGCAATTAAGGCATAGTCCAAAATAAACCTGTGAAAATATCCTGTGAAGCTCGAAAAGGATTTCACATCACGAATTGTCTGAGGTCTCGGCCATTCTCATACGTTATGGACTTTGTCATAATCGATTTCAAGACCTTTATCGGATATGACATGGCCCAGATATTTGAGTTTAGTTTGGAAAAACTCACATTTCGACTCCTTAGCATAGAGCTTTTCTTGTCTGAGAAGATCCAAGAAAATACGAAGATGCTCTTCATGCTCCTCAAGGGTCCGACTATAAATTAATATGTCATCCAAATGTAACACTTAAAACTCATAATGGTCATACCTAGATCGAAATCCAGTCTTAGGAACATCTTCGTTCCTAATCTGTATCTGATGGTATCCTGATCTAAGATCAATCTTGGAGAAATATTTAGCTCCATTCAGACGATCCATAAGATCATCCATACTAGGTAAGAGATATATGTTCTCGATGGTTAAATCATTTAACTTTTTAAAGTCGCCACATAAACGTGTGCTGCCATCCTTTTTATTAACTTAAAGGATTGGTGCTCCCCAAGGGGACTTACTAGGCCAAATATGGCCCATTCTAACGAGTTCTTGTAACTGCTTAGAAGTTTCATCCTCTTCCTTGATGCTAACTCTGTACGGAAAAAGAGATACATGTTGGCTTCTAGGAAGCAACTCTATCTGATGGTCAACATTCCTTTGGGGAGGTAGGCCATCAGAGAGTTTATCAAGAAAAACATCACTATACTCTTGCCTAAGCTTGTTAAATATTATTCTTTCAGGTGAATTAAAACTTAAGGGATTGATTAAAGGCACATTCAAAGGCAAATGTGTGATAAATTAATATTTAGACTCTATACTGCATGGTCATCCACATAAATTGCATATTTTAAAAAACAAAGATAAACTTTATTATCAGAATCTTTCAAATATTCAACAACTTCTAAAGCAGAAACCATAGGATCAAAAAGCCTATTTACATTGCCTTTTAGCTCAATCAGCTAGCTCTTATGCAAAAAGTAATACTATGTGTAACATAATCCTTTCTTAGACTCATTTTTAGAGTAAAACCACTGTTTTCCTAAAATTATGTCTATGCTATCCAAATTCATTATATGAAAATCTAGCGGTTCAACATAATCTTGAATCTGAAGCGAAAGCTGAGGAACAAGCTGATCCCAAGCCAAATCTTCCCCCGATGCCATTTTCACCACATACAAGTGATTACTTGGCACAATAGCCGCCTTGAGCTTCTGCACCAGTTTAGCATTTATGAAGTTATGTGTGGAACCATCCTCACAAAGAACATTCACAGCTTGGCGTCCTACAATTCTATTCATACGAATGAGATCGTGGAGGACAAAAATAGTTGTATTAAAACAACAATTTTCACAACTAGTGCCATCCTTAAATGATAAATCAACAAAAGAAATACCAGAGTTACCTGGTGCTTTAAAAGATTTAGATTTCCTGCAAAGAAACAAATTGCTTTTTCTTTTGGCAATCTTTTGACAGATGGCTTCTCCATGCAGGTGAAGCACAAGCCGCCGATTCTTGCCTTGTCATAGTCTGTGCGATCCGACTTGACGAGCTTTTCCCCGCCCTAGGAACCGGTGTCCACCTTGTCTCTACCCCGCTTCTTGAAAAATCTTTTTTTTTTTATCAGCCTTGGGCAAAATTTGCCCCTTGCGGGAGGAAAAACAGGCGTTATCGAAGATTTCTGCAAAGCGACCAGTATCTTCGATAGTCTGCGGTTGGTTACGCCGCACTTCTAGCTCAAATTCTTTCGAAATTCCCAATATGAAATGTAATTTTAACAGGATAAGATCGATTCACGAAGTGAATTAGGGTAAAATCTCCTGGAATTCTTGGATATAGCCATCTAACGGTCTAGTATCCATCTGCACGGTGGCGAAACGCCACCAATGCTCAAAATCATCCAAGACTAGAAGAAAAGCCATTTTAAAGGCTTCTTGGAAGGCATCCCAAGTGGAAGGGCCACCATCCCTCTCCTTCAAATCCTGCCACCATGTGAATGCCTTTTCGCATAAGAACATGAGGACAGAGGCAATCTTTGTACTATCAAGCAAGTCGTGCATGCAAAAATGACTATTCCACCGATCAAGCCATGACAGAACAATAGCAGGATGCTCCTTCTTTTCACTAGAAAAGAATTCCAGATTAAACATAGGATACAGGAGAGTGGTCCGCGAGTGCGTTGAAGAATGCCACTCTTGCTCAATCGCAGAATGCTTAGCTTGCATGCCCAGGATTTGGTTTTGAAGCAAATTTAGGGCCTAAACAAGTTGGCTGGTATCTACGAGGAGGAGGTGGTGAAGATAGTCCTGCACCCGAGGGCATAGCAGGATCCATGGCACACTAAGGAAGGAAACAAAAGAAAAACGGCAAGGGCTTCGCAAAAAAGTGGCTTAGGAAGCTTGAGAGAAAGACTCAAGGAGACTAGGCCACAATTAAGCTCATCAATGGTGAAGATGGAGCCTTTAACACCCCCCCCCCCCCCATCCCACTCATTTTCCTTCCTAAATGGCCTTGATGGGTAGCGAGCCTTATGGACGCCACCTAGCAAGCACATGGGCTCCAAAAACAAGTGGCAACCCCTTATGGGGTCCACCTACCCTCATAACAGATGGCCACCACCCTCCCTACGCCACCTCACCCAAGGGTCACTTGGGTCACGTCCCCACTCACCTTTTGAGTCACCACCTTAACCTCTTGGCCTTATGACCCAAAGAAACACCTAGAACTCCTCGAAGGCTTTTCCTTAGGCTTAGGAGGAGGTGTAGGTACAATTGTACGATCAAGAGGAGGAGGTGGAGGAAAAAATTAAATGTTAGAATCTCATCATCGATCCGATCACTGCTAAAGCACAATCAGGTGACGAACGCTACGTTACCGCCCAACCATAGAGTGAGCTATAGACCACCATCAAGCAAGCTCACGGATCTCCGATAAGCCATGGTGTCCCATACCACCATGCCTTACCCTCGACCCTCGCGTACCTACATCCTGAGGCCTAGATAATTGTCCTGACCTGACCACCAGTGGAAGAGCTCTTCATTCTCCAAGAGAGAATGAATGACAAGCTCATGGAGATCCACCTCTATATACATAGTCTAGGTGGGGTCATCTCCAGCCATAGGAGTCACGCATGACCAACGACACGCGACAGTTGTGAACACTGATGCGGGTCTATAACAACAAGCCACCGCGCGCCAATAAGACATTGACACATGCCACCCAAAAGACCTATATTTTCATATCAGTGTTCCATCCCATAATCGAGACCGTCAACTCAAGTTTCCTATTGCGTGCCCTTATGGGTACGTAACATTCCCATCGGTGGCTCTGATACCAAATGTTAGAATCCCATTGTCGATCTGGTCATTGCTAAAGCACAATCAGGTGACGAACACTACGTCACCACCCAACCATAGAGGTATTGCCACCTCACCCCCGTGCATTGGAGCTATAGACCACCATCAAGCAAGCTCGAATCTCCAATAAGCCATGGAGTCCCATACCACCATGCCTTACCCTCGACCCTCACCTACCTACATCCTGAGGCCTAGATAATCATCCCGACTTGACCACTAGTGGAAGAGCTCTTTATTCTCCAAGAGAGAATGAATGACAAGCTCATGGAGATCCACCTCTATATACATATTCCAGGTGGGGTCATCTTCGACCATAGGAGTCACGCATGACTAACGACACGTGGCAGTTGTGCACACTAACGCGGGTCCATAACAATGAGCCATTACGTGCCAATAAGACATTGACACATGGCATCCAAAAGACCTATAGCTCCAGATTACCATTCTATTTTATAAGTGAGACCGTCACCTCAAGTTTCATGTTGTGTGCCCTTATGGATACATAACAACTACTCAAATGAATGCCATTTTTTTGCCAATGGATAGCGATTGTCTATAGGGATGTAAATCATACTTTTTCAGGCATAACAACAGACGTTTTTGAGTGGTTTATGTATGTATATGGGCGCTCTACCAATAAGGTAGAGGGCAATCCACCAGTGGTGCGATGGACTACCTTTTGAATACACTTTTGTGTTTATTAAACGTTGCTTGAAGCATGCTATAATGAGCAGAATCTCATCCTCTCATGTGATGGTTCTATTTCAACTCATTTAGAATACTTGATTAAACAGAATTATGATATTTGAGTATGGCGCATCTACAGCTATGCAGATGGCCCCCCATTATGCATACGATTTGCTTTATAATAAGGATAACATATGCTAAAGGATGGGCGCTTGACCTAATTGCTCTTATAGACGACTGTTATATGTTGTTTAAAAAAAAAAACTGGCAAAGCTTTGAAGCTATTCCACGCCATTTTGGATCTACACCATCATTTGCTTCAATATCTCTCTCTCTCTTTCTCTCTCTAACTTGTGTTGAGGCTTATGCTCATACACTAAATTCTTGTATTTTTTGCTCTCTTGAAATCAAAGCTATCATTCTCTGATTCTTAGCATGCTAGATTGTGATTAAGCCATTAAATTTTGTACTAGATCTTGCTATTCAATCTAGAATCAGTTTTTTGTGCTCAGAATAAAGCTTAATAGGATCAATCACATTTGTGGATCATTCCCCACACATGTGAACTTGCTGGAAATTTTGTCACTTTGCACCAGTATTGCTTTGGTGAAAGCCGTAATCGATTTGGTGGGGGTGATCAAAAAATCCAGCTAAATCGACATCTGAGAATGAAATTACCAATTCTCTGGACCTAACTAGGAAAATGGTTGAGGAATAATTTTTCTATCCTAACTGTAAAGTCTATGAAATGGGGTTAGGATTAATTTTTTTCACAGTGAGTTTTCCCAGACAAATACCCAGTTAATGAAAATTTGATTTTTTGAGAGACAATACTATATTGGATCATGTTGATTGTGATTAGATCTAATTCCAAGTTCTAACATGATAGGTTCATGATTTTTAGCTTGTACATGAATCTAGATGTGTAACCAAATTTAGCTAAAGATCTATTGATCCATCTGTGATATTTTGGATCTGATTTTTTCACACACACACACATATCTCTCTCTCTCTCTCTCTCTCTCTCTCTCTCTCTCTCTCTCTCTCTCTCTCTCTCTCTCTCTCTCTCTCTCTCTCTCTCTCTCTCTCTCTCTCTCTCTCTCTCTCTCTCTCTCTCTCTCTCTCTCTCTCTCTCTCTCTCTCTCTCTCTCTCTCTCTCTCTCCCCCCCCCTACCATTGAATTTCTAGAATTTTAAGCTCTTCAAATCAACTTGCTCACACCTAGCATAAATCCACTCCGAACCTCATATAACCGAGACCTTCCATTTCGGATCAAGAATCACACATTAATTGCATGCTTGCAATACCCTCAAGTGGTTCAATGTCGATCACATTGATTGGAGGTCTTTCTTCTTCTACCTTGTTTTTTCCTTTATCTGAAGGAGTGTATCCAGTGTCTCTTTGAAGAAACATCATTGGTCTTGAAGGGCTTGCTCCATTACTTTCAAGAGGTCTATGATTGATATGGCCATGGAAACGATTTCCAATTTTCAATGCCTCTCTTTTCTTCAACTCCAACATCTATCTTCTAGATGCCTTGTCTTCTTGCAATACGCACAAACCATATTAAGACAGTTCCCATTGAGATGATTGTCTTGGCAATGTCGACATACTAACGGTAAGAGCTTATCTGTGTTACGCCTTTGTTTAATCATGTTCTATTGTCTTTTCAAAAAGTTCACATCTGAAGCTAAGGTAGAAATATTTGCGTTCATAACATCCATGTACCCTTTCAACATGGTTTTCACATCATCAAGTTCTGAGTTAATAGACAGACCCAGTACTCTCATACCCCCTTTCTACATGTAGATTTCTAATAGTCATTGCAGCTTGGATTTGCATCCTCTCTGAGTTTTTTAGTTGGTTTCTAGAAGGATCATTTCTACTTTGAACTGGTTGATAGGGTTCTACAGTATGTATTGGTACTAGTACATAAGTGTTGAAAGGATTTTTCCTCAAAAATAGATTTGCTTCCCACATATCGCTCTTGAGGTTCACACACGGCTTGTGATATCTTAGATGCTTGGGCAATGGCTATCTGTGCATTTTCTGGTACTATCACTTTTGCTACTGCTTCATCTATCGACTAGGGATTTCTCTACTTAATATCAATTGTAGGCCATTCTTCAATCATCGCAAGAAGAAAGTCAGTAGTAATTGTGGTGGTAGTGCTGCAGTGGCTCCTACTTCTCTCGATAAGATGATTGATCAATAAGATGCCTAGATAATTGATTAATAAGATGATTCTCTCGATGTAGTCTCAAATCTGATATTGTCGTCGCCGTTGTGACCCGTGATGAGATTTCTCTAGCCGGCCGGTGAATTCAACAGGGGTTTGGCATTTTGTGAGTAAACATGGTGTGCTATCATTTTTAAAACATCAAGCCTCTCAATATTTCTAGAAGTAGTAAAGCTTAGTGTTTTGTATCAAGGTTTGGGGTGCAAAATATTAGTTTATTAATGTTTAAAACATATATCGCAAGTAGCGGATCAATCATACAACAAGATAATGTGCTATATTCCGTACAATGTTTTTCATTTAGGATTACATGTGGAGAACTCGATTTTTATGTAACTGACTTTTGGGTGCATTTTGCTGTACAAGCCTTGTTTGATTCAATGGCAAACAAGAAGAAATATACCAACACTACAATACCCAGACAAGAGTACACATAGAAGACCAATCCAAAAGCACAAAATGTTTCCAAAGCAAACATACTTCCAAAATTTTGAAACACGTAAATGAGGCTAGCAACAGGCTATGTAGTCCTTTGTAAGCATACATACTTCTGAAATTGATAAACACATAAATGAGGCTAGTCTATTTCCAAGCCATGATTTTTCATAATGCCATTCAACATTTCCCAAAATTTTACTTGGGCTTTCGTGTTTTCAACCTTCATTTCAAGTGCAGCTAGCATTTGCAAACTTTGGATGTTGCGTAAATTTATTCTTTTCACATGATCGAAGCAAATCCGCCACCTATTTGCATTTGTGACAATATTAACACCTGAAGCTGGTCCGATAGTGGACATCTTAAAAGTATAACATCTGTCATTTTTAACATCGGATATTTGTCCAGGGATCAAAGATCTTTGAACGTAATCATATTGACACTTCTGGCCTCCATTTTTGGTGTGCTGATTTTGTTAAGCTATACTCTCTTTTTGGTCCATGTTCTCTTGAGTCTAGAAGTTGTATGATCAAGCTCTCCTTACATCATATTAAATGGGGACTTTGCTCATGAACGGTTATTGATCTTTTTAACCTTTATTTTATGACTTATTGGCTTCAATCTTGTTTATATTATGCATATTTGTTTGTAATAGATTTTACAAAGAAATTTATCTTATATGTCAAGGAAAGAATTACATTTGGGTGCTGAAATTTTTTCAACACCCCAATATATTTGGCACACCATAACTTACTCTTTTCTTAAATCAATAGCTCTTTGATCTATTAACTACATATGTACTTAAAGATCATGTCAAAAGAAGACTTTCTTAATAGCTAGGTTTTCCAATTTTATTGATTGGGTAGTTGTAGCCGAAACATATATTTTGAGAGCAACATTCCTATCATGGACAACAAATAAATCAAAAACTTGTATAATTTCTTGAGTTGTTTGTAATCCACTGATATATAATTTTAGTGCCCATCATGTAGCTTGGTTAGATATCCTCTCTTGGTTTGTAATGGGGGTTGTTTTTGCTTTTGCACATGTAAGTAGGGAAACTAGTTGGCGCCTTTTGGATTTGCAATTTATTTCTAGTTGTTGTTTGTCTTAATATAAATTTTGTAATTTATCATATTGAAAATTTTCATTTTCTCTTCCTAGGAGGATAAAGATAAGTGGAAGGAATCAACAATATCAAGATAGTAATGTGCTCAAAAAATATGTTTGTAAACTACAATATTTATCATGTGCATCTTGAATGTGGTGGATATAAAAGATTTTTTTTAGACTTTGTTCACCTAATACACCCTTGTATTAATGACTAATGGCCTAGCATTTTGATTTTATTTTACTATTTTTTAGAACATTCAAACCATTTGATGTGATGGGATTATTAGTATTTGCTTTGACATTGAGCTATGCTTTCCATCTCTAAGTTCAATATGGATGATATTGTAACATTTGAGTTCATGTTATCTCCAATCATTTTAATAAACATCTTGGCACCTGATGGGTAGACATAAAAAATCATTGGACATGGAGGAAGGTGAGCTGTGAAAAATATGTTTGTTGATAGTGGGGCCAATTAGGTGGCTGAAAATTGAAGTACAAAGGATAAACATTAACTTAAATCATAGACTTCGCATGCATCAACTTCAAAGATTCCTTATCACACAATTAAACATACCAAGCTCTCCAAAACAAGTTTTATCCTGGAAAAAGAGCATGTATTATTAATACTTTGTTTCCATTGTATAAATCATGAGCATGACAACTTACTACATTGGCATTCTACTTTATAAAAAAAAAGTTGCAAACTTATATATAACTTCATAAATCCTTAATAGACATGGAAAAGTTGTGCTATCAAAATATGCCCTAGCGTATTTTTTTTATAAAAGGTTCACATGCATAAATGCCAACATAAGAACAATCATTTGCAATAACCCTCATTAACAATTTTAATATATCAAAATGAGTAAAATTATGCAACAATTTTTTGAGGCACAACTTGGGAAAATGATACATTAGAAGATTTTTGTATGATCTTGAAAACATGCAAGCAATTTGATGAATACAAATAGGACACATTGGCTCTTTTTTTATGTGTCTTGGAAGTGAGGAGGCAAGAAAATCACTAGGAAACATAACCATGATATCAATTTGGGTTATGCTACTTACATATCGAAATCTTGGTTTAATTTCCAATATGCATAGTAACATAGTGGAATAAAGGACAATGCAACCTTGGGAGTTAATTAGCTTCATTCTTGGGTACTAGCATCATATTGCAATTTTATTGTTGACAGATAACATCCAACCTACAAAATTGTAATACTAACCATGTGGTGGTCCAAAAATATTATATATGTGACAAAGAAATGCTTGGATGATAACACATGTAAAATATTTTCATAGCGTCTTTTTCTAATTTTCATATTTATGTTTTTCACATATGTAGCTAAAAGCATTGACTTACTAATAATAGTACTACTATGGTGATCTAGTCATTTACATGCTTGAGATTGTTGCATAACATAGACACTATTGAATAACATAGTAAATATCATCATATTGAGCTCTTGCCTTAAACGAGCACATGTGTGAAACCAAACTTTGTTGTTTTCGCACATCGAAACCGTCATATGATATTTTCACTCAATAAAGCTTAAAGTTTGTCTATGACAAAAATGACCATACTAAATCATTTTCATATTTCCTATTAAAGTTCTAGGAGGGTGATGATTTGCACGTGCCAAGGGAGTCATGCGGCCTAAATTTTTATGAGTCTACTCACAAGAATTTAAAGTTCCAAATATGTATCAACTTCTATTTGATCTCTCATGATATTTAAAAAATCTTCTTGTAGTAGCACCATCTTGTGAATGGCAAATATTAGCTTGATAAACTTATAATTTATTGTACATTTTGTAATCCACGTGTGTGACCATGTTCATGTGAGGAATAGGCCTGGGGTAGTTAGGTCCTAATCATAGGAGTTAGATAGAAGTTTGGTCAAGTTTTCTAAAATTTAGGAGCTACCTCCAAAAATCAAGGAAGTTAGTGTTGATCTAACTACCATAGATTGTATACCTAATGGTTATGTCAAATTGACTTGAGTAGCTCAACCTAATGAATTTTTGGTACCTAAACACATGTTGTACCTACTCAACCAGCCAAGTATAGGATCCTCTTTGTACTTGCAAATCATTCAGTGTTGGAGAGATCATGATTTTGGAGCGCTTGACAATTTTGAGTTTTTACACCATTTGTGTTGAGATTTTTTTATGTGAATGCAATCTAAACTTAGAAAAGTTGATTCTTTGTTATTAGGCCATACTACAAACTATACTTCACATGTGTGAGCTCGTTATAGTGTCTTGATCAAAATTAGATTGTTCTTGCTTGATCAGATCAAAATTGCCAATCTAGATCAAGATTCGAGTGCTAGTTTTGCAATAGATTGATTAACCAAGTCACTCTTGAGGATCTTTTGAGGATCCATTTAGGGTCCTAAACACTAGTTTTCAACACATCTTACATTCATTCCAAGATATTATATTGAGAGCTCCATCCACATAGATTGGTATAAAAAGATGAATCCCCTCCTCCACAGATGAGAGTCTCAAAGCTCTACTTTTATACCTTTTCTAGTACTAGTTTCTCATCTTTTTCATGGTATACTTTTAGACTAATTGTATGTAAACTTGACTTGCACATAAACTATTCTTGAAATTTACTCATTCTTTATTATGAGTAAATGAATTCCAAGAACTAGTCATCAAGTACATTAATAGATGAAGAAATACCAAATCAAATCATTCACATCAAGCATCCACATGAGCAGTGATGAGGGGTGTGCCCTCTCAAAGGATGAATCCTTAGTATGCAAGACCAATTGGCAAAAGCCAATCACATATACATCAATGTAATGCTATCAAACACTTCTTGAGGTTTGGTAATCTTTGAAAAGTGAACAAAATCTAATGGCATCAATTGACATCCTTTCCATGATTCAAAATTGCAAAACAAAAAACTAGACTAACGGAATAATGAAAAATTCACAAATAGTCAATGGTTTGCTTACATGCAAGAGTAGAGAACTAAAAAAGAGTGGCATGCCAGAGGATTGAAAAGGATAATAGGTTCATGTAATGGCTTTGGCATGGATAGTGATAACATGCGAAGTCTGTTAGCCAATTTTTATCATAAAAAATTGGACTTGAATTGAAATAATTTTAAAAATCTTATGGTAAAAATCGGGTTAAAAAGACTGATTATTGTAAAATATTTTATGTATTGTATTCACAGTTTGGGCATCCTGTAGCGCAGGCATCCCAAAGGGAGCCGGGACCCACGACTTAGCTTCCCAGCCTTCAACTATTGCCATCCAAACCCACTTGACATACAAGCAGCCAACTCGCCAACAACGATCAGACTTAACCAACTTGAAGTTCCGCAAACCAACATTGAGATCCAACCTGGCGCCATGCCAGATCGGGGGTCCCGACGTGGGTGACTTCCCTCCAAGCAAGCCGCCCGACATACATCAAACTTAACCAACTCGAAGCTTCGTTACAAACGAGTAACATCCATTCCAAGCAAGCGGTCTGACTTACATCAGACTTAACCAACTGAAAGCTTCGTCACGAGCGCTGGAAGCCAACCTGGCGCCACGCCAGACTGGACAGCCATAAACAGGTAACATCCACCCAAGCAAGCCATCCAACTCAGCCGACAAGTTAGAGCCCGTTCCCCAAGAGCTTAACCCATTCACGTTCATGCAAGGAACACTCAGAACCACAAGCCGCGACAGATATGGAAACAACCAGTTCCTGGACCAAATGGTCCTGACAGCATACCGCTGGCGCCACGGACCGAATGGTCCCGACGGCATACCGCTGGCGTCCCGAGATACGACCCTCAGCTATGTGCCAAGTTAAAAATTTTGAAAGCGGCCTTACAACTGGCGCTTTTACCGAACACTGAAACCCAGAAGGTAATCAGAGTCAGTTTGAGAAAAATCCCACTTTATTGATAAATCTGAGAAGGTTACATTTCAAGTGTGTGACCGACCCTAGTCTCCGGGGCGCTAGCATGCCAAGGCGAGAGCCATGACAACATTCCAGCAAGGGAGGCTGAGACTTGGTTGGAGCTCGCCCTGAGTCGCAACCCGCACTCCCCTATAGTATTGGTGTGATTCGGCACCCCCCCTCATACCAAGCACTCTACCCAAGCTGGTAAAGCACGTTTTTCTCTCTCTAGGATTTTCTCTTTCTAGAAAGTCATTTTCTCTCTCTAGATTTTATTGATCCCCAGGCTTCCTTTAATCATGCCTAGATCGTGTGAGGTGATTGCACATCGATCTGAGCTCTCTGGACTTCGCTAGAACCGATCAAAGATTTTCAGCCATAGGAACTTGGCGCCGGCTGGATTCTGGTCACAGTGGCGCCGGGAGCGGCGCCGGCGCCGTTGGCGCCGGGAGCAGCAGGGGCGCTGCTGGCGCCGGGGACATAGCTGGCGCCGATGGCGCCGGAAGTAAAGCTTGTAAAGGTAGCTTTACAACACATCCAATCTGCCCAATAATGGCTGAAGTAGAAATTTAAAATTCCATAAATATTTTCTTTGGTAAAATTTGGTACTCATGGAGACACTTTCAATGTACTTATGAAAATTCTGTTAATAAAAAACCATAGTGTGTTGAGGTGGGTTTTGACATTCTACGAGTAAATCATTTGCAAGTTTTGCAAATTTTCCTTGTATCTTGCTTGCGAAATTTCATAGCGCGTGGCATGCTAGCAAATGGAGGTCTCTGGCTAGGGAATGGCATGGAAGTTTAAAATGTAGCAAGTAACATGCAATTTCCATACACTCTGTTATAAAATGTAACTTCCATACATTCTTGTATTTCTCACATATTACTCATCTCTTTAAAAAGGAGTTCACTCCTCAAAAAATACTGATAATTGAGTGATGCTCAAAATGATATATCACTAAAGATACTATTGGAACAAAGAAGTAAGACCTATTGGAACCATTGAGATACTTCTTATATGAAAGTCTTTATATCGGAACAAACAAGAAAGACCTACTGAACCCATTTAGTTGGCAAGTTTTTGGCTTGAAATTACAAAGGCAAGGCTATTTCTTAATGGTCTCTAGAATAGTTAAGAATAGGTCACTAGAAGAGCTAAAAGTTTTTTACAACTAAGAAAAATAGTTAAGAATAGATCACTGGAAGAGCTGAATATTTTTTTAAACTAAGACTAACAAGAGAGCGTGTCAAGCCACATGGTCATTTCATGTTATTATGTTCTAAGAACTTATACATGACTTTATGGTCCTTAATAAATGCATGTAGCGAAAATGCCTCTAGGATTCCTTGAGAGATTTTTATCTCAAATGATGTGGTGAGCATGTGGCCACTATGTGTGTGTGTGTGTGTGTGTGTGTGTGTGTGTGTAGACACACAGAACCATTCCCAAAATATCCCGAACAAACTATAAGCCGATACTTAGAGCGAGATAATTTAATCAGCCTTCTTCTAGTCTCATAGTGCCCAGTTCATATTGACATGTATCTTTGATATGTACCAGAACATGTATACTTAAAAAAGATCTTTAAACAATAAATGATTGTATTTCAAGCAGAAGTCTAAAAGGCATAAGGTAGTTATATACAAAGTGACTGAAAAAATGTTGTAAACTCATATCGAAACAACAGTTGGTCAACGAATGCCTAAACTTCCAGACGAACTTCATGACAAACGTAAAGACAACTTGAACATAACATAAATGTTTCTTCATTATAGAAAATAGTATCAGATATATATTCTTCAATCCTCAAAGTATTCCGAAATATTATCCCCAAAATGCAAATAGAGGAACTAATCCTCGTCAGATACTACCAAAGCTTCATCGTCAACAAATATGCACTTGCGACTGGGTCTTTGCTTTCGAATGGGTCTTGCATTTGCGCTCTCCGTCTGTTGCAATTCTCTGGCCAAAGATTCAGCATAGCAAGGCAAGAAACTAAAAAACCTTAAATGATGTAGGACATATCAGAAAATAACGAAAGACATAGCAGTAACAAAATGCTCACTATGCTCCTGGAGAGCCCGGCTCAAATGCCATAGACCCAAACTCTAGTAGGATGGGGCTCTCCTCGACCTCGAGACTCCTAACGGCTTCTACAGGCTCCAGACCTACAAAATTACAAATTATGTACAAGTTTATGTGCAATATTATGGTCAGCACAAGTCTCTATACAAAAATTGAACTCTGAACAATGAGTATTGTTTCAAAATTTTTCACCTCTGTTTTCTTTCAACCATGAAACACATTCAATGTCGCTGTCCATACTGCAAATATGGACACTTGCCTTTCGTGCATCCTGAACCAAAGTACCTGTGCCTACTAAGAGATCCAGAACTATGCCTCCCTCCCAGCAAAAAGTAGCAGACATAAGAAAAAGCACGAAATACTCGCTTTTCTCAGCACTACCCCGAACTGGCTTACCTGTTTTGTTATACACAGACCACTCTAAGTGTGGGAGGTGAAAAGTGGAATCAAATATCTTAGCCCGATTGCGATGCATCAACAGCATAAAACCTTGTCTTGACAAAATATCTACGTCCATAAAATGCATTTGCGAACAAACATACTTATCATGAAAATTTTTAAAGAGTTTTGGTATCATGAAACACATAAAAGAAAAACCTCAATTGCTTGGAAATGGTGCGGACTGAAAAAGTTTTTATTCCGACCTACCGGTTTCCTCCCACAAGTTTTGATCAAACTAGGAGGCCTGAAATTTTCTATAGACCTAGTCGTACTCGATATCCCTAGAAATGCCTATTCCTACGAGTTACTACTTGGTCGCCCATGGCTCACCAATGCAAGAGTCGTTCACGACTGGAGCAAAGGACGAGTCACATTTGGTAATAAAGACAACTCTGTTACCATTGATTCATCTGGCAAACTCAAACTCGCATGTTTCCACGACAAGGGATCCTCTACTACTAATTTAGTATTTGAGCCATACCAGTCCACTCAAGAGAAAGGTCATTATGTTGAATCTACTGATATCATAAACTAGAGTCACAGTTTGACTACCATTGATTGCGTGAATGCCGATTATTGTGCTCAACATCAGGATGATTGTACCCATACTTCTCTGGCCGATAACAAACAATTTTTTGATCTAGACACCCTTATCATTAATATCAATTTTATTGATATTCTGCCACACAATGATGAGTTGTTAAATGTTGCATGGCTACCTACTGATGAATCAGAAGATTTATTCGTAGATGACAAAAATGTCTTACGAATTCAAAATTGTCCAGAAGATTTGGACATTTTTTATATTCAGATCCTCAACTACATGGAGGCACTTCCACTCAAGGCCTTTCTACAGCATTCATTCAAAGTGGAACCAGTTGCCAAGGTTACGGTCGAAAAACCTGATACCAAGCTATACCATGTCAAACGACCAAACTATCCATAGGACCTTTATGAGGAGGAAACAATTTTTCATCGACGACGAGATCCTCCATGATGTGCCACCACTTCCTCATCCACACACCTCACGTCCTCCGAAGCCACAACCTCATGGCAATACCATGAAAGAAAAGATGAAGAAACCTCTTCAAATCCAGCCGCTTGGAGACCTTACCACTGCTAGGGAAGTTCCTGATATGGCATTACCTCATACGCCAATCCCTGAACCTCCCAAATCACCATCGAGACAGTTGAAAGGCAAGGCCCCCCTCGAATCCCCAGCACATAATGTGCCTGCATATTTTAAAGACTATATGATCGAGGATGTGACCATCCAATTACCACAAGCTCAACATGAGCCAAATGGTAATTCACCTTACAAAGGCCCTGCTCGAACCATCACTCTCTCCTTGAGTGAGCCCAACTAAAGTAACGAATACATTGTCCACGTCGGGGCTCATCTCAATTGGGAACAACACAGAAGGCTTGAGAAGCTTCTATGCAAATATTGACATGTCTTTGCTTGGTCCTATAAAGACATGAAAGGAGTATCACCCCAAGTAGTTGTACATCATCGTATCCCCCTTAAACCGGCTGCGAGACTAACTGCTAGCCGTCCCTACAGATGTAATCTGATCTACAAGGCCAAAATCAAAGAAAATTACAATGCTTGTTAGATGCTGCATTCATCTACGAAATTGAACATACTGAGTGGGTCTCCCCAATCATCATCATTCCTAAGAAAAATGGAAAACTCTGCATCTGTGTCGACTTTAAAAAATTTAATGTCGTCACAAAACGTCATCATTTTCCATTACCTTTTGTTGGATTTATCTCCTTTACTCTCCTAAATTCTATGTTAATCTGCCTCCATTCATGCTACTGTATTTTACTTGTGTTGTCGCACAGTCTGCATATTTACATGTAAAATAAGACAAGCGAAAAACATGACTGTCTGCATAAATACAAGTAAATTTCCACAGGCGAGAAAGGCTAAAAAGATGACACTGCCCTACAAATGCCAAAGGTGTCCTAATCGATAAGCGAAGGTACCTTGTATATCAATTTTTAAGACATTTGTTAGAGTGTCACATTTTTCGTATTTTCACCAACGTTAATTTTAGTGAAGGTTGAAGTCGCGGCCTTCTCATGCTCATCCCATGCACTGTGCAATCATATTTGACAATGACAGCAGCCACCCACGATCTCCCACAGATAGCACATCCACTTTTGTACCTTTTTCATCTGCACACCTGTAAAAAATTATGTACATATTGAATAGCATCTGTGTATTCAGAGAACAAGTATCATAACAGTATTAGAAGAGTATGAGAATGATATCAGAATAGAAGAGAGAGAACGAAACATCACTGATAATCAGAGATTGACATTGTAGATGCTTTTGTGCATTGATTCTTTCTTCGAAATGTATCGTCAGTAATAGGTTCATCACCTTTACAAATTGTGTGATTAACTTTGTGAAGCACGCGGTTATGTCCGCTATTGTTTTGTGCTCACCTGCATTATTGGCCTATATATTTCGTTATACTTAATTTGATTACAACTATGTTTGTTCTACGTTCAGATTTGTGTCAATATTGCAATGCTTTGCTACATTCTGTCTGGCTTTCTTATTACTTAATCTGGTAGTCTGCTCTTCGCGAATTATTATTAGTCTAGCTGTTCGCGACAAATTATCTTTCTGATGTTTTGATGCTTAATGTTTGCCTACATAATCAGATCAAACGTGATTTCTATCACTAATGTTCTATTCGAGTTTGATAGGCGTAATCATGCTTGAGGAAAGAGTGAAATAGCTTATTCCGATGCGCATGAACAATTTTCATTCGAGTTCATTTCTTTTTTGAGTTTCGAGTCCGTTTCTTTTTGTGTTTGTTTTCTTTTCGAGTTATCTTCTTCACATCCCTCTTTCCAACACCTTTCGGAGAATCCATCTTAGAGAATCTAGCAGGAGATGAGGCCTACTCCTTCTTGGATGGCTTTAGTGGATACAATATGATTCAAATTGCTGAAGAAGATCAACATAAAACCGCTTTTGCCATAGAATGGAAAACCTTCTGTTAGAAAGTCATGTCTTTCAGTCTCTGTAAAGCTCCTAGCACTTTCCAACGTGTTATGCAAGCTGCCTTTTCTCAGTAGATGGGAGATACCCTAGAAGTTTACTTGGACGATTTAGCACACATTCAGAAGAAACACGTCATCTATCTGTGCTTGAGAAAATTTTTATCCAATGTCAACGCTTCGGCATCTCCCTGAACTTTGAAAAATGCTAGATCTAGGTATGTGTTAGGACATATCATTTCAAGAAACGACATCGCAACTGATCTTGACAAGGTCCTGATCATTTAAAATCTGCCCGAACCACGCACCATTTGCGAAGTTTATTCTTTCCTAGGCCACGCCAACTACTATCAATTTTTTATTCTCAATTTTGCTAATAAAGCATGATTAATCTATAAAGTGGTTGTTGTTCCCAAATGAACTGATGAACAACGAGTCGCATTCATTCAACTAAAAGAAGACCTTAGCAATGACCTATCCTCTGGGCTCCTGATTATTCCAAAGAATTCCATGTGCATACCGATGCATCCAAGTATGTCATTGGAGCAGTGCTCACCCAACTGAGAGAATTCAAAAAGGATTATCCAATCTGATTTCTCAGTAGACAATTGGTACCTGCTGAAGTCAATTATACCACTACCGAGCGTGAAGCTTTGGCAATGGTGTATGCGGTTCAGAAGTTTCGTCATTATCTCCTGGTAAAAGTTTTTGTCTTCTTCACTGATCATCAAACTCTCCTATATCTTATTAACAAGACTTGCACAACGAGAACACTCTGCCACTACAGCTGGATATAAATTTTCGATCACAAGCTTTATGGTCTCCTGCCTGAAGTGCATTATTTCCATTGGGGAGACCTTCGGACATTTAAACTGAAAGAAACAAAAACACAATTAAATGTTATTAATCAAAGATTAGTTATTAGGAATGTGATTATGAAAAAAAAAACAGAAACACAATTAAATGTTATTAATCGAAGATTAGCTCTTCCAGATTGGGAAGTCCATCTTGAAGTGCAAGCCAATTGAAAAAGAATTTGGCATTGCATATTGTATATCAACCACAGCTGACATAATCAACCTGTTGGGAGGACTGCAGTATTCAATATAAACAAAAGTTAGTAACAAAATTTTAACATTATGTAATATCGGATTAACCTACAACGGAAACAAGCACGCGTCGAACCGATATCCAAAAAATATTGTTTGAATATCGGATCAACGCATACGATATGAAAAGAAACCAAGCAATTACTACAAGGGCGCGTCGAACCGATATTGAAATTTTTTTACCTCTGCATCAACCATTTTCAGTTTCATATATGAGCAAGAAAAATATTGTTTTCAAATGTTTTTAGATACTCTAGGATATATATATACAAAAATCCAGTAACAACGTGGATATAATTAGTTTGCACATTGAACTTATTCTGAACAATGGCAAGAGCAAGGATACCTTTTTGGTGCACTGTTAGCTTGGCCCAAAAAGTGTTTAGATTAGAGAAAGTCCAAGGACTTTCCCATTGTTTCTTAGTATAGCCAAAAAGTTTTGGTAAAAGAAGGTAATCCATTCTTCATTGGAGTTCTGGACTATAGAAAGGAGGTAGAAAAGAGGTTAGTTCCTGCTGGAATGTTTGAAATTCTGTCCTTAGTCGTGAATACACTACCTTGTTCTTTCGCTTCTCAGTCCCTCTGATGTAATATCGCTTTGTGGTGGCCATATGGTACTGGAAAGAGATCCAGTATTTCTAGATATGACTCCTGGCAATTTTGTGTGTGTGTGTGTGTGTGTCTAGGGTGGATCCGTGCTGTTTGCTTAGTCCGCACCATTACTATCCAATATTAGATCAGCGCGCGAACAAGGAAAACTCAGGATCAGAAATCAGGTCGAGTGCGTCGAACTGATACCTGAACTTAAACCAAACCGATACCTGAGAGCAGATGAGCACACACGAGTAAAAGCGAAATATAGGTAGGTTGCTTTGGGCGCGCTGAATCGATACCGCATGGAAGTAGAGAACGGTAAAAACTTTAAGCAAAAAAATTTAAGCATCGCCCATCTGTATATATAGTGCAAATCCGAAATGATTGCATACGTGGTGGTTTGAAATTCTGAGGCTCGGACTACGGTGATGATTACTTCGAGATATTCATAGGCTTGTCAATCAAATCCAATTAAATATCCATCGGTCATCAAAATGATTAGTCGATATGGCTAATGACGATCACAATTAATTTCTACAAAAGTATATTCCATCTACAATTAATTCTACAAAAGTACGTCACATCTACAATTTATTTTTGAAATTGACAAGGTTATGCTATAAATATCTAATTTTTTTTATATTCAATCATTATAATTTCGAAAAATTCCAATGGCCATTATTTCATCCAATAGTGAATCGACACGCATATACTGCATGTGTAAACCAGAGAGGCTATTCTCGCGTGCTGAACCGATATTGGACGGTAGTATGAATGATCAGAGCTTGACTCGATAGATTCTTCTTAGCTTTAGACAGTATGAAGAGTCTACCGAATCAAGATTTGATCATGCATAATGTCGTCCAATAATTTCGACAATTTTCAAAAATCTTTTTTTTCTGCAATAGCGATTCCACGCGTGCAGTTCAAGTGGAAAATCACTTTATTCTCACAGGCACGCTGATCCGATATCTGAGATGCACTGAAAATATATTGGAACGCAATATGAACCATCAAAGCTTGCTTCAGTAGAAATTTTTTTAGCTTTGGATGTATGAGAAATCTCCCAAAGCAAGCTTTAATGATTCACAATGCATTCCAATAGCGAATCAATGCGCAATCCAATTTGAAAAATCTTTTTTTGGGAACGGGCGCGATATCCAATTTGCCATATCAGAGTATCTCATCAATGCGCGCCTATTTGATCTATTCCGGTGAAGCACTTGTCCTCTCGCGTGGAATTGATATCGGCTCTTTCAAAATACTCTACCTTATGAAAATGTTCTGAATGAACAATTATCTCACAAGAAAAAATTTCGTCTTTATGGTGCTTAAATATTTGTTTAGTATTTGCTTAATGATGATTCAGAGAGGCTAGTGATAGACTATTTAATGTATTCCAACGTAGGTACAAATTTTAGGGTCAGGGCTAATGATGATTCGGAGAATCTAGTGCTAGACTATTTAATGTATTCTGGCGGAGGTACAAATTTGTCTCACTCTAGTGGATAGCTCCTCAATTCATTATTTGACAAATGTATGGCTGTGATCAACAGGAATAGGCTATACAAATATGGGCACCACTTTTTATATTTCGATTCCGTGATTTTTTATTCTGAACTCTCTCGTCATTTTGTTTTCCTTCTTTCTCGCAATATTGAATCAACGCACGCCTTCACCTATACTGCACGGTCGGATTCATTCAGGTGCAATGAAGTGATATCAGCCTCTTTTGACGTGTTGCTCATGGAAAATTTCAGTCTCATCAAAATGATATCAGATCAACGCGCGCACTTTTGTTTAGTCCTTGACCGAAATCATTCAGTCGCGTTGAACCGATATCTTCAATATGGCTAGTTCCTCCATGTCCTCAGATAACAAACTTCTGGATTTTTTGAATGCCAGTGACATTCCATTTGAGAAATTAGATTATTTTTCCAGTATTTTTTTTGCTTTCTTCGATATCGATAAGCTAGTTTATGAGAATCGTTATAATATAATTTCTCTTCTTGATAATTTTTCTCAGATTATTAGTACTCCTGTCTAGGATATAGATAGTTTTTGTTTCGTTCATTTTCAGGACCTTGTGCATTCCCAACCATCCTCTAAGCATAAACACAATAGAAAGTAGTCTAACTTGTATGACCATTTCAAAAGAAATATATATTGTGGTATCCACAAAAGAATATGCCATCTTCTAATCAAAGGAATGACTTTTGTCTTTTACATATCTACTAAAATTCCAGATGTAAGTCTGTTGAATCTTCTATTGTTCCATTGCTTAAAGCATCTGCATCTGCTTCAGTTGATTTAGATGATGCAGATACTGATATAGGAGTTGAAGTTGAAACATATATGGCTTCAAATTATCAGAAAACTCTCCCTCATTCTATAATCCTCTCTGATTCTCTTCCATCTGCATCTCTTGTTAATCAATTAATTCTACTCGATATTCCCTTATATTTTATAAATAATGAGAGTTATATTTCATTTAATAATATAGAAGATGTTTTGAATTTGAGAGAGGATGAAATCCTCTCAATTTTTGCACAAAATTTATCAGAATTTTCTGACATTGTTGATTACACATATGATGACCTTGAAAGTGAGATAGAATATGATAAAGATGGCAATTGGAAATCTTGCAATGAGGCCTTGGAGGCCATGATTGAAAAATCTAAAAAAATATCCCCCAAGGACTCGATATATCCTCTCCGAAAATGTAGAGGCCATTGGAGGACATGACATTAGCAGAGCAAATGTCGTTGAATACGATAATTATGATCTGGTACGCAGATATTATATTGGTATTGATATTGTTCAGTTTTCTTATTTCAAACACTGTGTTAAAGTATGAGTTTGCAGTGTTATGTATCATTCTAAGTTTATTTTCTTTACTCGTTTACAAGATGCTATTGAAATAGATGTCTTTGGTATGAGACATGGAGGCGTCCGAGGTGTATCAGCCAGGAGAAAGGATGTGTCTCTATTTCACTATTTAAAAACTTTCAAAATAATGAGATTTGTATATATCATTCATCTTTTAATCCATATGCAACCACTGTCATTATGGCTATCAAATCATTATCAGTTTGTTTAGGAGGCCATAAGTACGCAAGACGAACATATAAAATAATTTTTGTGAAAAGAGATTTGGCAATTAAAATATTGGGTTATACTCTCAATGAGACTACAAAAAGATCATCTGCAATGGCCTTTTATTCAGGTTACATTGATATGAGCAAAAGGAAAAATTTAAAATTTTTGGATCCATATGAAAGGAGATGATCAGAGCACAAGAAGGCAAAAATTTTTGCTCTGTTGCGCTCAATTTGAGATGGTTCTTTGTTTTGGGTGGGTTCTGCCCTGGCTAAAAGTATAGCATAAGTTTTCCTTCCGTCTCTATTTCAAGGATTTATCATACTCTTAATTTTACAAATTGTGGGAGACAGAAAAAACATTCAACACAAGATCAAAAGGCAACGAACAAGACAATCTACTAATCTGAGCGCAGCAGGGCGAAATTTTTTTTCCCTGCTGCACTCAGTTTGAGATTGTTGTTTGTTTTGGGTGGGTTCTGCCCTGGCTAAAAGTATAGTAAAAGTTTTCCTTCCGTCTCTATTTCAAGGATTTATCATGCTCCTCGTTTTACAAATTGTGGTAGACAGAAAAAAAATTCAACACGAGATCAAAAAGCAACGAACAAGACAATCTACTCCACAGAGAAGCTGGCAACCAAGCAATGGAGGCCCACTGATCTGAGCGCAGCAAGGCACGCAGGGCAAAAGTTTTTTGCATGAAAGCTAAAACTTGTAGAATGCATGTAACTCACCATCAATCGCTTGAAGAAGCTCTCTCCGCTGATCAGCTGCCCACTCCTCTGATCAAATGCCCTCTTCTGCTGCTTCCACCCTCAATGCAAGTCTCTCTCTCTCTCTCTCTCTCTCTCAAACCGAGAAACAAAATATTAGAAACAAGAACTCGGCAACTCAGGAACCAAGTCCTCTTGCTACGAGTTTACATTCAAGATGCCGTTTGTTACAAAAAGGGGTGTTTCAAAACCTATAAAACTTGTAAGTCTTAAACTCTTTTAAAGAATCAATTCCCCCTCTCTCTCTCTCTCTCTCTCTCTCAAGATGCATTTACAGTCATAATGAACAGGTAAGGGTGGAAAATAAATGAACACGTGCTTAGCTCCTAGGCATTAGACGAGCTAATAGCCTCTCTCTCTCTCTCTCTCTCTCTCTCTCTCTCTCTCTCTCTCTCTCTCTCTCTCTCAACTTTATGATTGAATGGAACCTAACATAAATTATATTAATGACTAACAACAGGCGAACCCACGTTTCAATTCACGAAGTGGGTTTTGAATTCTGAGGGTTAGCATTGAAGTGCCTGCAAACTTTCGGTACCATATATTACAGCCATTAAGTGACCTGTAAAGCTACTTCATGTCATTGCCGATCAAATTCACATGCTGGATTTGGCATGCACATGATTGTTATCTAACAAGTGGCTCAAAAAAAATACTTCACTCATATGTTATCGAAATTTGTAAAAAGACTGGTTTCATTTGTTTTGGAGATGGAGTAGCTTTCATTTCATTCATTTTTTGTTTCTGATTTTCTGTAGTATGGCAACTATTAAGATCACGTATCAAGATGTTGATTTTTTCTATGAAGGGGGTGGAGGAGATATCACCAAACTTTCAGAAGATGTCATGGCATTGCATTTTAAATTGATCAGAAATATTTAGACTGTATCACTCAATATCCCAAATGTCCACAAGCGTTCCCATCCTAATTCCATGCAAATCTTTTTGTGAGGGGTCTCAGAGGGTTTTTGTCATTAAGCATGTTCTTAGTACCAACGTGTGCATACATCTAGAACCCCTATCGACAAAAATGAAGAGCTTGGAGGAAGGTATTGTTGAAATAGTTGACCTTGATGAGACTGAATCTCCAAGTCAAAATCTAGTTGCCAGTCCTTCATATGTGTTACAAAGACCACACAATATTGATGCTAGTGAGTCAGATGCATTACATGTTATTGATTTAATCAATCAGTTGCCTGCAAGCAACAAACTACGAAAGTTGACTGATCGAGTGAAAAACATCTTGCAAGTGATGGAGATCCCTACTAAATATAACAACGACGTCATTTTTGAGTTGCCCAGTGTCTCGAAAAAAAGCAATTCGGTGTCAGGCATGGAATGGAGTAAGGATGGTCACCCTTGGGTTCGTTATTCCTCCACATCCATTTCTTGTTTCGCAGGAGACGTCCGATTGTCGTATTGTGGGGGGGCATTTGTTTGCAATAATGAGATGTGCGGAAGCCTAACAGCTTTTGGAAGTCCAAACAGTATCAAGTGGAAAGGAAGACTGTTTGTGCGATGTCCTTTGGGCATTGTAGGAAAAATAACATGGTGAATTTGGTTGCTATTACTACGTAGTTTTAAACCCACCTGCATTGCAGCTTGCCATGCACAAATATATTATGCCATACCACATGATATCAGATACACTAGATTTGTAATTCATGTTTCTATTGTCCTTAAGGTGGAAAATGAATGTAAGCATAATAAATACCTCCTATGATAGAGGAAGGAAGTGGGGGTTCACCTATAGAAACTGAAATAAGACATTCCATATGTGCCATACAAATTTTTCTCTATAAAGAGGTAGTCTATCATTCTAATTATGATCACTTAGCAAAAGGTGATTTAAGACAATGGGAAAAGCTTTAATTTCACAAAGTTTCAAAATAATAGCTAAGGGTTCCTATAGAAAACATGGTGGGATTTATTGTAGTTCTCTTGGGTGTCTCTATTTTCTTCCTTTCAAATGTCGACTCTTCCTTGATCTTTGCTAGCTCACGTTGTGCCTCTTCGAGATACTTTTGTGATCATGTAGCTATTGAACTTCTAGATATATAAAAATTGTGGTTTGAAACATAGTAAAAATCCCATAATGGAACCAAACTGAGAAAAGTTTGAAATTAAAAAAAAAAAAGGGTAGCCTCCAAAGATGGCACGCCGACATGCCAAGTGAAATAGCCCAAAAAATAATAATAATAGACTTTTTTTGGGGCTGTTTCTCTATGCACGCTAGTGTGCTAAATTTGGAGGCTGCAATTTTTTTTTTTTTCGTTTCACTTTTGACTATTTCACTTAGCACATTGGCATGCTATGTTTGAAGGCTACAAAAAACATTTTAAAATAATATTTATACTCAAAATTTAGTTTTCAAATGTGTCAAAGTATCTTTTCTATATTATGATTTGAATTTTTCAACCTATTAAACTTGTAATATATCCATAAAATACAATGTAATATCTTAAAAGTGGATATTGTTCATTCTTCTCCTATGAATACGTCTCAAGCTAGAATTCGAGATTCAGCTTGTTTTATCAAAACCTCCATCTGTTGGTCTCTTAAATTATTAGTTCATGTCAAATGTTGGCAAATTTGCATATACGAAGGTATAGCCAAATTTGTAGTTTCTTCAATCATTTTTATTTATCTACATTTAAAAAATAACTTAATTTAGTTAATGAATACATCTATTCTTGACTGTAGTGAGAATATAGTGACCATATCAATATTGATTGAATCTTCAATAAGGTCATTTCACCTAATTAACTTCATTTCATAGCTAACAACAAAAATTGAATTTACGAAATTTTTTTAAAAAAAAATTGTATGTAAAAAATTCTAACGAAAAATTGTTAGTACTGAAAGTGATCGAAACTATCAATTCCCACAATGACTAAACCAATGTTTCACTAGCATGCAAAACATACAACATTAGTTATTGAACATCATTATAGTAAACATAGTCACTCCAAACAATATGCACCCTTACTCCTTTGGAAAGATTTAGTTGATAAGGGACTTGATTGATTTTTTATATAATCCTACATGAATTGTTACATCTTGGAATTAGCTTATGAATTTATTAATTCTAAGTACCTTAGAAAATTTTGAAATCTTAAGGCACATTTAATCATTGACTTCAAAATCCCTAGGTGAATGGCTTTGATTAGCATATAATTGTGCCATGTTTGAGATAATATTATGCTATCCTTAGCCTCATGTAATCTTGTAAAATATCAACCACAACCTATACTTTGAAATCTTTGAGTCTCATCAAAATGGACTAAATCATATGGCAAGATGCTTCATGCCATGGTACTCAAACTCAACCATCGATAAGTACAATTCTCAATGTGACTATCATTTAAAAACATAAGCTCTTATCATAATTTCCATGTACTAGTTAAATGTTGTCTACATATTGAATTCAAGGAGATCATTTGATGCAAAACTAAGTGTGATTTTCAATTTCTCAATTAATGATCAAAACGTGCTAATGAACTAAAAATGTGATTAATAATAACATTATTTAAAAAACCGCAAAGTTTGAAAAAAAAATATTCAACAAAAATATAGCCAATTCAGAAGCTTTAACAATAGCTTTGATAGAAATAAAGTGCACCATTCTACTTGGTCTATCAACCACTATTTATATGGCATCATGACATTTTCCAATCTTGAGAAATCTAGTCACAAGATCCATTAAAATATTTTTTATTATGTAAAATTGTTGAGAACTATTTCCAAATGTACGACTTCACATGACTTTTAATCCTTGGACAATAAAAATTTTCTTGTACTAAGTCATGCATCTATGTATGCCAAGATTTCCTAAGCTTGGATTGTCATGATATTCATACAAAATTTGGGCTCTAAGTGTCTTGCTTGTCTGGTGCACATGTTTTCTTTCCAGAAGTAAACAATTCCATCTGAAACATTCCATAACAGTTTAATTATCCTTTCCAGCATAAGCCAACCTACTCAAAACCTTGCTTACTCTAGATGATCTTCTTACAATATGTGTGAAAGAAAGAGTTCATGGTTCTTCCTCATCAACATTATGATCAACAATTTGAGTAATATCTTTTAGTTTTGACCAATCAATAACATTCAACACATGACCAACAAGCTCATCAGAGATTACATCTCTACTAACACAAGTCTTCTTAGTAGAAATAAATTTTGGAATATCATGCCCTCCAAGATCATCAATGTCTTTATTGTATCTTATAACATTCTTATTATCTACATCACTACTATGATAGTTTATAAAAATAACAAACATTGACTTTTTTTTTTTGCAAGCTGTAAAGATACTATTATATTCTCACAAATGTACAAACAAGGAAAAAAAGACATCACCAGCCAGTTCACATCCGTGCCCCAAAACGATAGATTATACAAGTATCGCACTCCGCGCAGGCATGATAAAAGTAGCAAAACTGAGACAAGTAGCAACCATGACGGAAGGTGTCAAGCCCTCAAAAACCTGCTAATTTTGGGCAGTCCCAATCTTCCATAACACCGCTAGCCTGCAGATATGCCATAAAGTAAGATAAGAGCGACCAATAAGCACAACGTTGCCCAGTAGAATAGAGTCAGGCTGAATAGGAATGGAGAAGCCCCATTGGAGCAAATGATGCTGAAGCAACCATAGAGATCTTCGACAATTAAGGAACATGTGCTGCACAATTTCTTCTTCCAGCTGGCAAATTGGGCAAAGTTTGTCATTATGGAAGGGCCATTTAGGAAGGAGGGGTAAGGAGTTAGTGAGGATGCGGTAAGCTAGATAACGAAACTTTCCTTGGTTTGTACACTAAGATCTAAAGTAGGCTAATTGGATGAAGAAATTATATTTGTAAAAGTATGATGGTTGGAAAACTTGTGATGTGGAATTATTCACTTCAGAGATTTCCAAGATATGTTATTTACTCAAGAGAAATAGAATCTTTTGTAGCTGAGTTACAAGATTCTCAATGATATATGCAAGTAACATATGCGGATTTTGGAGAAATCTATCAGTTTGACATATATGTTTATGTACTAGGTCATAGTGAGATTTTTCTCATATGTGCACGATTAATCTTGTTTGGATCTACTATGTATTCCTGGTTACTAAGGTTATCTGGTGCACTTAACCTAGTTGTTGAATATAGACATATGATCAAGTATTGTGTTTGACAATTACTTGTAGAGTTAATAGATCTGTTCAGATAGATCTATAGGTTAAAAGTGATTTGGATATGGATCTAAATGTGGTGTTGTACAGTACAATTAAGATATGCACCTAGACATTTAAGATTTCTAAATCATGGGCAATTAACTTGAGTAGTTGATTTACTCCTCTGAAATTTAATTGGTAAAACGGATAGTGTGAAGAGAATTCACTAGAAATTGTTTGTTTTGTGTGTATTGCTTTTAAGACACATAATTTATGAGTCATTTGGATTCATCAAGGAATTGTGTGCATAGGATACTGAATTCTTGGATGAGTATTTCTCAGTTGAGGAATAGACTTCACACATTAGTGATTGTATCCCATAGAGCTCAATTGGATACCGGATCCTAATGGTTCCAAGAATGGTAAACTGAATTTAGTTGGAATTCAGCAGAACTTTGTAATCTCTAGATATTGTTCTAGGTGATTGTATAAAGTTTATCTTGTTAAACGCGTGTGTGTAAAATGGTCTTTAATTACTTGGTTGATTGTAGAATTTGGAACTCATAATCTAGTTAAGAATCTGATTGGAAGAATATTCTTGGAATCTAGTATTTTTCCTTGTCGAAAAGATTTTAGAATGATTCTTATATTTCTAGAGTTGTATGTTGTACATATGCTCCAGTATTTTTTAATGATTAAGTATGGTTTTGGAACCTTGTAAAGATTGATGAATCATAAGGTTCTAAATATTTATGATTGACAGATCATAGATTGATACTTAAAGATCATTAGAAGATTATAAGGAAATGTGAGGATACTTAAGATAATGAGTAATTCTTGATCAATTGGGAGAGTCAATGATTTAGATCTACTAATTGAACTTTAAATTTCTTTACTCCAATGCATATTTAAGATTATGTACATCTCACATGCATTTTCATTAAGTAATTGCGTACTTATGAGGAATTTGCTTACCTTACAGATTGTAGTTTATAAGTGCGTGTGTGCAAAGTTCAGTCTATATCTCCAGATTTATAGGAGACTGATAACTCTATTAAGATATAGATAGTTGTTGATTTTTGGCAATGGTGCTAGAAATGGGGCTATTACCTCGTTAGAGTAACTGTAGTACTCTAGAGTGAGTTATAATGTCTGAGACTTGATGGATCTCCTAGAGATTTTAAATGACTGAATTGTGGTATTTTAGAATAATTGGATATTCTAAGAATATTTGTACCAAGAAGCATTATTTTTTTGCAATAAATTGGAATGGAATTTCTTTAGCTTTTGGCTTTGATTTCTGAAATAAAGTAAAATCACCTAGTGTTTCATGTAATTGGGATTACATGAAGGTGATGAGTTTTTTTTTTTTTGATAGCTTAGTGTATCTTTTGGAATTTGAGTTAGTATTCATGAGTAGAGACAAGCAATATAAAAATTGTTGCATCTCTGAGTACTTATTCAGATGGAAAGATCAGACTAAGAATAATGAATCATGGGAAAGACTTGAAAGCTTAAGAAATAGTTTCATGTTTTCTTTTTCCTGTTCTGAGGACAGAACCTGTTAAGGGAGGAAGAATGTTACGACCATATTCCGCTAAGGACATGGAATAGTCCTAACATGCTAGATCGGCCCTCCAGTGTTCGAGATTATTGGTCACGTTGAGATTTAATTCCACATTGAGGCCTGTTGGTGACTAATGACCTTGAGAGGACCCAAACACTCTAATTGAGACATATGGAGTAGTGCATGTACGTGTGACTGATACAGGCAGGAGGAATGCATGAAGAGTTGTGATCTATTTATAGTTGACCTGCATGGGGATTGCCTGGGTTCATGCACCAGATCTTACTCACTATATATTGAGGTAGTGATTATTCCGTTGACGACTTTGGTCTAGGTTACTAATTGAGTTCTTCTCCTCTTGCTATCACATGGCATGGCTTGGGGGCTAGATCTAGGAGATATCTCCATGAGGAATCTAGGTTTGGTTGGGTGGTTTCGCTCCATTGTCTCTCTTGTGTTTTCCTATCCTCATCTTAGGGGTTGTCCCTAATGGTCTTTACAGAGGGACCAAAGCCAAAGAGGCGATGTACGCTAAGAGAAGAGAATGCCAATGTTGTGAAGGGTGTAAGAGGGCAGAAAGGCGACGGAGCACCAAGGACTTCTTTTTTAGAGAGGGATCAGAGATACCAAGCCCTCCATTAGTAGTAGCGGCAGTAAAGACAGTCCAAGGGAGCAGAGGGCGCTTCCCGTCCCAAATGAAACAACTAAGGATTTTAGCAATCGAGTTGTGAAGAGAGCGGGTGGTGATGAACAAAGAGAAAAAGTACACAGGATAGGCTGAAAGAATGTGCTTAGCAACCAGAACCCGAGAAGCAAAGGACATATAGGCTGGATTCCAAGAAGTAATTGCGAGAAACTTTGAAGAAACCAATCAGAGCGCTGAGCAGAAGTAATGAACACGCCAAAGGGAGCACCAAGAAGATGAGTGACCGAGCCATGAGGAATGACCCGAACACCCAAGGAAGGTATCCAAGAAGGGGTGTCAGTAGCAAGGATATGGAGCTCAGACTATTGCTTGTTAAAGAGGGAAGAAGAGCAAAAACAGAATTCACCAAAAAGAGAAAGGAGATGACGACGAACATGACTCTCAGATAGCAGAGAGAAGAGGGTGACATCGTCAGCGAAAAGCTGGTGAGAGAGAGGGCCCATTGGGAAAAAAGCTGGAGCAATGGAGCGCATAGAAGTGGCGTGATGTAATGCACAAGAAAGAGGTTCTATAGCGATGGCAAAGAGCATAGGCGAAAGCGGACAGCCTTGACGGATACTGCAAGTGGGGACAAAAGAAGAGAAAAGGCATCCATTAACGAGAACTCGAGAGGACGAATTTGCTAGTCAAAATGACATTATGCGACGAATTTTTGCCCATCTGTGAATGTTCATGAGAATTTCAGGCCCCTAAGAAACTTCCATAATGGGTTTTGATGTCCAAAACGGGCTTCATATTTCAGCATAGCTGATGCACTTCCATGTTGGCAAGAGCATACATACACTATTACCCATAGTTCATCAACTGACCATGGCTAAGTGTAGTAGCATATGCTACTTCTCCAATGGTCGTGGGTAGGCAATAACATCATTGCTACTACCTTTGCATAGTGCCATGGCTAAAAGCAAGGCATGACCTCACCCTCATGCAAGGGTGGAGAATGCTTCATTACGATAGATCATAATGCAATATTTTAAGGATTCGGATCCTTGGAGATCATATTTTGGATTGATGTGGGGCTTGTGCATGCACCCTAGCATCACAATCGGGTTGTATATACTAGAGGACTACCATTTGGGGACATAGGTAGGTGTGAACAAGCTAATCCTCCATCTCCAATTCTTTAAGGTTAGCGGTAGCCACAGGCTTTGCATATATGCTAGGACATGACATGATAGATAGAGATAGTAAGTTGAAATGACTACTACAAAACAATGACAAAAGTAACTAAAAGATTTGCATGGTGATTTTGAAAACATGAAGGGATTGAGAACATTTAAACTGAAGAACTAATAGAGCTAACCGGTTGATTGCTGTTGATTAGATTCTTGTGCCCACACGTGCTTTTGGTCATCCTGAGAAGCTCTTTTGAGAAACATCAAGTGCTGGGCACGCATACAGTATACCTACAAATATGCATTCCTTAAGCACCCGATTGTTGGCATCATCTGCATATCTTCAAATTGAACCCAGCCTAAGTGCTTGGCTCAGCCAAATTTCTGGAGCAGTGACTGCCAATTCACAGAAGCGCATGTTTCCAAGAGCCATTGGGAGGAGGTCAAGCACCAGCACTTATAGCAATTCTGCTCAGTTCAGGGACGAAGTTCGGGCAGAAATTGATAAGTATGATAGCAAAATTCCAATTGAAGAAGCTGTAACACCACCTAGCTCGTGGTACACAAGCCCTATGATTGCTGCATTGGAATTTGATCTAGTTTTTGGACGAGGATGGCAAGCAGTTGGTAATTCACTAAGCCCATGGAGTATTTTTCTTTTATCTCACTGTGGACTTCCTCTGCGGTGCTTCAGCTGTTTTTTATCCATGAGGTAAAGTAGGAGATGCTCCTGAGAGGCTTCATGGTTCAAACTTTAGTTTACCAACTTTCTGATTTTCTCCTCCTGATGAGACTGTTCCTAGTTTGCTTGTAGGTGCGACATAAGGACGTTTGCTTTATTTGGATCTTATCATATGGTTTGTCTCGACATGCTCAATAAATGTAGTATGAAGATCCTTCTTTAGGTTACCATAAACTTCAGACGAGTTGTGATTCTAGACCTTCTGACGGGCTTCAGGATATCCACCAGTCGCATCACGAGAAGGAAGAGCCAAAAATTTTTAATCACTTATCGTGGTTTGCAACTTATAACTTACGTGTGCAAACTCTACATATTACACATGACTCACACACGAAGTTGCACAGAGTTTCAAAACCTCTTCCAGAACGCTCGTTTCATATGCACGCATCGACAATCATACCTTGTTGCAAATCATGCAAGGTACTGTCTTCTTTGACACATACAGTCCCATAAAGTTTGGTAATAAGGTTTTTGGGTGTGGTAATTTTCTGGCCTCATGGAATTACTAGCTATATGGATGGGGTCAATGATGTTTATGCATGATTTAGATTCAAGCTCATTGATATCACTGGCTTTGTGATGTTTCATCTTTTCAATAGCCATCTTGATGCTTTGTGGTGTGAACAGTGTTAAGTCTATAGGTCTAGTGGAGATCGTGGTGGGTACAGTGGTTATTGTGTAGAGGATAGTGGCATATTGGACCCAAGTGTATAGGTCAATAAGAGGAGGTGGAGAGCAAGAAGAAATACCTAAAGAAGTAGAGATTGAACTAAAAAGAAATTGGAGGAGCCTCTTGTTTTTAACATGCATAACCCATTTTCTTCTTAGACCACACAACATGGCATTGTTTTTGGGTAGTCTTCCATAAATGGGAAATGAAGTGCTCCTCAGGACATATCGTATCCTCATGAAGTACCTTGGAAATGTCCTGTCTCAACAAGAAGTTGGTGTGGAGCAACACGAATCTGTCTCAAAGTGATTCTCAGGCAGTGTGATAATCCACGATCGAGCTGTTGCGGCCGGATTGGGAGCCTTGATTTATCTAGCTCCAAGAAGCAAGTCCAATGAAAGTTAGGTTTGACACCCAACTATTCCTACCAAGTATGTTGAAGATAAGCTCAGTGGGTAGAGCATCTGATGGATTTTGAGTGCCTGCTGGAAGGTCTGAGATGGGAGTGCGAAGATGATCTGGAATTGTGAGTATTTTTTTGTTTCCTAGTATTTTGTCTTTTACTATAGAGACTAGCTGCACCTGATGGAGATTGGGTGTAATTTGGAATCCTAAAGATGTCAGAGTAATGTGGATCAACAAGCATTACAAATTCTCAGCTCATGACTGGATTGGCTTACCATTTGGGACTCTTGGATGAAGGTTAAGTGCATCCTGTTTTCATGTAAACCAATTCAAGATGAATCTACATAAAGAGGACCATCTGATTTTGGAGATCAATTGGATGTGTTGGAAGAGTCATTTAATGCGATCACTTTCGAACTCGAAAGGATGCTTGATTCGTGAATTGAAAGATTGTGTAATCGTATAATTACAGAGTATCTAGTTCAATGGAAGGGCCATTCGGATGATGATAGTTCTGGGATAAACAGTCAAGAGCCTAGCTCAGCTTGTGTATTAGTTATGATGATGTGAGAAGGGGACTCGGTGTGTATTGTCATGACTCATAATTAATGGCTTCGTGAGGCCTAAAGCCTATGATGGTGGATTTTGCAAGGAATTGGTAGTGACTCATCGGGTAGTGGGAGATGTGGCCTAGTTAGGCTACAGATGTGTCCCAGTGAGATGTCCTAATTCATTCCCAGTCAGGGAGGAGCTTGGGTGTATATAAGTATGTCTACACCCCTCTCACTTGGATCTTTGGGTTTGTGAGCTTGTAGCTAGATGCTATTGGAATGTGCTCTCATTCCTACTACTATTGAAATGTTGCAAGTTGTCCATAGCTTGAGGGCTAGATTTGATCAAGCTAGGTTTGGTTGGGTTGGTTTGTGTCCCAGCGAGATGTCCTAATTCATTCCCAGTCAGGGAGGAGCTTGGGTGTATATAAGTATGTCTACACCCCTCTTACTTGGATCTTTGGGTTTTGCAAGCTTGTAGCTAGATGCTGTTGGAATGTGCTCTCATTCCTACTACTATTGAAATGTTGCAAGCTGTCCATAGCTTGAGGGCTAGATTTGATCAAGCTAGGTTTGGTTGGGTTGGTTTGTTCGACCACCCGATCCTTATTGTCCTGTTGTGGTTCAGTTTCATAGTTAAGGTCCTAAGTGGTCTATTATAAGTGGGATGCCTTTATTTTCTAAACACCATGTAATCCTTTTACAAGTTCTTACTATTTAACGATTGAAGAGTGGATGTGAGAGAAAAAGTCATCGGGACTTCATTGAGACTTTGTTGAGCATCAACTTTGTTTATATTTGAGCTCCTAAGGCCTCTATCGTAAGCTCTATTGAACTTGAGCCTTTTCCTTACCTCCAAGAGCATGTGAACGATTATTGTAGTAAAATGCTTCTCTTTGTTTGTTTTCATATTTGTTGTAAGTGGTCAAAGATGTATTTGTGATTCACAACAATGAGCTAGCAAATGATACATACCTATCATGAGATTCACCCATCTTTCCCTTCAGTAATAGGGTAATTGTCTTTCAAAACAACATGTGACACTAGTCAACTAGTTAACGGCCTAAACAACATAATCATTCATCCAACAAATTTTTAATACATACCCTTTGTAGGCCATTGGTATGATAATTACCCTTCCAAACAATATTTTCTTATCAAGTTTGACTCTTGATAGACGCACCAATGTTAAGTGTCTAGTGGGTCAAACAACATTAAACTTAGATTGGTTTCATATCAGAATTGCTTTCTATCAACTCTCTTAGTAAGGGCAGATCCACGGTTAATGGTTGACGGATCAAACACATCAGTGTAGTAGAACAAAATCATCTCAGCTGAGGCAAGCTCCATAGTTTTTCATGATTGAGTTGAACAATTTTTGTTTTTAAGTACGCAACTTGTTCCATAATTTAAATTCTTATCATTGGTGCTAAGATATTTGAGGTAAAGTGTAAACACACTGACAAAATGCAATGTATTGTAGCAGAATGCAGTTTGTAGTCTATTTTAACACTTGCTGTAAGTGGTCAAAGATGTATTTGTCATTCAACAATGAGCTAGAAAATGACATATTCCAATCGTGAAATTCATACAACTTATTCTATAAGCCATTCAAGTGGAGCTGAATAGCATTTTTCTAAAAGTACAAAATTGATTTCAAGTGTTATGATTAGTGCTAAGATGTTTTCAATAAGCCTAAGTACTTTGAAAGCAAAAAGTCCTAGCAATATTGTCGGGAAGTAAAAGACATGTTCTTTGAAGTTTATACTATATAGCTTTTTTTTATTGATCAAAACCTTGATGTTGCATTTAGTTTTGGCTTGTCCATTATGGTTTGTAAGTTATTTGGGATTAGTAGGTATAACATCAACCTTTTCTTAGATTTTTAACTATGGACAATGAAAGGATGTAAATGTTGCGTATAGACTATATGATGGATGGAATTAGTTCAGAAGTCAAATGCTTAGATGGGTGAAGGTATTTGGGTTTTGCAAAAATCATTTATGGGCAGACAAATCCGATTTTGGTACCTTTTTAACTAAAGGCTGTGTTGCAGCGGAGCGCGATCCGGATCGCGCGTTCCGGGACCAGAAACGCGGTCCCGGTTTTTTATGTGGGCCGCGAGCAAGCAGCCCGCGGCCCACATAAATTTTTTTGCCTTCTGAGAGTTGGAGAGTGAGAGAGAGCAAGGATGAGGAGGTGATGGTGGATTGTGGGCAGCGTGGGGCATCGATCCGTGCGTGATCAAGACGGTGGAAGCGACGAGGTGGCGGCAATTGTCTCCAAAACGATTTTAGGTAAGTTTTGACTTCAAACCTTGGTAGCTCATAGAATGAGCTGTAGGCAACGTAATGAAGTGGTTTTTGGTTTCAAATTATCTGTATTGAACCCCACAGAGATGCTCATGCTGTTAGTTTTTCCCATTTTTGCTTGTATCAAAAGATATGAATCTCATGCCCCTTTTCCATGTGTTTTTGACTTTGCAAGGTAGCTTATAATCATCTGATTGAGGTGCAATTTTAGGCTAAACTGTGTTTCTTCATGCCCTCAAACATGTCTGTGCTGTTAGTTTCGGTTTTTATCGCTTCTAGAGAATGTTTTCGGTTTAGGGCCCAAATCACATGCGTTTTAGGGTTTAGGGTTGAATGCGAACAATCCGATTGTTGTTGCTACCAACAGAATACTGACATGTGATTTTTTGCTTCCTCTTTTGCAGGTCTGATACATTGGCTGAGTCACATGATCTGATACATTGACAGATTCACAGGATGCCAGTCCTTGGTAGAGGCATTTGGTCAGAGGTAGAGTTGACAGAGGGGGATGTGGCTACGCACCAGGGATCTGGTGCCCGCAGATGGAGATGCCTGCATTGTGGCGGCATCTTTACTGGTTCTCTTACTAGGGTTAGGGCCCATTTGCTACGACTCACTAGGCCAGATGGGCGGGGGATGGGCATATCCATTTTTCCTCGCATATCAGATGCAGAGGTGGAGAGATTGATGGACACATACGGGCACGACGGTTCACCTCTTGAGCCTTTGAGACCATCTCACAGTGCTGTTCGTGGGTCAGTGGCAGGAGCAGGGACTAGAGCAGGTTCGGGACTTGGTAGAGGTGCAGGGTCCAGAGCAGACGCAGAGGCAAGGCCTAGTCACATGGGGGGAGATGTTCCCAGAGCATCCAGCACACATGCAGAGGCAGGGCCTAGTCACGTGGGGGGGGATGTTCGTAGAGCATCCAACACACATGCACCCTCTCGTCCAGTTGTTCCTTCAGTCGCAGGTCCATCTCGTCCAGCGTCGTCATCAGCTGCTGACGCACCATTTACAGAGTCAGATCATGCCACAGAGGGCTGCAGTGATGCAGCAGGCGATGCTCCACAGTCAGACACACCTTCAACACGCCCATCTACTGTTTCTGGTGGGCGTTCTAGACCAGGAGAGTCCTTTGTGCAGCAGAGAGCGGTTAGGGCTAGGCAGCGGACATTGGAGCGAGGTGCGTGGCAGAGACATCATCATGCCCTGTGTACCCGACGGATTGGCCAGCTGTTCTATGAGTGTGGCATTCTTTTTGCTGTTGCAGACACTTGGATCTTTAGAGACACTTGCCTTCAGATAGCATCAGCTGATTCGTCATGGAGGCCTCCGAGGAGAGAGGCATTGCGCACGACCATGCTACGACAGGAGGAGGAGACCATCACACGGGAGCTGAGCTCCATCCGCACAGCGTGGTAGACGTAAGAATTTTTTGCTACTCTTTACCACTTCAAGAGCACATGTCTAAGAAATGTTGTATTTTTGCAGCTATGGATGCTCGATATTGAGCGATGGATGGATTGACACTCGTCGGCGATCTGTCGTCAATATCCTAGTGTCTTGCCCACTTGGCACAGTCTTCCTACGAGGCGTGAATGCTACTCGAGCTGGTGGAGCCATCACGGCCGAGTTCATCTATGAGGCAGTGATCTCTGTAGTGCAGGAGATTGGGGCAGAGCATGTGGTTCAAGTCGTTACAGACAACGGCTCGAACTGCAGATCGATGGGAGAGATGGTGATGAGGGAGCACTCGAGTATTGTGTGGACCCCGTGCGCTGCACATTGCATCGACCTTCTCATTCAGGACATGGTTGCACTTCCATGGATTCGTGAGGTACAATTTTAGTCACTTTGTAAAGCATTTTGCACTTGTCAATTATTCTAGGCCCCTAACCTCTTTTAGCTTCTAACAGTTTTTTGTTTAATGTTTGTCTTGCAGCTCACCTCTCAGGCCATGCGCATAGTGAAGTTCGTCACCAGAAAGAGGTGCGTGCTGGCATTGTTCCGTACATTCTCTGGGCTGGACCTGAAGAAGCCAGCACCCACTCGCTTTGCCTTCTTTTTCCTGGTTCTCGAGCGATTGTGCGTCTTGCGAGATCATTTGCGGAGGATGGTATCCAGTGAGGCATTTGATGAGTTTAGGAACTGCACGACAAAGGCAATGTTCTTCCAGGCCATAGTCTTTGCAGAGGACTTCTGGACACGTGCGAGTGAGATTGTAGAGGTTCTTCGACCTGTCTTCTGTGTTGCGCCTAGTAGACCGAGAGGGGTGCACTCTCGGTCTCATATACGAGTTCATGGACCACATCGGCGAGGCGCTTCACAGATGTGGCTTGGAGGAGGATAGGTACGTCTCCTATCACTTTATTATTTCAGTTTCACTCTGCTCGTGTTTTCGAAGATGCCTAACCATTTGCAATGTCACCTGCGCAGGAAGGACGAGCTCCTCACACGTTGGGAGGCGAGGTGGGACTACTTCCACAGACCCATCCATGCGGTGGCCCACATGCTACACCCATTGTGGCGCTCTACCAGACGTCCTGGCGACACGGAGCTCCACCGAGGATGGGTGGAGTACACCGAGCGTGTATGGCCCGGCGCAGGTATTGTAAATATTCTAGCTAGTGTAGTTGTTTGTATTAGCATATGCTTTGGTTTGTGTCCTAACACGTGTTCTATTTCCTTTGTCATATTCCGCTGACAGCCATGCTATGTTTATCATATTCACTCCAAATGTAATTGGTGTGTCCATGGTATAACACTTGGGTGAAGATGTGCAGGGTCCAGAATCTGATTCATATTGACATGCTTGACAGTCAATCGTTGCTAATGCATCCGTTTATCTTACGACATCCGTCTCTAAATCGTAGTGACCACCCTTGGCTTGCCTTGGGCGATCTATCGTGTGATCTGTCGTGGATGATTCGTCATCAGCCTTGGGTGCAAGTGATTTCACTGCCCATGTGGTTGGATCGACCTTTAGCCCGTACCCCAGTTGTGTACTCTCCTGACTCCTGCAAGGTACATATGACAGCTGTTGATCCTCAGGTGCCACCTACGGAGGAGGAGGTCGAGGATGATATCTATCAGGAGCTACGTAGATAGGCAGGCAGATGCAGAGGCACGGTCTACACGACGCCACAGGAGAGCAGCTCGACGTCAGGAGATGGGAGAGGATGGAGATGATGAGATTTTGGGGCATGGAGAGGGATTTGGGCATGGGTACGAGGAGGAGGAGTGGATGGATGAGGGTGATATAGAGGCAGAGGATGAGGGTGAGCATGAGGGGGGGGAGACATGCAACACTTATTCGTAGACCCCGATGCCGAGACACAGGAGGAGCTAGCCGTTCTTGCACCTAGACATAGAGGGTGACCTAGACGTTCCAGGGGGGTGGGATGGTCTGGGGGCCTTGTGTTTGTAGAGAGGACTGGAGTTTCACAGGCAGTTGAGGGCCAGGTCGGCTCTGAGTGTATAGGGCCTTTCCAGAGTACGAGATCACAGTTGAGAGGGCGACCTGGAGGGAGAGCAGAGGAGCTGCAGTTGGAGCCAGCCAGGAGGGGGCAGGAGGGAGAGAGAGAGGGAGAGGGAGAGGTAGGGGACAGGGAAGAGGCAGAGGCAGAAGCAGAGGCAGAGGCAGAGGCTCACCACGACACATGATACCCTCAGCGTCATCTACAGATTCCTTGTTTGGCAGTTCCACGGACACTGATGACTTAGACTTTGAGCTAGAGGACGATTGTTAGTTGTTAATGTTATGAGACATTATTTATTGAACGTCACTCTATTTTTTTTTTTGGCCTTGAGCCCGACATTATATATTTTCACGTTTTTACATTGTGTCCTATTGGTTTGTGTTTTGATATGATTTTTTTCCAGCATGGTCTACTTGAGAGAGAGAGAGAGAGAGAGAGAGAGAGAGAGAGAGAGAGAGAGAGAGAGAGAGAGAGAGAGAGAGAGAGAGAGAGAGATTCAATATGCTGTCAATGCTTTGCTTTGCACATGATTTCATTTCACACAATATTGGTAACTGTAGAAAATGATATAATAGTGAATAATAAGTTAACGGACGACACTGGTCCTGAAATTGATGAAAAACTTGATAAATGAACTGCCCTTGAAAAAACCTTCCATTTGATACCCATATTGGTACTAAAAAAATTTCAAAAAAAAAAAAAAAAAAACGTTCCGAGAAACCCTAATGAGAATTTCCGGAACGCGATCCGGAACGCGTTCTGGATCGTGTTCCGGATCGTGGCCTGCAACCTTGATTAAAGGCAATCAGATGCTTAAAGCAACCATATACAATGTAGGTCTTCTAATGTGTGGTGAAGAGCTCATGATGTACACACAAATGATTGTCTCATCTAATAAATTTTTTCCTTCATGTTGCTTGATAGGAACAGGTTATGCAAGTCAGGTGAAGGAGCCTTTCGGTTTTTTCACAGGAAGGTGGTTTCCTAAACCTTTGATACCTGACATTCATAGGAGCAGATTTTTGTACAATATAATAATAGCCCCAAGGCACTTCAGCTATTGTGTAGCTAGATTAAGTACATAAATACATTCAACTTTGTTGTGTAGCTAGTTAACTACATAGATATATCAAACTTTGTTGTGTAAGATACTTACTGTAGCTAATAATGTTTGAAACCTCAACGTTTCAGACACGTTTGAAACTCAAAGCTTCATTTTTTTTGGGCCCTAAGGCCCCAAAAAAGAGGTCAAATGATCCTCATGTGAATATTAGGACCCATGACCAAAAGAAAGCTACCACTTGAGCACCTTTCACCTCCTTAGCACTAAATTTTGGCAACGAAAAGGCTTTTTGCACAAAATATTATGAGCTTGTTGATTATAGTAGATTGAGTACTCTTGTTAAACTTAATGATCACTCAACCTCTTTTATGAGATCCAACCCTTAGATTAGCACTCAGATTGGTCAAAACCTTAAAAAAATGCTCAATGTAGGTCAACAACATTTCAAACATTTGAAACTTTGTTCGACATATTTCAAATGCATTTCAAGGTTTCATACGTATGTGTGTCCTCCAGAAGTGATGATAAAGACATACCAATGGAGTCCAATAGCCGTCCAGCCTAAGAATACCATGAGAGAGGAGATCCTTGGCTGTGGAGTAATCGCGATGAGGTAAGAGTTGCATAAGAATATATAGACTCTCTGCTATCCATTTGGGTCAGTCTCCAGCAGCAACAACATCCCACTATCTATATATACGTTGAAGCCCACTATATATTGATTAGGAGCAGCAACAATATCTATATATCCATAGTGAACTTTGAGGCCCACTATCTATTAGTAGTAGACACAACAACCCAATATCTATTTATGTTGCAAGTATAGATACCAGCAGCCTAGGGAACAAGAATCTCTGCTCTCTATGGCTAATCCATAATGCAATCCAACACTATAGTTGCATTAGAGAAGGAAGGGCAGGTGGGAATCGCAAATGCATTGACGGATGGATCATGGAGGATGGGTGGGTTGTGAAGGAATGACAATGGATGATTGTGTAATGCGACTAATAATGTCCCAAAGATTTGTGTGTTGCAATAATAAGTGGAGAGATGCAAGAGAGGCTAATTGTAGCATTGATGTGGGAGAAGAAGAAGCTTTATTAATGTCTTTTCTATGCCAAAAGGCATATAAGACGAAAGTAAGATCTTGATTCTTTGTCCAAGTAGATTTTGGTGTCTCGCAATTTAGATCTCTTCCCCCAAACTTCACACTGGTGAGACATTGACGTGAAGCGAATGACAAGAGTATCTAGGTCCTTAGGCCGCCAAGTAGTTTCCATACCTGTAGTATGGTGCTGAAGATTCTTATTCAAAAACTTCTTAGATTCTCAACAACATTTTGGAAGTGAAGGCAAAGGTGGAGGGATAGTGCTAGTTGAACCTTTGAAGTACATCTGCCCATGACCGGACAACAATATGGTGCTGGTCCTCCTGGCTTTCGAGCTGCTGAATTTTAGCTGAGGTAGCTATTTGAGAAGAGTTTTTATTTTTTGTAACTGCAAATTCATTCTTGAGTTCTTAAATGGAAGTATCCATCTTTTGGAGGCATGATTGCACAACTAGAAGCAAAGAATCGTGATAGGCAAGTCTTTCTCTGTGATTGTTAAGATAGTTGAGTATACAGAGTTGATCCTCACAAAGAAGACCGACCAAGGTGTATGAAGAAAAAGAAAAAAGTGCTTATGGAGTGTCTAGAGTCAAGGGAAGAGCTACAATATTTTCTCTATTGGGAAGAATAGGATTTAATAGACTAAAATGTACATGCCAAGTATGTGGTATTAGTGGTGTGCATAAAACGTCTCCAAAAACAATAAAGAAAAGTACATGTAAATATACTATCGAGAAATTGAAATTGAACTATGCTGAATGAGATATGAAATATAGAAACATATGCTCATATAAACAATGATTCAATGATATAATGTCATATAATGTCTTGTTGGGAGTGAGGGAGGATGTGATGCAAGCCTATAGGAGGTAGAGTCGGAGTTTGTTGTTGGCGTCATGCTACGATGTGTGTGTCACCTCATGATAGGTCGGATAGCTCTAACCGCAACGTGACTGTGTGATACACTGTCTTTGACCTTTGTGTGTATGTGCATGTGTGTCATTGTCATCACCAACGTCGACTGACTTTGGATCTGTCCTAGATCTTCACCTCGAGAAGAAGGATGTAATTGGACCTGTTGAGTTGGGTGACTCCACTGATTCGTATGACAGAGGTCCTGTCATAGTAAGAACATCTCTCTTACCATAAGTGCCACACAACGTGGATCCTCATATGTGATGAGTGAGTGCAATGTAACAAGGATGTCTCTTAATAAGCAATGATATCTCCCTTTGATCTCATAGTAAATTGGGCAACAAAGATGAAGTGTTCCCCAACAAACTACATGGCTTGCCACGTGGTAGTCTGCGACGTGCTTGGTAGATAGCAGATCAATGACATGCCTATGTGGCCTGCTACACAAGCCTATGGTAGTCCTACGTGGCTTTCCACGTGGCAAGTCCCAAGCTTACGTGGTTTTACACGTGGCAAGTCTATGTGGCTTGCCATGTGACAACTTTCGAGCCCCATCTCTCTCTCTCTCTCTCTCTCTCTCTCTCTCTCTCTCTCTTTGGAAGATCTTTCTTCATAAGCCCCTATCCATTGCACCCATTCCTCTTCAATCCTGGGTCGACTATGCAACCAACCAACCTATATACAACTGTTCAGCCTTCCATCTCTCTTTCTTCTCGTCCTACCCACTGTGACCTCTTTGCTCCTGACATGGTTGAAGCCACCATTTGCAAACTCAAGAACAATTGTATGTCTGGCATTGACCTCCTCTCAGCCGAGCTCCTCAAACCAGTTGCCAAACTCGCCTCCCCTTTCCTGGTCCGTTGTTTCAACCGCTCTGTCGTTGATGGTTTCCGCATACCTTGGGCCGCCAATCTCCTTCACCCCATTCTTAAAGCAGGCGATGCCATGAATGTCCACAACTATCGCACTATTATGATTGGTCATACCAGCCAAGTTGTACACCACTATTCTCCATAACTTCGTTACGGCAGAGGCTGATTCTCGACTATTGTATGCGACTGGCCAGGCTGGCTTCCACCGGGGTTATAGCACTCTTGATCATGTCCTCACCCTACGTACTATCATTGAGAAGGCAAAGCATATGGGCAAGAAGGTATTTGCTTTCGTTGATCTCTCTAAGGTCTTTGATACTGTTCCCTGTCATCTTTCGATCAGCAGACTACGCCAGCTTGGCTTTTCCGGCTCTATTCTCGCGGCAGTGATTGCTCTATATGAGAGAGTTCTAGCATGTATTCGGCTGGGTACTGATTTATCTTCTCCCATCCGTAGCACTGTTGGTGTCAAGCAAGGTCGTCCACTGTCCCCTCTGCTGTTTGCACTTTATATTGATGATCTTGAGCGCCTCATTCGTGAAGAAGGTGGAGATGGTTGCCTGCTGGCTCATTTACTCATCCCCATTCTGCTTTATGCTGATGACATTGTCCTGCTTTCTCCCTCACTAGAAGGGTTGCAATGTCACTTACAAGTTTTACATCGGTTTTGTGCTGCTTGGGGTCTCTCTGTTAACTTAAAAAAGACAAAGATCATGATTTTCAACACCAATCGACAGAGCCTTCACAATTATCAATTTTTCTATGACGGCCAAGAAAGTTGACATTGTTGCCTCTTATACTTGGGAGTCCTGTTTACTGCGCCCCTTCTTGGTTTCCGCCAGGCTGCATTTGCGCACATTTCCTCCTGTCTACGCCCAAATGTCATAAGAGATCAAACGCCTGCTGGTACCAGGAGAGCTTGGCATGGGAATCAGCTAGGACACGTGAAGAAGTAACCACAGCAACTATGTATCTATCTGAGTGAGATGCACGAATCTCCTGAATCCGCTGAAGAAAAAGAAAAAGGCGGAAAAAGCCCTCAAGGATGATCGTCGGAGTAGCAAACTCAGCACATAGGCTATCATGAGGGGTGGTAGTCTTGGCACGTATCAGAGAGAAAGTCCTAGCAACCAGATCTCGGAGGCATACATCACTGTTGGAACCACCCGCGAAACAACTGGCAGCTAGTAGCGGGATCAAAAATATGATTCAATGTACAACCACGCTTGAACTGGACCAATGCTCTCTATCATGGATCTTCCTCATGGTACGCATTCATATATCCAAGGCTATTTATTCCGTTGACATATGCGGCAGACTTGGAGCTCCCTCCCACCTTTCCGCAATCGACTGAGCTATTACCAGACACACTTCCTCTCTCTGTCTTGGCCAGTTGCGCATTTCCTCTCATTAGCTTGCTATTGAGGCCGGTCATGCATGGGATATCCCTCACGGGAGCGTCGTCTATGTCGCTTGTGCTCGTTGCAGGAGGTGGAAGATGAAGCTCATTTCCTCCTCGGGGGAGGTATTATTGTCTCTTTCGCGATGGCCTGCATACACTTCGCAGTTTTGTCTCCTATCCTGATGCTCATTGCTTTGGACTTCTTGTCGTGAGATGCTTACTCTCCGTCAGTCTCATTTGCCTGTACCAGATCACCTAGGGTTAGACTCCCAGCAGCTGCTTCTGACGATGAGATTCCTATCCCTGTGCCACCGCGGAAAAAGCCCAGATGTAGTCGCCACTTGCCTCCATCAGGTCCCATTGTACTCTCCACTTAGCGGACACTTCACACTTACTTTTGCTGATATGTACTTATTCTCCACCTAGCCCGGGTTGTGGGCATTGATACTTTTTCTGTAGTTCTTCTTTTATACCTAGCCCGGGTTGTGGGCTTATTTCACTTCTGCTTTGTTCTACTTTCATTCGTAGCAAGTTTATATAGCATTTTACGACCATGTCCTCCTAAGATGATGCTCCCGCCGATGCTTTTACATATTTTCTTTTTGGTCTTATGCACCCACCGGTGCCCAAAAGACGTTAATAAAGCTTTCTTTCTTTCTCTAGGTCCACTCAAGCTTACGTGATAGAGCCTGGTTTCGCCACGCAAGCCTATGGTATGCCTACGTGGTTAGCCACATGGCATCCCCAAGGCTATATAATTTGCCAGGGGGAGGATTTAGCCTCCCCACACATTCTTTTTTTTAGGGTGGGGGGGAGGGGGAGGATGGCTATGTAGATCATCAATCGCCCGCTCTGAGGATCATCCACACGTCTCGACCACAAGCCGCCACCCAAATTGTCGGGCCGCCCGTCAACGACGAGCTAACCCACTAGTATGTATATATATATACACACATATATACACATGTATATATATATATACATATGTATATACACACCATATATATACACACACATATATATCTATATATACTAAAACTATTTGGGTTTTCGGGCAGCTGACGCTGCCCGCGGTCAAGCTTGGGCAGGGCACCGTGAGCGCTTACGCTTTTTTTAACCGAGAGAGAGACAAAGAGAGAATATTTTCCCCCTCTTCTCTCTGGCCGCCCGTGGGGGTAAACTTACTGTTAGCGAGAGAAGCGAGAGAGAGTTAGCTTTATCGAAGGACGGCCGAAGGAAAGGCAAAAGCAGCAGCAGGAGGAGAAGCAAGCGCCGGTTGAAGATTTCAAGCCTTTGATGCAGCGATCATGCCATCTCTGGCTATTTCTGAACCTGGTAGCGGTTTCGTCTCCATCCATATTTGGCATTCAGGTGAATTCTGAGAGCTGCTCTTATTCTTAAGAGTAAAATTATCAACAAATGTGAAAGTTTTGCCTATTTTTGAGAGTATAATTGCCAGAAACGTGAAGGTTACTACTTGACATAGATCCACAACAAACTATGCATAATAACCCTGTCAATTGTGTCTTGGCATCACCACTCTCATTCCAAAAGATGGCTAGTAGCAGGGATGAAAAGTAGTAGTAAGAAGGAAGACAATCCAGGTATTTCCTGCACTAATGTTCATAAGAGTAGGAGGTCGTTATTCAAGGAAATCCACAAATTGCAATCCATCTCGGATGATCAGCAGACTATTATTACACAGGGGTTGCCTTCTGCTGCATTTGTAGAGCCGCCTTCTTCTTTTGCCCAAGCATTTCTGAAATGGAGCTTTAAAACCCTTTCAAAGGATGGTAAGCGCATCAAAAAATCTGATCGCAGCAAAACTCACCTCGAGCATCTGGCCCTCTCCTTGCGCCGTTGGTGTTCACATACACCAACCGCCTACACTGATCGATGGATAACCTGTTCCTCTTCTGCGTGTGTTTTGCTCGCAAGGATGGGTCGGTGGAAGTAGTCCCATCTGGACTCCCATAACTCCGAGATCTAGTTTTTTCTGCAACAGGCAAATTACAATAATCAGTGCACCGTAGCATAAAAGAAACGCATCAAACTTGAGTGAGAAGCAACAAACTAGACACTAAAGAGTCATACCTGTGCTAGTCCAAGGCTGACGTCTGAATGCCCTCGCCGATGCGCTCCATGAACTCGTAAATGAGACTTAGAGTACACCCCTCACGGTCGCAACACTCTGAAAATGGGTAGAAAGATGCTAGTAATCTCCTCAGCATGTGTCCAGAACTCATCACCAAACATAGTGGACCAGAAAAATGCCACATGTGCGATGTCTCTAAAATCCCTGAAGGCCTCGTTGGAAACCATCCGCCGCAATGCGTCCTTCATCACTACCAATCGCTCTAGCACCAAGAAGTAAAACGCAAAGCGTGTGGGTGCTGGCTTCTTCAGGTTTAGGGTCGAGAAGGTGCGGAATAGGGCCAGCACACGCCTCTTCCTGGTGACAAAAGTGACCAGGCGCATGGCCGTAGAAGTGACCTGCAACACAGACATCCAGTAAAAGGTTTAGACAATAGTTGAGATGTGGTTAGCAACATCGAAGGAAGAAAGCATAGCAAATGGAAAAAACTATACCTCTCTGATCCATGGAAGCGCACACAGGTCATGCATGAGCAAGTCTATGCAATGTGCAGCACAGGGTGTCCACACAATGTTGGGGTGTTCCCTCATCATAATCTCGCCCATCTGCTTGCAGTTCGAAGTGTTGTCGGTGACAACCTGAACCGCGTGCTCCACCCCGATGTCAACAATAACATCTCTAACATGCTCCTATATAAAGTCAGCTGTGATGGCTTCACCACCTCGAGTGGCATCCACGCCACGTAGGAATACTGTGCCAAGCGGGCAAGAAACCAAGATATTGATGACGGATCGCCGACGAACGTCGGGGTCCATCCATCACTCAATATCGTGCATACATATCTGCCACAAAACACCCGTTAGCCACATGCAAAAATTGCGCCACCAGTAAACCCTAAACACATGCAAAGAGATAATAAAGACAAAGTACTTACTCATGCCAAGCTGAGCGAATGGAACTCGGCTCCCGCGTGATGGTCTCCACCTCCTGACGAAGCAACCTGCCTCGCAGTGCCTCTCGCCTGGGAGGTGTCTATATAGCATCCACAGCCGCCATCTGTGCGCAGAACTCCCTGAACACCCAAGTGTCAGCAACAACAAAAGGAATGTCGCACTCGTAAAAGAACTGGGCAGCAAGTCGAGTGCACCGGGCCTGCTGCTCTCTCTGCCACCCGCATCGATCAAGGGTCTGCTGTCTGGGCCTAACCCCTCTCTGCTATATATGGTGCTCGTGGTCTTGCATGCCCAATGGATGGCTGATCTGTGGGTGTGTCACTCTCTCTGGTAGCACCTGCAGAAGCATGTGGTGCATCTCCTGCCGAAGAGGAGGGACGAGAAGGACCCGTTGCCGTTGAACCAACATGCTCATCTGGTGCTCATGCCTCTGAACTAGGCCCTGTTGCTGCGGATGGAACTAAAGGTGCTGTACTAGGCCCTGCACCTGTACCATGCTCTGCTCGTGATGTACTAGGCCCTGCACCTGTACCATGTCCAACCCGTGATGTACTAGGCCCTGCACCTGTACCATGCCCAGCCCGTGATGTACTAGGCCCTGCACCTGTACCATGCCCTGCCTGTAATGTACTAGGCCCTAAACCCGTGGTAGGCCCTGCCTGCCTGTAGCTGCTCCAACTACCTGTCCCTGTCTAGAACCTTGTGATGCAGTATTGGGCCGGTACATGATGGACAACCTCTGCATATCCTCATCAAAAATCCTAGGGCAATCAAATATGCCCAATCCCCGCCCATCTGGCCCTTTGACCCGCAGCAAGTGAGCCCTAACCCTGGTGAGTGATCCCGTGAAGTGACCACCGCAATGCAAGCATCTCCATCTGTGGGTCCCTAAGCCATGGTGTGTAGCCACATCCCCGTCAGTAAGCTCAACTTCGGCCCAAAGGCCTCAGCCTCGCATTGGCATCGTATCAACACGAGATCAACCCTGCAAACAAAAATAGGCAAGCAAACGTTCAGTAGAAAAAAATTACACTGCATTGAACAACATTACCGAGCTCAAATAGAGCTCAAAATATCAGAGCATACATCACAACGATTCCAATTCACACATCATAGCAAGTGCCAAAAAACACATGAGATTAGGGCGTGAGATAGAATTATTTCAGTATGAGCGATAACGGGTGACTGACGTTAGCGTGGGAGTCCGTGCAGGCGTAAAGGAGTGCAGTGTAGGCCTAAACCACCCCCTGTCAGATGCTTGCACGATGCTCCACGCCTAAACCCTAAAAAACATGGAATTAGGGCATGGAAATTGAAATTTGTGATACGGACGTAGACAGGCGGAACGGAGGTCACAGGAGTCTCTGCAGGCATGTGAAAATGCATTCTAGGCTCAGACATCACCTGAATCGGTTGCCCACATGTCATTTCGTGAAAATGGCAAAAATACACAAGCATTTGGAATGTGGTGTTCAAATCTCACTAGGCGTGCCATAATGGCTGAAACTGATGCCGTAGGAATCACCGTGGGCATGAAGAAAGGTGGTCTAGAGCCAAGCTACGCTCTATTTGGTTGCCTACAGCTCAATGTCAACACTTGCAAAAAATCAAGCCTACCCTTACCAAATATCAAAAACTGATCGATTCGCTCTCCACGAAGCTCAAATCCCCCTGGCACCGTGCACACCACCTCCGTATCGCCGAGTAGATGCCTGTCGCCTATCCACATACGAAGATTTGATGCTTGTAGCTTAAAAAAAAATAATTTGCCTCGTCAGGTTCTGCTCGCGAGGAGGCGGCCGAAAATCCTTAAATCTGGATTTTTCTTTTTCCACGATTTTATTAACGATTTTGTGCAGCGAATCACGATTCGCAGAATCACGATTCGCGAATCGCGATTCGCTGCAACTATGATATATATATATATATATATATATATATATATATATATATATATCATATCTATATATATATTTAAACTTAAGTACACTTTTGCGCATGTGTATGGGTGCACCCATGCATCCTCCTCTTCTCACCCATGCATGAGCTTTTTGTAACTAAAAAACTTGGGGAGGAGGATGCATGTATGGGGAAAAGGATTCATGGCCCTCCTCCCCATGCATGCATCTAAGGGGCCCACTCCAAATTCAAATTATCCTTTACCAACACACATAGTGTTTTGAAGTGCATGTACATACTTTCAAGGTGAAAGGTGTTAAACAAATGAGAGGCAGGAACATATTTTCATGGTGAAAGGTGTTAAACAAAAGGGACTTTCATTATCAAGGATTTCACTAAATTTGAAGGGTGCTTTGAGGATTTTTTTAATTATCAGACTTTCCCCGGGAAAGGCTGAAATAAAAATGCATTTCTATGAAGGAAAAATCGGTTGTGAAGGGCTGGGAAGGCTTCAAAACGCAGGCCTGGTGGCCCCCCCCCCTCTCTCTCTCTAGTTCCACTTAAGCCTGCATGGTTGGCTTGCCACACAAGCTTGTGGTAGACATCAAGCCTATGTCATGCCTATATGACTTGCCACGCAAGCCTATGATAGGCCTACGTGGCTTGCCACATGGCAAGTCCCAAGCCCGCGTGGTTTGTCTCATGACTCTACCTGGATGTGACCAAATGCCACCAAACCCTAAGGTTAACCACTTACTAAATGTAGGGCACCCCCAAAAGTCAAGATAGGGCCCTTAAACAAAATTAGACCCCTAAGGACCCACGAGTCAGTACATGACCAAAATTGGTTCCAACTGAACTTAAGACATCGTTTATCATACATATGGAGTGATGGCTGTAGAATTTATGTGTGGATTCCATAAAGTTGCAGATTGCATGTCTTTTTTGTTGCATTTGAGGTTCAGTATGTTTGAACCTAATTGCATGAGGATACGAGTTGCTGTGCACTTGAGGTAGGGTTTAGGGGTTTATTTTCCAGACATAGATTAAGACAGAGTCCAGACTCCGAACAAAGTATATGTTATTGAAGTCGATTTTGCTCAAAGTTTTAAGATGGCCTAAATAACTAAATACCCATGGTTACACAAATCTTGACCTTTTGGGTCAAAGTAACCTATGGAATAACTTTAGCATAGTCATTTATTTCTAACACCCTCCTTAAATGACAATGCAAAAACTGAAATCTTCATTATGTAACAAAACCAACACGTGGTATCAAATTTAAAGCTTTGCATAAAGCTTCAAATCTGACTCTCGACAACGCCTTAGTGAAGAGGTCTGCAATATTATCCTCCGTAGGACAATATCCAAGTAAAATGTTGCCATCATGAAGTCTCTCCCGAACAAAGTGATAATGGATCTTGATGTGCATCGTCCTCGCATGAAAAACATGATTTCGTGCAATGGCAATAGCACTTTGACTATCACTCAAGATAAGAGTGGCTGAGGGCTCGCCAAACTTCATGTCAACAAGTAGTCTTCTCAGCCATAAACACTCTGTTGTGGCTGAAAATATCGCTCTATATTCTGCCTCACTAGAAGAAGTAGCAACAGTGAGCTGCTTTTTACTTGATCACGAAATTGCAGAATTTCCATAGAAAAAGCAATGTCCACTTGTAGAGCGTCTAGTGTCTTGATCTCCACCCCAATCCGAGTCACTAAAACCAACCAAACATGCATCATCACAAGCAGGAAAAACCAGTCCAGGACCCGCATGATGACCGTTTCAGACTGTTTAGGACCGTTTGAGACCATTTAGGACCGCAACTGCTCCCAATGCGGTCGAAATGCGGTCCTAAACGGTCCTAATGCGGTGAAATGCGATCCTAAGTGGTCCTAATGTGGTGAAATGCGGTCCTAAACGGTCCTAATGCGGTCCTAAACGGTCTGAAACGGTCCTAATGCGGTCTCAAACGGTCCTAATGCGGTTTCAAACGGTCCTAAACGGCCCTCAAGCGGTCCTCTTGCGGTCGATTTGCATTTGGACTGCACTAGGACCACATTAGAGCAGTTGCAGTCCTAAACGGTCCTAAACGGTCTTAAACAGTCCTAAACGGTCCTAATGAGATTCTAATGTGGTCGAAATGCAAATTGTCCATCCTAAACGGTCCTAAATGGTCCTAATGCAGTCCTAAACGGCCTGAAACGGTCCTCAAGCGGTCCTAATGCGGTCTCAAACGGTCCTAAACGGTCCTAATGCGATCCCAAACGGCAATAGACCGTAATAGACCACAATAGTTGACTTGGTGGTTGCCTACGGTCCATCCAACTTCGTATCAGACCGCAATAAACCGCAACCATTGCCTTTGCGGTTGCCTTTGGTCTTCTTTCACATAAAACCGCAATAGATCGCAACTCGCTACTTGGCGGTTGCCTTCGGTCTTCTTTCATCCAAAACCGCAACAGACCGCAACTCGCTACTTGGCGGTTGCCTTCGGTCTTCTTTCACATAAAACCGCAACAGACCGCAACTCGCTACTTGGCAGTTGCCTTCGGTCTTCTTTCACATAAAACCCCAACAGACCGCAAGTCGCTACTTGGCGGTTGCCTTCGATCCATCCAACTTCGTCTCGGACCGCAATAGATCGCAACCGTTGCCTTGGCAGTTGCCTATGGTCGATTTCCAACTTTGTAGTAAACCGTAATAGACCGCAACCGTTGCCTTGGCGGTTGCCTACGGTCCATCCAACTTCGTATCGGATCGTAATAGACCGCAACCGTTGCCTTTGCCTTCGGTCTTCTTTTATCCAAAACCGCAACAGACTGCAACTCGCTACGATCTTCTGTCACATAAAACCGCAACAGACCGCAACTCGCTACTTGGTGGTTGCCTTCAGTCCATCCAACTTCGTCGCAGACCACAATAGACCGCAACCGTTGCCTTGGCGGTTGCCTACGGTCCATTTCCAACTTCGTAGTAAACCGTGATAGACCGCAACCGTTGCCTTGGCGGTTGCCTACGGTCCATTTCCAACTTTGTAGAAACCGTGATAGACCACAACCGTTGTCGTCGTGGTTGCCTACGGTCCATTTCCACATAAAACCGCATATGGCCGTAATAGTCTGAATAAGGCCCACAATAGAGTCGCTAGGACCACAATATGGCCTCATAAGACCGCAATATGGTCGTAGAAGACCACATAAAGCCACATAAGACCGCAATATGGCCGTAATAGACTGAATAAGGCCGCATTTGTTACCTTTGCGGTTGCCTACGGTCCGTTTTAAGTTGAACGCGACTTAGAGGCCTTAACCCTGTAACTAGTCACCTATGAAAATAACATGGTGGTCTTGCATTAGGATCGCATGAGGGCACTTTTGGCCATTTGAGACCGCATTACTTTCGTTTGCGGCCTTTTGAGGGCACTTGCGACCATTTGAGACCGCATTAGGACCGCCCGTCACCCAGATCTTCGGCCGCCCGTCAACGAGAGGCATACCCACTAGATCGTCGGCCGTCGATTGCTCGTCAACGACGACGGGCACTCTTTACTAGTGTATATGTATATATATATATATGTGTGTGTGCGTGTGTGTGTACATATATATATATATATATATATATATATATATACACACACACACATATATATATACACATACTAGTAAAGAGTGCCCGTCGTTGACTGGCAATGGCAGCTGATCTAGGCGATGACCGATGATTTGGAAATTGAGTATCTCGTTGACGGGCGATAATTTTCCGATGATTTGGAAATTTAGTATGTCCTCGTTGACGGGTGGAAGGTGTATGTGTGTACGTGGCTGAAGTGTGCCAGCCGACATGTCGCATTGTTCGGGAGGGGGAGGCATTTTTTGGGAGGGGGAGGGGAGTGTCGCATTTTTCTGGAGCGGGAGGGCCAATGTCACGAAAATTTCGCGAAATTTCTTTGAAGGTTTCGTGAAAATCATTGAAGCTTTCGCGAAAATATCTCGAAAAGTTTCTCTGAAGGCTTCACGAAAATACCTCGAAACGCGAAAAGGCCTCGAAAATCTCGCGAAAATCAGCGAATCCTCACAAAGCCTTCAGGGGATTTTGGTGAAATTTTCGCGAAGGCTTCAGTTATGTTCGCGACACTGACCCTCGAAAAAAAATGCGACACTTGAGGGGGAGGGCCAATGTCGCGAAATTTCGCAAAATTTCCATGAAGGTTTCGCGAAAATCACTAAAGGCTTCGCGAAAATTTCGCGATATCCCGATGCCTTCGCGAAAATACCTCGAAAATATTCTCTGGAGGGGGAGGCCCTCAAAGAATGCCACACTGACCCTTGAGAAAATACCCCGAACCTCGAAAGTACCTCGAAATGTACCTCGAAATGTACCTCGAAAGTATCTTGAAAATACCTCGAAATGTACCTCGAAAATACCTCCAAAACTTCGTGTCTTGAGTCTCCAAAAATTCGTCTCTCCACAAATTGAGTCTCGAAAATTTGGAGTCTCCAAAAATTGAGTGACGAAAATTTGGAGACTCTAAAAATTCGAGTCTAGAAAAATTCGAGTCTCCAAAATTTCGAGACTCCAAAAATTGAAATCTTTAAAAATTTGAATTTCGTGTCTCGAAAATTTTGAGACTCCAAAAATTGAAGTCTCCAAAAATTCGAGTTTCGAGTTTGGAAAAATTCGTCTCCAAAAATTTGAGTCTCTAAAATTTCGAGACTCCAAAATTTGAAATTTCTAAAAATTCGAGTTTCGAGTTTCAAAAATTTCGTGTCTCCAAAAATACCTCGAAATGTACCTCGAAAATACCTCGAAATGTACCTCAAAAATACATCCAAAAATTCGTGTCTTGAGTCTCCAAAAATTCGTTTCTGCACAAATTGAGTCTTGAAAATTTGCAATCTCCAAAAATCGAGTGACGAAAATTTGGAGACTCAAAACATTGAAGTCTCCAAAAATTCGAGTTTCGAGTCTCGAAAAATTCGTGTCTTGAAAAATTTGTGTCTCCAAAAATTGAAGCCTAATGTACCTTGAAATGTACCTCGACATACCTCGAAATGTACTTCGAACATACCTCCAAAAATTCGTGTCTTGAGTCTTCAAAAATTTGTCTCGACAAATTGAGTCTCGAAAATTTGGAGTCTCCAAAATTTGGAGACTCCAAAAATTCGAGTCTAGAAAAATTCGAGTTTCGAGTATCGAAAATTTCGAGACTCAAAACATGGAAGTCTCCAAAAATTTGAGTTTCAAGTCTCGAAAAATTCATGTCTCAAAAATTTCGTGTCTTCGTGTCTCAAAAATTTCGAGAATCCAAAAATTGAAGTCTCCAAAAATTCGAGTTTCGAGTCTCGAAAAATTCGTGTCTCCAAATATTCGAGTCGCCAAAATTTCGAGACTCTAAAAATTGAAATCTCCAAAAATTCGAGTTTTGAGTCTCGAAAAATTCGTGTCTTGACATACCTCGAAATGTACTTCGAAAATACCTCAAAAAATTCGAGTCTTGAGTCACCAAAAATTTGTCTCTCCACAAATTGAGCTCAAAAATTTGGAGACTCCAAAAATTTGAGTCTAGAAAATTTCGAGTTTTGAGTCTCGAAAACTTCAAGACTCAAAATATTGAAGTCTCCAAAAATTTGAGTTTCGAGTCTCGAAAAATTCTTGTCTCCAAAAATTCGAGTCTGCAAAATTTCGAGACTCCAAAAATTGAAATCTATAAAAATTCGAGTTTCGTGTCTTCGTGTCTCGAAAATTTTGAGACTCCAAAAATTGAAGTCTCCAAAAATTCGAGTTTCGAGTCTCGAAAAATTCGTGTCTCCAAAAATTCGAGTCTCCAAAATTTCGAGACTATTAATTGAAATCTTTGAAAATTCGAGTTTCGAGTCTCGAAAAATTCGTGTCTCGAAAATTTCGTGTCTCCAAAAATTGAAGTCTCGAGAAATACCTCGAAAGTACCTCGAAATGTACCTCGAAAATACCTCGAAACTCAATTTTTGGAGACTCGAAACTCGAATTTTTGGAGACTCGAAACTAGAGTCTCCAAAAATTCGTGTCTCCAAAAATTTGTGTCTCCAAAAATTGAATCATGAAAATTAGGAGTCTCGAAAAATTCGCGACACTTGAGGGGGATGGCCAATGTCGTAAAAATTTTGCGAAATCGCCCTGAAGGCTTTGCGAAAATTTCGCGAAAATCCCTGAAGACTTCTCGAAATGGCCCTCGAAAATATTGTGAAGCTTTGCGATATTTTCGCAAGGCTTCTTTTGCAAAGCCTTCTCAAAAAATGCGAAACCTTTGCATTTTTTCGAGGGCAATTTCGAGAAGGCTTCGCGACGAGGCACACTTCGAAATGGCCCTCCGAAAAATGCGAAGGTTTCGCATTTTTCGATAAGGCTTCGCGAAAATTTCACGAAGTCTTTTTCGCGAAGCCTTCGTGAAGCGGCTCTCGAAAAATGCGAAGCCTTTGCGAAGGCTTCGAGGCCCACTTTCGAGAAGGCTTCGCGAATCCCGCTTTATTGTTTATTGTTTTTTTATAAAATACAATGTAGCTTGTATAATGATTGATTATTGTCTTAATTACAATTAATATGTGGCAGTATCGAAAGTATGGTGCAATGTGGGCATATGGTCATCATCATCGCGTTGAACGAGTTGATATGAAACGACGAACTTATGATGGTGTTATGGCATCCTTTAATCAAGAAAGTTGGAGTAGTGCACGAGACCAAAGTCCAATCTCTGGAGAGCTTGAGTATGTAGGAACTATTCAAGATATAATATGAAAATTGCTATAACTAAGACAAATAAGAGAGGAAGGAAATAAATAGTTCAGTAAAATGATGATACAGATACAAAAACTAAAGGATCAAAATAAAGCACCTATAATTCAATTGAAAAATTGTTAATCTGGGAATGCAAGAGAATGATGGGTCAAGTGATTCTGATAATTCTTCATCAACATCATCGGAAGATGTTCAAACATACAAGAAGATAAAGTACAGCAATCTCCGAAAAATTGTTGTCTATACTTCTTTTAGGTGAAGTCAAAGATCAACACCAAAGAATAGTTGAAGATGACAAAAGTCTTATTCAAGATCTAGATCAAGATGCGATGACAGATGGTGGAAATCATGATTTAGAAAATAATCATGATTCAGATCAAGAAACTGTTATGGATAGTGAAATTCCTAACCAAATTAATAAAAACCAAAGCTCATCCTGAAGGTGCAAACTTTAATCAGTTGGGGAATGTGTATGTGTGTGTTTACTTTTATTTAGCGATGTGTGTGCCTGTGTGTCTGTGTGTGTATTCAATGCGTAGGTTTGAGAAACATTCATCACAAAAACCCAAATTGTTATAAAAAATTAGAGTAGCAAGAATTTCATATTCTAATCTTTTTAAGAAATAGACATCAGGTCATCTGATAAATCAGAAACCAATACCTGGGCATACACCAGGTTTTCTAACATTGGCTCAAAGTAACTAAGTCTAACAATACTGACATGTCTCCAAACATATGCCACATTCCTAAGTAACATATCTACATCTAATAGGAATCGATATTCTCTCAGAATAAAACATCTTCTCCTTTGTTGTTGGAATAAGAACTCCGCGTAAGCTTCTATCAACCACAAAATGGAGCAACGAGACACCAACACCAAGAATGTCAGAAAAAGATGTACATACAACAACACATAATCTGAACAACATATGACAACTTTGCATTCGACAATTGCAAACTATGTAAAGTCATATATTCGATATAACAAACAACTCACCAAAAACAACATTACTAACATCACCAATTACCTCCATAGTATCTGGCACCAAGGCAGGAAGGTTGAAGGCAATAGGAAGTTGAAGCCGGCAGGAAGTTCAAGGCGACCACACACAAAACAACTACATTATCAACCCACATATACTCGCCAAACAACTACATCTCAATGATCGTTTTCCCCAACTTGCGCACGATCAATCTGGTACCATTGCAAAGCTTGCATTATGTCTTCCATGTCACAAAGAGCTTTATTTATGACAACTTGACTAACATTTTCACCGCTTCCGCTACACCCCAAAACCTTGAATTGGTGAACGTAATCCTGAACCAAGTGACGCTCAACGGCCTTCCATAACTATATCAAAGAACCTCTTTCTACACAGCCTTCTCCGTGTACAAAATTGACAAATTTTTCTCTCCAAATCTAAATCTAACTCTAACTCTACCCTACATCCCAAATGCTAAGTCTAACTCCAAATCAAACTCAACTCTACCCTACATCCCAAATGCTAAGTCCACCTCCAAATCTAACTCTAACTCTAACTCTAACTCTACCCTACATCCCAAATGCTAAGTCTAACTCCAAATCTAACTTCAATTCTACCCTACTTCCCAAATGCTAAGTCTACCTCCAATTCTAACTCTAACTGTACCTTGCATCTCGAAACCATAAACCATAGACATCACTTCAAACTTATTACTACAACACTTCTGAATACACAATGTTCTGTGTTCAGCTTAAAGAATGCTGTCAACGTGGTACCTGAACGCCCATCTACGATCTCTTGTAAATCCACTCCCTCACTGAAGTACACCAATTCTTGTCCAGGGAGATGAACTGCCAACCGGGTCACCACGGGCTTATGAGCACCAATAGAAAGCCCCAACAATCGCCAACATGACTCACTGGCTGAGGAGTATCGAGCATTAAGAAATGGCTCCATCTCATCCACCCGTCCTGATGTCTGACCACCACCCTCTACAACCCCCGCCATAATCATATCAGGTCTGCGCAACATTCTTAAAACGTTGCACAAATGGACTTACATCCACCATCATGCTGTGCAAGACAGAGAGAACATCATGCCTAAGCTCGAGGTTCAGAGATAATCTCTGATCCGCCTGCAAATCATCACCATCCATGAAGTAAATCTGTGAAAAGGAAGGCCTATCCAATGGCAACAAACCACCTAACTAAACCCTACACTTAGTCTCTATACCAACCAAATCAAATAGTCAATAATGATTTATCAAATGTAACATTATTCATGTGTATTGTTTGGTACAAAAATATTTCACAACAATATTTGAATCATAGTTGTAGCGCCATTCCCGAATCGCGATTCCGATTCGCGATTCGGAATTTTCCCAGAATCGTGTAGAATCGATTTTTTTTTTTTTTGAAATTTTTTTAGGCAATATGGGTATCAGATGAAAGCTCTGATCGAGGGGATTATGATTGTGTAGTTTGCCGACTATTTCGGGTGCGAAACACCAAAAAGTGTGTTTTCACTCGGGGAGTTGGAAGGCCAAATCATGAAAAGGCCTTACCGTCGGGGCCGGGGTCTACCGGCAGCCCCCGGACCCCGCCGTTGGGGGGCGTTCCCCCCGAACCCCCTGTTTCCCAGGGGGCTACCGCCCCCCGAACCCCCTGTTTCCCAGGGGGCTACTGTCCCCCGAACCCCCTAGAGCTTCTTGCTATATAGACACTATAGATAAAAATGCCACCGCCCCCCTGTAGATAAAAATGGGGTCCAAATGCGCGCCGAGAAGGGCCCAATATTTATGCCCCCAACTGTATGTACATTGCACTCACATCTCCAGTGAACCAATTGCAAAAGTGATCATCATCCATACAGTTGATAGTCCAAACTGTAGCATTAACATTTACTGAAAACCAGAGCAAATGACAACCGGATAGCTACTGAAAATAAGATCTGTTTGTGCCTCATCTACTGCACTTTTGAGAGGCAAAAGCTGGTTTGACCATTGATCCCCTAAAAAAATTTCAGCAATAAGCTATTTTTCCAAAAAAAAAAAAATTTTTTTTTTTTTTTTTTTGCGATTCTGGGTCGCGAATCGTAATTCGCAGAATCGTGACCCGCGAATCGCAGACCCAGCGAATCGAGATTCGCTGCAACTATGATTTGAATTGTAGAGCGTCACATGATTATCGACACATAATAGTGTTAGGATATTGGTTATGATTTCTTGGCTAGTTTGAGGTGTAGCAATTGGTTGCAGTTATTTTTAAGCAAGGTCCATCAATAATGTAATGCAATAAGTGGGTATTTTTCTCAATAATTACTATTTCTAATTTAGTATGCAGCCCTTTTGCTAGTGTGATGCATATGTGAGAGAGATTATAAGATCCTGCTTTTATCAAAAATTTATAATCCCAACGGCAAGGAATACGGGTCACCACTTTACTATGAGAATCCAATGGCATTTCCAAACTCAGAACGATCTTGAACAAAGAGAAATATTGGGCTCACTACTATTTATGGTGTAATGTCTTAGTAAACCACAACATTTTTTGCCTAAAGCAAATCCCACATAATCAAATATGTAACCAAAGATTGCCAAGAAGAGAATCTATAGGAGCATTTTGTGGATTATGATGCCAACTTGTATTTTTCAACGGATTTGTAGGAAAGTTCATTTAATTGAGGTTATCACACAATAGAATTCCTTTAGAGAATTAAGCCAAGGTCCAACCCAAATTATCAGCCTCCCTCTTTCCAAATCATTTATTTATGACGTCACCCCCTAAACTTGTAATTCTTTTTCCCAGTTCAACCTCGATTTCAGTGGGAACGATGGATAACGTTATGTTGGTTGCAATCTTTTATTCAAGTGCTTCATAATCTATGTGCGGTTTGCATGCGTATTTATTTATTTATATTGCTCCCATTCTTCTTATTCTTCAAATTTATTTGAATTGTGAGACGGGCTGTGCTTAGAAAGAGAATGTTCGCTGTGCTTAGAAAGGGAATGTTCGAGACTTCAATTCCGGGAGAGAAGAGAACGCATTCTCTGTATTTATATGCCTCCCATTCTTCTTATTCTTTGAATTTATTCGAATTGTGAGACGAGCTGTGCTTAGAAAGGGAATGTTCGAGACTGCAATTCCGGGAGAGGAGAACACATTCTCTGGTCTGAGCTCCAGTTTTCTTGATGTACTATTAGGTTTGGCTAGGAGGCAGGAGCCAACCTCACCCCCACTGCCGCCAACTGCTTCATTCCCAGAGAAAGAACCTGCTGATGAACCAGAGAGAGAGAGAGAGAGAGAGCGAGAGAGAGCGAGAGCGAGAGCGATGAAGAGAAGTATATGTGAAAGCTATGTGTGTGTGAGAGAGCGATGAAGAAAGCTACTGCCGCCAACTACTTCATTCCCAGAGAAAGAACCTGCTTATGAACCAGAGAGAGAGAGAGAGAGAGAGAGAGAGAGAGAGAGAGAGAGAGAGTGAGAATTTAGTGAGAGGAAGCTTCGATTTTGATAGCTGCAACTTCTTTCTTGAGATCATCAATAGAGAGAGAGAGAGAAGGTTTGATAGCAGATTCTGATAGCAGAGTCCGATAGTTTGCCAGTTGCGATCCGCACCGAATCCACACAGATTCTGATAGCAGAGTCCGATGTCTGATCACCTGCCATCATCCCATTGAATTGAACTAAACAATGCTTGAAATTTATCAGTTAAACATAGCATAAGAAAGCCCACGCAATCAGAGACCAAGAGGAACCATTGATGCGGGCCAGGATGAGGACGAGCAGTTTGTTTGGTGCGGGCCATGCGATTTCCTAGTATCGGATTAGCGCACATGTGTACAGATGAGCAGTGAGGCAATATAGGAGGCGCGCACCGAACCGATAACCCGAGTATGAAAGTCGGCAGTCGATAGCAGATCAATGTGCAGGTGAGTATAGGCCATTGTTCGTTGTGTTAAATTTTTGGATCGAATCCGAGTCTTCATACTTTTCCCATACTGATCTTTGTTTTTTGGACGATCACACACTTTGAAATCTTTGTAGATTAGAAGCGGCTGCCTCCACGCCAAAGGGAGAATCTAGAATATCCCCTCTGAAAATTAGAATATTTCATTTAGTTTTTATTTAGTACCAGAGGCCATTCGCAAACCCAGTATCGAATCAGCGCGCACGTAGAAAGTCAGCAGCTACACAATGTAGGTCGGGCACGTCGAACCGATATCAGACAAAAAAGTCGAAAACTAGGCGATATCGGATGGGCACACATGAGTCCGTTTTTCAATATCAGTTCAACGCGCCCGACCCAATCATGATATTCCTGTTTCGGACTCCTGCGCGCCCATCCGATATCGCCTAGTTTTCGACTTTTCTGTCTAATATCGATTCGGCGCGCCCGACCTACATTCTGTGCCGCACGGTGATCCTCCCCACCACAGGACAAATGCAGCAAAGTTCTTCTGGACGGGGGAGAAGAGGTTGCTCTAGGCCGGGCAATGCAGCACCAGCCGTTGTCTGTGTCCACGACCTGGGGATGCTTGCGTAGATCAGAGGATCGAGCACGGTGAGCAACTCCCTTCTTCGATGGCACACTCCTAGGCTCCTGAACATGAATTCTCTCTCACACACCTTCCTGATTGAGAGAGAGAGACCCGAGAGAGAGAGAGAGAGAGAGAGAAAGAGAGAGAGAGAGAGAGAGAGAGCGAGAGAGCGGGGGGGAAATAAAATTTGAAATGTGTGTCAAAAAAAAAAAAGAGGCTTGTATGTGTTGTTTTTTTAACCATTTTTTAAAAATGTTTTTTAGCTTTTTCCTTTGCGAATGGGTGACGTTTTTTGCGGGTAGAGCGTGACATTTTTGCCGACAAACAGTGAAAGTTTTGCCGGCATTTTTGTAAGCGGTTCTGAATGCCCATAATGCTGCATACAGTTTATGTTCCCAATCGGACCGACTTGCTTCAACTGTCTTTGTCATAATGGTGCAGAGAATCTTATTGGAAGATTTAGCTTGGCCATTCCCCCTGGGATAATAGAGAGTACTAAATCTGTGTATAACGAAAAAATCTTCCAGTAAACACTTTATTGTTTGATTAACAAAGTGTGTACCCCGGTCACTGACAATTTCGATCAGACATCCAAATCTGATTATAATATTTTCATATAGAAACTTGGCTGTAGATTTCGCATCAGCCACTTTGACAGCTTTGGCTTCAACCCACTTGGTCATATAATCAGTTGCGACAATAATGTATCGGGCCTGAGATCCTTGCGCGGCAGGATGAATAGGACCAACATAATCCAGTCCCCATTTTTCAAACGGTGCTTGCGATAACCGGATTGCAAAAGTTTGCAAACAGTAATATCTGTAGAGAAGTGTCCTCCACCCATGCCATCATGTGAAAACATGATTAAATTTGGTACTTCATGCGGTAAAACACATCTTCGTAAAATATTATCTGATCCACGACGGTACAATTGTCCTGCAATTAATTGATAAGGTTGAGCCTTATGAATCAATTGTCTCTTCTGTACTTTTGTCAAAGAGTCATTCGGTTGTCCTAGCATCAGGTACTCAACAATATCTGCCGCCCACTTAGCTACTGCTTCAACATAGAACAACGCAGCATCTGGCAGTTCATCATCCACTTCAGTATTAACTGGTGAGGATTCAATTCGCGAAACGTGATCGGCTAGATAATGTTGCTTTCTCTTTCTAACCACAATTCGAAAGTCAAATTCAGTCAATAATAATAGCCATTTTGTAATACGTCCAGTATTACACGTCTTGTTTACCAAGTAAAGTAACGGTTGATGATCCGTATAAAATGCAAAGTGCGTTTCCATGAGGTAGTGATGAAATTTTCGAACAGAAAAAATCATGGCTAGTGCTTCACGTTCTGTTGTTGAATAATTCTTCTCTGGATCTGTAAGCTGTCTGCTTGCAAATCGTATGGGATAATCCTTCTTAGAGTCACCTGGCTGCGTCAAAACTGATCCAATGGCGTATTTTGAGGCATCCGTATGAACATGAAACTCTAATGTCCAATCTGGAGAACGCAGTATTCGTGCTGAAGATAATGCTTTTTTAAACTTTTCAAAGGCTTCTAACGCCTCTACTGTCCAAATAGGAACAATAGTTAGTTTGTATATAGGTCGTGCTAAATCCGCAAAGAAGATAATAAAAATTCGATAGTAGTTCGCATGACCCATAAACACATAAACTCCTCGAATTGTTGCTGGCGGTGGCAATTCCACAATAACTTTGATCTTAGAATAATCGGTGGCAATACCATGTCTTGATATCACATGTCCAAGCACAACTCCGTGCGAAACCCATATCTGGCATTTTTCTGGATTTAGAGAAATCTGATATTTGCGGCATCTTTCAAATACTTTTTCCAATTGATCCAGATGGTCTGTATCTGTACTATGAACTCCCAAGTCGTCCAAGTAAATTTCAAGGAATTTCTGCAGATAATCTTTAAAAGCAAATTGCATTACTCTTTGGAATGAACTTGGTGCATTACAGAGTCCAAACGACATTACTTTTTAAGCATAGGTGCCCCATTCTGTTGCAAAAGCAGTTTTGTGGCGATCGGCAGGTGCAATCTTAACCTGGTTATAACCACTAAATCCATCCAGGAAACTATAAGCTTCCGCTCCAGCAAGGCGATCCAAAATGCTTTCAGTAAAAGGTAACGGAAAGTGATCCTTCTGTGTCACTTTATTCAATGCTTTGAGATTCACACAGATTCGCAATTTCCCATTTTTCTTAGGAACAATGACAGTCGGTGAAATCCATTCTGTATGCTCGATCTCATAAATGAACTTGGCGTCAAGCAATCTCTGAAGTTCTTTCTTTATCAGATCTGCCACATTAGGATTATAGCGATAGAAATTTGTAACCTTTGGTACTGCATCAGGTACTAAAGGTATGGTATGTTCAATCACTGATGTCGGAATACCCTTCAGATCTTGATAAGTCCATGCAAAGCAATCTTCATACTTAATAAGTAACAAACGGAGTGGTTGATATTGTTCAGGAGTAAGTTGTGATCCCACAATCTTTTCCGGTTCTCCTGGTTCAGCAAGATTCATTGGCTGCGTCCTAGTTGGGCCATCGTAAACCTCTCTAGATTCCGGCATGTGTTCTTCAGGTTCACGATGTGCTTTAGATAACATAATAACCACATCATCCAGTGTATAACGTTTAAAATGCTCTGGCATATCATGTTGGACTACATTTGCCTGTTCTTTTTCGAAAGGACTTGTCTTGGATCTTCGTTTAGCCTTCTTAGCAGGAATTGATCGTGGAGGTGATGACTTTCGGGATGATAAATCTTTCTTCACAGGTGAAGACTTCCTAGACGATGATGTCTTGCTGGAAATCTAGCTTGAAGGATCATTCTTGACTTTTCCTTTGCCTTTATCCAATAAGGGTGGCACTTTCTTTGAATCGATCTTTTGAGGGGGATTTTCCCATTTCAGGACCGTATTATAATGTTGCTTAGCTTGTTTCTTCGTTATCGAACCTGTGATCCTGCCTCCCTTCAATATAACTGCTTTGGGTGGTTTGATTGTTGGTTCATCAGGAACATTACGGACTCCAAATCTGGTCGGATCCATATGATGTAGAATCTGTTCATCCGTAAGTTCTGCATTGCCATCATAGGTTAAGGCATGGCTCACTGGTATGAGATCATCCTCAATTGGATCTGGTATAGGTTCTGTTGATATCCAGGCTACATTCAGCACATTTAGTGGAAACGTGATTGGTGTATCCAAAGTTCAATCTAATAAGGAAATCTCGCTCAACTCTGATTGAATATCTTGTTGACACATATATCCTGCTGTACAATCAATTGTTGCAAGAGCTTCATTCCAATTGACAGTATCCGTTTGAGAATCGTAGTGAACTCCCAATTTTTTCTCTGGTCGATCACAAGTGTGATTCGTTGTTGATGAATCGTCATCTGCTTTTTGAACCACTGGTTTGATAGTCCAAGTTGTAGGATCAACTTTAACTGCACGTTCACGATTTTCAAAAGTGATTTTTCCGGTACCCCAGTTATGAATTACTTGCGCAACTCGTAACCATGGACGTCGTAATAGAACTCGGTAGACATTTGGTGCTTCTGGGAAGTCGATCACGACGAAAGTAATGACGAACTGTACTCCTGCAATCCTGACAGGTATATCTTCCACCATTTCCTCGTGGACGAACTGTCGTTTGATCCGCTAGCTTAATAGCAAAAGTAGCAGGCTTGATCTTTGTAAGGCCCCATTTGTACCTAGCTTTGTAAAAATTAGGTTAACTCCCGAATCGCCATCTATCACAGTTGCTTCTTTAGAAAATTGTCTATGTTGTATCGGCAGAGTGATATTCTTTTGTTCACTTTCCCAAGCGGCTCCAACATGGAGTACATCGTTAGATTCTTCAAATCCAGAACAAAATAGCGGCTCCTGGTGGACTTCTAGTTCTTCTTGAGCTAACTTTTGCGCAAAATCTACTTGGATCATAGATGATGACCTTACCTTTATCCAGGTGGAAGAACGTCGAAGAGCTTTCCAAGAGGCTCGTGAAAGCCTCCCTAACGGGGTTCCTTTGTAGAAGGCAGAGGTAGCCTATCGATGGAAATTGGAGAACGATCAGTCTAATCATAGTTAACACGAAGTTCATGTGTTCTTAATGGCATGCTGTGAATGTGTTGATAAATGCTTTTGCCTGCAAATCTTATTCATGAAGAGCCAGGAGACATTCACTTTTCTCTTTCCTTGCCTGGTTGATTATGTGATGCTTGAGATTTGCATAAATTATTAGATGCTGAGCTATGTTGGTATACACCCAGTTTATTTTTTCCGCTAATTTCTGGTTCATTCTTATCTTCTGAAATTTTCTAGTGATTCTTTTTATCTTTGCTCAAGTTGTGGGTTGGGAAGACACATAGACAATGAAATTGGTGCCATGTTTTATGAAATTCACTTTAGGAATCCACTTTGCTCTATGACTGCTTGTTTTGATGAATACCAGATGTAAGGACATGTTTTGAACTCATTGAATCACTTGATCAAGGATTGCTTTTCACCCTTGCAGACTGATAACCTATCTGAGGGTGTCAGATCGCCTACATTCCTTGACTAAAAACTGAAATGCCATTTGAGTTGTCTTGAACTAGAGGATAATGCACTTCATATGCTTAACTTTCAATCATGTGGATTAAGATACTTATGCATTGTCTTTTATGTTGATACAAACCTTAGTCCATGCCTTTTTGAGAGTGCGTGTATGCATGCACTCAGGCGCTCAAAGTATGAGGTCAACTGTTGGGCTTTTTTTAGTAGCAGTTGAGAATTTAAATGCCTCCTCTTAAGAAGTTTGCTCTATTCCTTTCTTTCTACTGTAGGATGTATTAACGTTGAGCCAGGAACTAAATGTTTTTACAGTGATTTCTGAAACAGTTTGGGAAGTGTACGATACTTAGTTTGCAAGGACAAGGATGGTGAACTACATGCCTTCCACAATGTATGTCGTCATCATGCTGCGCCAGTTGCTTCAGGTTTCGGCCGCTCTGCTTCTTTTGTGTGCCCATACCATGTAGGCCATCTTTTGTAGATTGCTTAAAAGTTTTATGCTACCTCTTCTACTTACATATGTGATGCAGATGAAATTTCTCACATTGTTGACTCCATGTGCTATTGTACATTCTTTATTTGTCCGAAAATATCAATGAATGTAGCCCACTATATGCCACAAGATGGATTCACTGTTTAATGTAGTCATCGTAAAGTATTAGGTGCACTGCTGGAAATTGCAATGTTACGCACATGACTACTTTTGAGAATGTTCCAACTGAACAGGGTTGGACGTACAGTCTGGATGGGAAGCTTCAGAAAGCGACACGCCTAGGAGGAATCAAGAATTTTTCGGCCCGTGTGAGCCTTTTAAGTTTGTTGTATTGACATTTGGAGCCGTGAAATTGTAAGGGTTATTTATGCATATGACTGGCTGCGGACACAACCATTGTTATTTGAAACTGAACTGCTCTTAGACATTGTAGATTGAATCAAATTTTCCACAGGATTTTGGCCTGCTTCCAATTCCCGTCTCTCTGTGGGGACCATTTGTTGTGATTAACTTGCAAAGTAAAGTGACAAAGTCAAGTGGAGTAGAAAATGAGTGGCTTGGTTCGGCATCCTCGTTACTGATTAAGGCTGGAATCACTGCATCTTTACGTCATGTGAAACGGCAAGACTATATTCTTAATTGTAACTGGAAGGTTTTTTTCTAATTTTTCTTCTTGTGAATGGACAAACTTTATCTTGATGTTTCTCAAACTCGAATTTTCTGTAAAGTTGTAGGAGCATCATTATAAGAAGCCCAGATGTCCATTATTACAAAGCTTATTTTCGACTTATATGTATTAGACGCAGCTGAAACCTATTTAGTTTGGGGATATATGGTTTGTTTGATATGAATCTCGAAAGGGGCTTCATTAAAAAAAAAAACTGTGTTTACACATGATAGGTGTACTGCGACAACTACTTGGATGGTGGATACCACGTTCCCTACGCACATGGAGCATTGGCATCTGGGCTTGATCTCAACAGTTACACAACAACGGTACCATAGCTTCATTGGGAAGGGCACGCTGTGTTTGCTTAGTATAAAATGTGAATGGTTTGGCAAACATATCCTGATAATTTGGCAGGAGAGTTTTTGATATCTCCTTGTAGACATCTTGCATGGCGTCTTTTCAAAACATATCCGCACTGCTAGTCTTTTTCGGAATTTAAAAAGCCTTTTGATCCTAGATCATTTTTGAATAAGAGGTGGGAAACTGCTGCATGAAAAAGGCCAGATTTAATTAGATTGTATGACACCATTGGGTTTTGAATTCTGTGTGTTTTTGTCATTGTTTGAAGTATAAGTTGAAGAGTATTGTAGTAGAATTATCAACTCTTTATAAACCTCATCAAGTTGGACATAAACACAAATGATTCAAAATAATCTATTAATTTTTGATATTTTTCAAGGCCTTCAACTAATTGTTAAATGTCACATTAATGCTGGTTTGTTGTTGCTATCTATCATTCTTGGTTCTGTTCTTTTTCTACGATTTTCAAACAGCTTTGCTAAATTCTCATTCAAAACTTGGGTTTGGTTCTTTGCATATGCACGTTAATGAGAACACATCGTGCACGTGATGTTGAGGACCTGGAATCTGAAATCCTTATCCATGCTCCTAACACACTTGCATCCATACTTGCTGATCTCCTGAACCATGCAATCATTACTGGTTTTCCTCCTTGGTGCCCCAATATCTTCCATCCCATCCATAAGAGTGGTGATCCCATGAAATTTGATGATTACTGCACCGTCATGGTTGGGCATGTCGTCGCAAAACGCTATGGGTAGAGACCTCGCGATTTTATGCTATGGGTCAGGCGGGGTCAGAGCTCACTACTCCACTACTGATCACATCATTACACTACTCCACTACTGATCACATCATTACACTTTGTTCCGTCATTGAGCAGGCCAAGTATAGATGAGAGAAATTTATTGCTATTTTGAATTTTCAAGAAAGCCTTTGACTTAGTCCCATGACCCTTGCTTATTCAGAGGTTGTGGGACTTGGGCTTTTCCACATATACAATATTGACAACGATGGCTTTGTATGAGAGAGTGTGGGGTTGTTGTAGGAGCATGGGTTTGAGTCAGGCATTTCAGATCCATTGTTGAGTAGCATTGAGAGGTGAAACAAGGTTGTTCCCTTTCACCTACTCGATTTGGGTTATACATTGATAAGCTTGAGGAGCTTATTGGCCGTGGTGGCAGTTTGGGTTGTAGCTTTGGAGATGTATTGATTGCCATATTATTATATGTTGATGATGTAGCTATATTATCATCGATTAGAGAGAGGCTTCAAAGACATCTGGATAGTTTACATGCTTTTTGCACTAGATGGGGATTGCAGGTGCAAAGAAAGGAGTTTATCTTTGTTGGTCAGCCTCTAGAGGGGGTTTCATCCTATCTACCTAGGAGTGCTTTTCCGTGGTCCTATTTTCAGTATGAGAAATGCAGCTTCAGCCTGTGCCTAGGGAAGGGCCATACCTCCTTGGTCCAGTTGGAGAGATTTTGCTTTAGGAGGTATATTCTTGAACTCCACTTACTCCCATCTCTATCAACCTGCATTGTTCTATTCGATCACTATAAATAAATGGCCAGTGGTAGTGTAAGCAACTACTTTCCCAACCTTTCTTTTCGACGGGGCACAAGCCTTGCGCACGTGCGATGGGAAGCATCCATTTAAGAAGCTTTTTTTCAAAGAAACTTTGCAATCTTCATTAATATTTACCTTTTCTTTCTTGACTTTGGAACATTGTACCATGTAAAAGGTACAAGGTACAAAGTGATGAAGAAGAAGAAGGGATGGGAGCATGCGAGCAGCCGCTCTGTTTCTTATGCACCTTCCAAATTTCATTTAAAAGCTTTGTGACTTCTTTCAATCAAGCTTTCAAAACTTCATTGCTTACAAGGTTTTAAAAGCAATGATTACAAAGCTTTTACCTTTCTGCAATTCAAGATTGCAAGAAAGTATATTAAGCTTTTAGGCTTAAAATTTTTTCGAAGTTTTAACTTGAAAAGCTTTCAACTTTTAAATTTTTTTTCTTAACATTGGTTTCTTACTCTTTGTAGGAAAAGGCCAACATTAAAAAGTTTACAGCCCACTGTAAAGAATTTACAGGCTGTAGCATTTTATTATCAATCTGCTATTATTAAGGTCATGTAGCAAAAACCCAAAATCACCAAAACTGCAGAAAAGCCAGATTAACACGAGCAATAAAAGATCGGTCAAAGCCATTTTAACATGGATTTAAGCACTACAAAGTATGACTGAAATCAGAATTTTTGCAGCTGACTTAATTACACTTTTTTGAAGCAGAAACAATGAAATTCAAGCATAATTTTCCAAATTTGCCACAAAGAGACAGTAGGAACACATGCACCTTAAAAATGCAAATCGATGTTATACTATACTAGACCGATCTTCATAAGGTGGACTTCAAACATCAAGTGATGAACACTTTGTTACCGCCAATCCATAAGCTCTTTGTAGGGGAGTCCTATCTTTGTATTGGAGATCTTTGTTGGAGATTCGCCTAAGCTATCGGCAGCCATTGATTTTATTAGTCTTCTTTGTTGGAGAATACTTATGAATGCTAATGTGCCGCTTTTTTATGAATGTTATTTGTTGTCATCTCATGCTAAATCTATAGATGTGTTTTAGCATGGTATCAAAGCACTGTCCTGAGCAATTGGAAAGGTGCTGAGTTTTTTCCTCTAGCCATTTTTCTCTCTCTAAACACTTTCTCTAGATGTTTTCTCTTTCTAGACACTTTCTCTCTAGATGTTTTTCTCTCTAGTCTCTGATTCCTCTGCCATTTTTCTCTCTCTAAATGTTTTCTCTCTGGTCGTTTTCTTTCTAGCCCTTTTTCTCTCATGGCTACCCTTGCTGCCCTCTTTCTTGCTCATTTTCTCTCTTTCCCATTCCTTATTTCTCTCCTACCTACCATCGCCGTCCATACGGTTTTCTCTCTCCTGCTCATTGCTACCCTACACACTATTTTCTCTCACTTACTCATCATTGCCTTGCACTATTTTCTCTCGCCTACCCTAACCTCCATCATGGCTCCCACTCATTCAAATTCTCCATCTTCACGCAATGATCTTCAACTCCAAGTTGATCATCATTCCATCATGCTTCAAAACCATACCACCTAGTTGAACCGCCTTCAAACCCAATGATCCACTTTGCAAGCTCTCACCAAATCCATTTCCCTCTAATTTCCTCCACTTCTCACCCCATACTCTTGAACCTTCCACTCTCGATCCTCCATTTGATCCTTCGTATACAATCGATACTACCTTCTCCACAACACCTCGACCCTCCCATATTGCCCATGATTTTCATGACAAGGTTTCTTATCGATGTATCTTGGGTCTTTTGATGGTACGAAACTCTAGAATTGGTTGTTTTAGCTAGAAACCTAGTTTTGGTTAACCCCTCACACCTAATGTTAGGGACCCAACCCCTCGTGTCCCACACCTAACTTGAAACCAGACGTTGGATTGGGCCTATTGACTTGACTAGTGACTCATGGACCACATGCATGCCACTTGTTGTAATCAAGGATATGTGCTTGGCATGGAGACTCCCACCTTGTATTAATACAAGGGGAGATCTATCTACCTAGGTGTTGGTGGATGGTAGTGCACATGTGCATAGCCAAGATGATGCTAGCTAGGGGTAGGAGAAGGCCAAAGGTCTTGACAGCGGTAAACAACGTCGTTAGAGCTAGAAGCTGAATTCCGCTTGTTGTCTACTCTCAAGCTAAGGCACGGAGGGTGGATCTGGATTGGATCCTATGGCAGGGTGTATCATGAGCATTCGGTTTTTTGTGTTGACTGGCACCTAGTGTGGACATAACAATTAGTATCAGAGCCACCGAAAACCATGTACAGGTCTGATCAATCTGTCATGGCGAATTATAAGTTGAATTTCATTTCAATTTCGAAAAAAATTTAAAACGAATGTTCAAAACTTTGGATTAGGGTTAGTAATCTTTTTTTCTTTTTTTTCTTGTTTGTTGCCAGCTGCAGCTCGCTGGTTGCTGCATGGCTACTAGCCACACTGACTCACCAACTACTGAATGGGAGCTCGGTTGCTAGCTGCGCAACAACCTGCTGGCCCTATTGTCTCGTCGGCTACCATGTGGCAGGTAATGTGTGTGTGTTTTTATTTTTATTTTATTTTATTTGGGGGCGGGGGAGGGGATGGGGGGGTGGATGAAAAGAAAGGTGGGAGGGGGTGGTGGATTGCCACTCACCAACTACTGCATGGGAGCTCGGTTGCTAGCTGCGCAACAACCTGCTGGCCCTATTGTCTCGTCGGCTACCATGTGGCAGGTAATGTGTGAGTATGTTTTTATTTTTATTTTATTTTATTTGGGGGGGGGGAGGGGATGGGGGGGTGGATGAAAAGAAAGGTGGGAGGGGGTGGTGGATTGCCACTCACTCTTTCAATTCTCAGATTTCAAAACTCCTTTAGCTGGTTTTTCTCAAGTTTTGTGGAAATTACATAAGAGAGGCTATAGGGATTCCAAGAAATTGTGAATAGGTGCTTCAGTTGAAAATCTTGTAGTCCTCTTTTGCAAGTTTCTATCATTGTTGTGCATTTAGGGTTAATGGATGTAGTGTTAATGCTTAGTGTTAATGGATGTTAGTGTTAGATCCTCCATTCATGTTGGAATCTGAACTAAACTATCGCTCTCATGGGAACGAACCTACGCGTGACAACTAACTCCGTCTCTTTGATCCTAGATTGACTAGATCTTGGATTCAGGTTAGGCAAGGAAAGAAACCCACTACAATTTTGGCGCCGTTGTCGGGGAGCTACGCCAATTTTTCAGTTTGTAGCATGTTTGGTTGATGGTTAGCTTGCATTAGGCATCTTGTCGTGGCATGAATAGTGTTAGATCTGCATTTTAGGGTTAGTGTGGGATTGATTTGCTTGATTTGAGTGGATTTGCTTGTTTGAAATCTAATCTGATTATTAAACAGGGAAAGCTATTCAGATCACCAATCTTAAGATCCATTTGGATCTGAGATATCAGAGAAAATAACAAAAATCGGTCAAATCTGCCAGATTTGGTCAAAAAGAGGCAAAAAGCGTCATCAGAGCTCAGAACTTTTCACCCTCTTTCAGGAAACCTTCGCCGAGTTGCAGACACCTTCGGTTTTGTTTACAGAACCTTCAGTTTGAAGGGCGAAGATTAATTCCTAGCAAATTTCCAGAAACATCAGAAAAACCACCAAAAAATACCAAAAATTATCAAAACCCTAAAAAATACAGAAAAAGAACCTTCGCCCGATTCACTGTGCTTAGATGTGATTCAGATCTATCTACTGCCAGGTCAGCGAAGAATAATACCAAAAATAGAAAGGGTTTCAGAGGATCAGTTGTCATATTGTCATACTTTTGCCAAAAAAAGTCACTTTTTTGCAAAATTACCAGTATTACTCTTGATCCTTCGCAAGAACCTTCGCCGAGTTTCCAGAACATTCTATTTATAGAAAAATACTATGTTTGAGTTCGGCAAAGATTCTTCTTGATGAGATCACAAAAAATCTTGATTTTTACCCTCGCCAGATTACAAAAACTGTATTTTCTTGTGTCAGAAACCTTCGCCCGGTTTTCCATAGTTTTATCTTTGTCAGATCTTCCATCTGAGAAGTCGGCGAAGGTTATTTCCCAAGAAATTGCCAGAAAAGTGTTCAGAGAGTTTTTTTTTTCCCAAAATAGCACTGTTGAACCTTCGCCTAGAGAACCTTCGCCAGTCCTATTTTTAGTTTCTGATTTTCCAGATCAAGTCTCTGTCAAAATTTGGATCAAATTTGATATATTCTGAATTGGATTCTGAGAGATTTATCATTTTTGAGAAGTATTGATTGATCGAATTTCGGAAAGTTTTTCATCATATAGAATCAGATTCTTGAAAAGTGGAATAGACCTAGCAGATCTAATCTGAGATAGTTTTTTGGAAAAATCTATATCCAATCTCATTATCGATTTGATCTAAATTTGTAAAGATGGCTGCCCCTGGAGCTGCTCCACAGGAGGTCGATCCAATTATTGTTAGAAGAGCACCCCGATTGGATCTACCCAAATATAATGGATTAACAAATCCAGTTAGATTTCTCCAGATCTATGCTTAATCCTGTGAGGTCTATGGTGAAATTTATCCTCAAGATAAACTTAAGCTATTTCCTATGGCCTTAATAGGCGCAACACAAGATTGGTACTATAACCAAGATGAAACTGAGCGTACAGATTGGGAGGTTGTTAAACGAGCCCTTATCACACGGTTCAAACCGTGGAAGTTTATGGAAGACCCTTTCCTACTTTTAAGTAAAATTAAAATGGGAAAGAGGGAAATGGTTCAAGATTACATCGAAAGGGTGAAACGACTTAGATCTGAATGCGAACCTGAGCTAATTAATGAAAATGCCGTGACTATGTGGGTTTTGTCAGGTCTACCTAAACAGATCAGACGTGAGTTGAAACGCCATAATGAGTACGCACTTTTGCAAAATGCTATGGACGATGCAGTTCGGGAGGAGGATGAAGATTCAGATGATGAGCTGAATGTCAGTATGTTGCCTTATACAGCAGGGCAGACTACTACGACATCCACAACTATTGCATCAACGAATGCCAATGCTACTGCAGAAATGATGCTCAATGAGTTCGAGAAACTTGGGAAGACCCAGCAGAAACAAATGGAAAAGTTGCAGTTGCAATTTGATGAGACGATCAAAGCATTGGAAAATTTCCACGGAGAAGCGAACAAGGAACCTGAGAAGTTTGCAAAGACTTTTCCTACCAAGGAAAATATCTGGTGTTCTATTTGTACAGAAAATCACACAGTGAACGAGTGTCCTCAATTGAAAAAACGAATGGAAATTAGTGTTTGCCATCTGTGTAATTCACCTGACCATGAGACTGCTTTATGCAACTTCAACCCTCGGATAATTCAGCAACGGTATGCCCAGATGAGATATCGAGAACCACAGTATGGAGGAATCCAGCTGCAAGACTGCGACAATCTACCCTTGGATACCTGGAACGTCTAGCTTTGCCTGCCCCACCAAAACACTCCGCTCCTCCTGCCAATTTGATGGAACCAGAACCTTACGGAAGTGTTGAGCAATGGAGCTATGGTAATAATCAGGAAGGTGGATCTTCAGAACAGTATGCCATTTATGCTGCCGCTCAACAACAAGCCTCGAGAAATTGGGCCAGAGCACCACTTGGATGCTTTGCATGTGGAGAAAATCACAGAGTTGCAGAATGCCCAAATAAAGGAAAATTTGTACCATTCGGTTGTGATTGTGGATATGGGCATTGCTATAAAGACTGTCCATCAAGACCGAAGCCACCACCAGCTACAACACCTGTAAATTTGATAACCATCAAGCAAGGATCAATAGCTCAAAATAAACCAAGTTCACCCTTGATGGTGGTCACCAGAGCACAAAAGCAAAAAGAACTAGTAGTGGATCTAGTACTTGCTGATTCTATACCATTGAACGATACACCAACAGCATCGGGAGTCTATCCAAATCTTAATGCAGAAAAACGAAGATATCAGGATATGAGACAGTGGATTAAACATCTACAAGAAGAAGAGGAACTTGAAGCTGCTAAAGTAACAACTGAAGTTCGGTCTTCACCATTGCAGCCTCCAAGAAATTTACGTACGGATATGAATGATCAATTACATCATCACGAAGAACCCTTCAAGATGACTAGATCGGAAGCACCGCATACAGAATTACTCATGAACATTTTGTCTAGCAAGATCAATATTTCATTGTGAGAGTTCCTAAAGTTGGTGCCAAAAGCAAAAGAAGTCTTAGCGCAAAAGTTAGCTCAAGAAGAACTAGAAGTCCATCAGGAGCCGCTTTTTTGTGCTGGATTTGAAGAATCTAACGATGTACTCCATGTTGGAGCCGCTTGGGAAAGTGAACAGAAGAATATCACTCTGCCGATACAACATAGACAATTTCCTAAAGAAGCAGCCGTGATAGATGGCGGTTCAGGAGTTAACCTGATTTCTACAAAGCTATGTACAAAATGGGGCCTTACAAAGATTAAGCCTGCTACTTTTGCTATTAAGCTAGCTGATCAAACGACAGTTCGTCCACGAGGAATGGTGGAAGATATACCTGTCAGGATTGCAGGAGTACAGTTCGTCATTACTTTCATCGTGATGGACTTACCAGAAGCACCAAATGTCTACCGAGTTCTATTAGGACGTCCATGGTTACGAGTTGCGCAAGTAATTCATAACTAGGGTACCGGAAAAATCACTTTTGAAAATCTTGAACGTGCAGTTAAAGTTGATCCTACGACTTGGACTATCAAACTAGTGATTCAAAAAGCGGATGACGATTCATCAACAACGGATCACACTTGTGATTGACCAGAAAAAAAATTGGGAGTTCACTACGATTCTCAAACGGATACTATCAATTGGAACGAAGCTCTTGCAACAATTGATTGTACAGCAGGATATATGTGTCAACAAGATATTCAATCAGAGTTGAGCGAGATTTCCTTATTAGATCGAACTTTGGATACGCCAATCACGTTTCCACTAAATGTGCTGAATGTAGCCTGGATATGAACAAAACCTATACCAGATCCAATTGAGGATGATCTCATACCAGTGAGCCATGCCTTAACCTATGATGGCAATGCAGAACTTACGGATGAAAATTCTACATCATATGGATCCGACCAGATTTGGAGTGCGTAATGTTCCTGATGAACCAACAATCAAATCGCCCAAAGCAGTTATATTGAAGGGAGACAGGATGACAGGTTCGATGACGGAGAAACAAGCTAAGCAACATTATAATACGGTCCTGAAATGGGAAAATCCCCCTCAAAAGATCGATTCAAAGAAAGTGCCACCTCTATTGGATAAAGGCAAAGGAAAAGTCAAGAATGATTCTTCAAGTCAGATTTCCAGCAAGACATCATCGTCTAGGAAGTCTTCACCTGTGAAGAAAGATTTATCATCCCGAAAGTCATCACCTCCACGATCAATTCCTGCTAAGAAGGCTAAACCAAGATCCAAGACAAGTCCTTTCGAAAAAGAACAAGCAAATGTAGTCCAGCATGATATGCCAGAGCATTTTAAACGTTATACACTGGATGATGTGGTTATCATGTTACCTAAAGCACATCGTGAACCTGAAGAACACGTGCCGAAATCTAAAGAGGTTTACGATGGCCCAGCTAGGACGCAGCCAATGAATCTTGCCGAACCAGGAGAACCGGAAAAGATTGTACAAGTGGGATCACAACTTACTCCTGAACAGTATCAAGCACTCCGTTTGCTACTTATTAAGTATCAAGATTGCTTTGCATGGACTTATCAAGATTTGAAGGGTATTCCGACATCAGTAATTGAACATACCATACCTTTAGTACCTGATGCAGTACCAAAGGTTACAAAGTTCTATCGCTGTAATCCTAATGTGGCAGATCTGATAAAGAAAGAACTTCAGAGATTGCTTGACGCCGATTTCATTTATGAGATCGAGCATACCGAATGGATTTCACCGATTGTCATTGTTCCTAAGAAAAATGGGAAATTGCGAATCTGTGTGAATCTCAAAGCATTGAATAAAGTGACACAGAAGGATCACTTTTCGTTACCTTTTACTGAAAGCATTTTGGATCGCCTTGCTGGAGCGGAAGCTTATAGTTTCCTGGATGGATTCAGTGGTTACAACCAAGTTCAGATTGCACCTGCCGATCGTCACAAAACTGCTTTTGCAACAGAATGGGGCACCTATGCTTACAAAGTAATGTCGTTTGGACTCTGTAATGCACCAAGTTCATTCCAAAGAGTAATGCAATTTGCCTTTAAAGATTATCTGCAGAAATCCCTTAAAATTTACTTGGACGACTTGGGAGTTCATAGTACAGATACAGACCACCTGGATCGATTGGAGAAAGTATTTGAAAGATGCCGCAAATATCAGATTTCTCTAAATCCAGAAAAATGCCAGATATGGGTTTCGCACGGAGTTGTGCTTGGACATGTGATATCAAGACATGGTATTGCCTCCGATTATTCTAAGATCAAAGTTATTGTGGAATTGCCACCGCCAGCAACAATTCGAGGAGTTTGTGTTTATGGGTCATGCGAACTACTATCGAATTTTTATTATCTTCCTTGCGGATTTAGCACGACCTATATACAAACTAACTATTGTTCCTATTTGGACAATAGAGGTGTTAGAAGCCTTTGAAAAGTTAAAAAAAGCATTATCTTCAACACCAATACTGCGTTCTCCAGATTGGACATTAGAGTTTCATGTTCATACGGATGCCTCAAAATACGCCATTGGATCAGTTTTGACGCAGCCAGGTGACTATAAGAAGGATTATCCTATACGAAGCAGACAACTTACAGATTCAGAGAAGAATTATTCAACAACAGAACGTGAAGAGCTAGCCATGATTTTTTCTGTTCGGAAATTTCGTCACTACCTCATGGAAACGCACTTTGCATTTTATACGGATCATCAACCGTTACTTTACTTGGTAAATAAGACGTGTAATACTGGACGTATTGCAAGATGGTTATTATTATTGACTGAATTTGACTTTCGAATTGTGGTCAAAAAGGGGAAGCAACATTATCTAGCCGATCACGTTTCACGAATTGAATCCGCACCAGTTAATACTGAAGTGGATGATGAACTGCCAGATGCTGCGTTGTTCTATGTTGTGGGCGGCAGATATTGTTGAGTACCTGATGCTAGGACAACCGAATGACTCTTTGACAAAAGTACAGAAAAGACAATTGATTCATAAGGCTCAACCTTATCAATTAATGGCAATTGTATCATCGTGGATCAGGTAATATTTTACGAAGATGTGTTTTACTACATGAAGTACCAGATTTAATCGTGTTTTCACATGATGGCATGGGTGGAGGACACTTCTCTACAGATATTACTGTTCGCAAACTTTTGCAATCCGGTTGTTGGTGGCCTACGCTTCATAAGTTGAAGTTTACCGGGGAAGGCCCGTATAAAGTGAAGGAAATCCTGAACTATGGCGCAGTAATTCTTGAGCACTTGGAAAACGATTTGATACTTCGGTAAATGGCAGCCGATTACGCAAGTTTTGGCAGCCTGCTCCGCCAGTTCAGCAAGCCTGATCTCAATATATTTTAATTTTATTTGTTTTTCAATTTTTTGTTTTCAGTATTTAATTTGCTGACTTTTTTGGAAAAAGACAGTTACAAAAAAAAAAAAAAAAAAAAATCTTAGGGTTAGTTTGGGATTGATTTTGCTTGATTTGAGTGGATTTGCTTGTTTGAAATCTAATCTGATTATTAAACAGGGAAAGCTATTCAGATCACCAATGTTAAAATCCATTTGGATCTAAGATATCAGAGAAAATAACAAAAATCGGTCAAATCTGCCAAATTTGGTCAAAAAGAGGCAAAAAGCGTCATCAGAGCTCAGAACTTTTTACCCTCTTTCAGGAAACCTTCGCTGAGTTGCAGACACCTTCGGAAAAAAAAAGGAAAAAATTAGAAAAGACTGATGAGCAAAAGTCAGGAAGTCATTAGCATAGGAAAAAGGAAGCAAGGAATTTTTGATGGAAAATGCCTTAGAAAACCATTGTTTTGGGCAGATTTGGCCAATACAGTATCAGAAACCTTCGCTGAGCTCTTAGACTGTACATCCACCCTTGATTTATCTAAATTGAGGTGGGCGAAGGTTCTTGACAAGAGAAAATTCAATTTTTGAGTTAGGCGAATGTTCAGTGATATGCCATTTTGGGAACCTTCGCCGAGCATCATAACCTCATTATGAACCTTCGCCGACCTGCTAGATGATCTTAAAATGTCAAAATTAGGTTGTCCATAGGTTCAGATTGTGAAAAAATGCATTTATGACAATACCTGGGCGAAGGACCATCCTGGGCGAAGGTTCATCCTTTGCCAGCCCTGGATAACGTTCACCTGATAGGTTCAGATCCCTAGAAACCTTCGCCGAGATTTTTATAGCCTATTTTTACAGTACTGCACGTGCCTGCAAATTTTTGTTCAGAACTGATCAGCCAAACTACGATTCAGTGTAATGGACCCACCAAATTCACCTATAAGTTGGCTGAATTCGATTCATTCCTCACTTGTGCTAGCGAAGCTCTTGCGAATTTTTCTTGCGACCAAAGCCTTCCAAATTTCCTGCATTGCCTTCTGATACACTTTCACGGGTTTATAATTCCTTTCTAATCATCATGTCTTCTACTGATACTTCCCAGTCTCCGCGCTATACTATCCATCGTGATGTCCCATCTGCAGCGGACATCATGATTCTTCCTAGCACAAGCATGGTCACTCAGTGGATGACCCTTGCGGAGCGTCTACTCACTGCAATGGGTATTCATGAGAGAGCCTTTTCGGGTCGTATCAATATGGATTTCATCACTCTTGCCTTCAGTACGTGGAAGGAAGAGAAATCCAAATTTTATATCACTTTCCAGGGAGCCACACACAAAGTGCACGTCACTGAGGCCGCACTTGCAACTATAGGAATATCGTCTGGTACCCTTATCACAAGCACGCCCAATTGGCCAATCATCCATCAGCCTTACAGCTGGAACATTTCAGTGGACTTCCACCGTGCCTTACAAGCATATCAGAGAGAGTATGTCCACTCTCCGGATCCAACGGTGCGACAATCGGCAATGTTTGCTAAAGATCTAACTCTGTTCGCGTCAGTGGCAACCAAATGGGACGATTGCCTTCCTACCCTGGCATTCGATCCAAATAAGCCGATGGCCTCAGAGCAAATCAAAGATCAGCTGCCGATTGCTCGACTGTATTTCCGCGCAGCTATGATGGGAGGCTCTTGGGAATCCCGCTTCACCTCATGGACAACTTCCAAGTGGATTGCCGGAGCCCACCGTTGTTTCCTGCCACACAACTTGGATTTCAATACTGCACGCCTTGACTTTATGGAGAAGGTGCAGTATCATTTAATTAAGATTCGGCGCGAAGCCAATGAAAGTCCCCAATAACTGCATATTGCAGGTGTCGTGGGACCGCCACCAGTTTTGGTGGGGGATACTGTTGGAGGGTTTGCGGATCCCAAGGCAACCCCCTAGTTAATAAGTGAGAGGGATCTGGCACCCTGTGTGTGTAAGTCCAATCCGATGATCACATAGTTATTTGATTGATTAGTTAAAAGTTAATAAAGGACTTTAGGCCTTTTTGCGGGACTTTTAATGTCGCAGGGCTTAAATGTCAAGTTAGTGAATAAAGTTGGGTTTCCCTCCAATTTTGATGGTTACCACACTTTTTTAAATTTGAATAAAAAGAGAGGCAAGATTGGACCAATAGGATTTAGAGGCCAGGGTCCTCCTCTCTACTATTAAAAGGGACCACCTTGAGTTGCTCCTCTTGTTCATTTCCTCATTTCAATAAAGCAGATTGGTTCTCTTTAGAAATGGATTGATGAATGTCCTTGCTCTTCCTCTCTTTTCCTCCATTTCTCATGCTTCCTTTGTATTTGCTAATTGTTGGATTTGATCATTATTGGGATTGCTATTTCTTATGCTTTTTGTGAGAGAGAAAAGGAGAGAGAGAAGAATAAGTTTCTATCATTGTTGTGGATTTAGGGTTAATGGAAGTAGGGTTAATGGATGTAGTGTTAATGGATGTTAGTGTTAGATCCTCCATTCATGTTGAAATCTGAACTAAACTATCTCTCTCATGGGAACGAACCTACGCGTGACAACTAACTCCGTCTCTTTGATGCTAGATTGACTAGATCTTGGATTCAGGTTAGGCAAGGAAAGAACCCACTACAATGATGGTCAAACCAAACGTACCAACCAGTCGATGGAAGATATGCTTCGTGCATATGTTTTCAGGCTATAGTCAATTGGAAAATGTACCTCCCAATGGTTGAGTTCGTGCACAATAGTGCGAAGCATTCTCCCACCGGATTTAGTCCTTTCATGTTGATGTTTGGCTTTTAGCCACGTTCATCGGTATCCGTTGGACTCAAAGGTCCCAAGGTGCAAGCTGCAACTAATTTTTTGCTAGATATGGAACAGACGTAGCAAGTGGTCAAGGAAAGTATAAATCGGCTCAAGATCGAGCACAATTTTATGCTGACCAACGTTGCTCACCTAGAGAGTTTGAGGTTGGAGATTGGGTGTATCTCATAATCCCCAAAGATTCTAAGACACCATGAAGCAGGAAATGTCCAAAGTTGTCTTCTAGATACAGTTGCCCTTATAAGATTGTAGAGAAACTTAATCGGTCCGCTTATTGGCTAGATCTTCCACTTCGAACTAAGGTACATCCTCTATTCCATGTTAGCCACTTAAAAGAGCAACTCGGTGGAAATGATAACCTTATTCCAGAAGATGAACTAGTATAGTTGGAGGATTTGACTACCTATGTATCCATGGAATCTGATAAGGTCATGGATGCGCAATGTCATCAATTGAGAAATCGTTTGATTTTTGAACATCTGATTTGTTAGAAAGTTAAGTCAAATGATGAGGACACTTGGGAGAAGGAAGAAGACCTTAGACTAGGATTCCTACCTTAAGAAGGAAGTTTTTAAGGGGGAGTGAATGTTATGTACCATAATGGTATGACTTCAAGGTGACGGCCTTGCCATGAGGCGAAGCGCTAGACCTGCATTGGCGATAGTTTTAGTGCCACCTGTCAGCACCTTAGGCTGCCTCACTGATCCAAACATGGTTATGATGATGGTGGGACCCACTTGTACTATGTATATAGAGGTGGGAGAACCCTGTATGAGCCATTTAGTCTACTCAAGGAGGGGTGGATAGTATGAGGATGTATCTCTAGGCATGGAGATGAGTGCCAGTGACTGCCGAGCATGATCGCCAACAATATTTGATGCTAGTTATTGTAGGGGGTTAGATTAGGCCAATTATGTCATTGATTCTAGTGCACGGGGGTGAGGCGATTATAGCTCCATGGATGGTTGATAACAAGCATTCATCACTTGATGCTTGAAGTCCACACCTTATGAAGATCGGTCAGTAGATTGTAACACCTTGTTAATCTTGGTTGCTACATATTGCTTGGCTTCGGATGATATTGGGGAGTTGTTGCTATGGTGGCCTCATTCACATTTTTCTGTGGTATTCTTGGGCCATTTGATTGGCTTTGGATATCTCTCTTATTGGGGTCCGGCACGACGATAGTTTCTTATGGCATTCTTGGGCTATTTTTAGAGAGCCTTGAGCAAGTTACAGGATTGTTTTGGTTCTTTATGTCTTGGACCTACATCAACTTTTTATTGTTTTAACATTAGTATCATGTTGACCATTACATGGGAGATATATTTATAGCATGATTTACAGTTGATGTATATGCTTTGTCGATTTTTGTGTGTTGCTTTTGGAATACTTGATTTGATGACTTATGTCCTTTTCGTCAATATCTCCTTTGGTGCATGCATTTTTTGATAGATCTTTTTCACATTTGTGTATGATTGGCTATTATCACAACTATTGCTCAAGGCCTTCTTCTAGCTTTTAGGGTTTAGTACTTTCTCTTAGGCCCAACATTGAAGGCGATGTTTTTCTAAAGTTAGGGAGTGTTATGGACTCGTCCTCCCCCTAACCTGTCGTGACCCTAATTGGCAAACCTTTAGGTACTATGCCAACCTTAGAAGCCCGTTTCGACCAAAATGGGTCGGGTTGTTCCGTTCCGATCGTTCCGTACGTTTCGGAACGTACTGGGTCAGAACGAGTTAGTGTAGGTTACAAAAAAAATGATTAACGACCCTGCTGGCCTGCGCATTCTGCATTTCACAGATAGCGAGCAGGGAAAGTGCGCCTACATGTATTTTGGGGATGAGCTGAGTGGTGAATGTGCTGTCCTTTTTCTGTCATCATTGTTTGGGTATTTCAGTGTGCTCAGCTGCAGGATTCAGTAGTGATCGTTTTTCAGATCCCGTAAGTTTTTTTCCACATCTTTTATCTTAAGTTTTTTAGTTTGATGGGCATAGAATGGGTTGTAGGCATCAGATTTGGATACTTGTTTGTGCGTTTAGTTTCTTTCAGTATGTATACAAGTGTGTGAACCCGTTCGTTGTTTCTTTTCTCAAGTTCTTGTAGATTCCCACCTACCGTTCCCATGCAAACTCACACTGGGCTAGGAGGGGCATTCTATAAGAGAGTGCATTGGTTGTGGGTGGATCAGACTAGCTTTGCCTTCCTGTTGTTATGCTGTTCCTAACAAATGCCTCCACTATCTATAAGTTTCAGTGACTCAGTTTCTTTCTCTCCTTGTTTTGATTTTAACAATATTACTATGGTTGTATGTGTTTTGACTAGTCCAGGTTTATCCATATCTATAAGGCCCTTGTGTCAGGAAATACAATTCTTCTTCCTTTTCCATAGCATATTTTCCAGGTTCAGCATTGCTCTTGTTGTTAGCTAATGCATTGATGTTACAAAGCTTCTAGATACTGAGATCTAGCTTTGTCTATGTTCAGTGAAGAGCGAGTTGCTGCAGAGAGTACAATTAAGGAGAGAGGTGCATGTGTATGTGGACGTGTGCTGTGGGCATACATGTCTTATTCTTGCTTTTATCCTTAAAAGAATATCTAATTGCATATGTTATGTTAGATGCAGTTGGTCTTTGATTCTTCTGTCAAGCTGGCTTTGTTGTTGGCTGTTATTTGCAGCCTTCCATTCGGGGTCTCAGAAATTTTGCACATAAACAGTTCCCATGAGTGTTTTCTCCATCAATACCTATTAAGAATTTTTTATGTATGCAGTGGTAATATTTGCCGTAACTTGTCTTGCAAATATCTCATGATTTCATCCATGAATTTTTAAAATAAAATTCTTTAATATTTCTATCTTAGCTTTATTTTGCAATTGACAAGCATTTTAACTGCTCAGCTCTTTGAAAGAGTCAGCATTCAGAGCTGTCGATCACGTAGTGTTGGAACAGAGTCTGCTCATAGGATTGGGCAGGCAGCCACGTATGCTTTTGTGTACCCTAATTTTATGATAAACAGGTATAGCTCTACAAATTCTCTTCTACAGATCTTGCAACTATTTATGATCTATAAACAGCATACATCATCAACGTTCACTTCCACTAAATATGTTTGCTGGAAATGCCAGATATGGACCATGGCTGGATACAAATCTTGTGTTGCCAATGTCTCCAGTACAATGCAGAGTGATTTTTGACTATTTCCTCGATGAAGATAAGATTGTATTACTCTATGCTCTGTTCCTCAGTCATTGAATACAGCTGAACTCACTTGTACTGCAAATAGTTCAATTAATCACTGTACAATCGTTGCAAATAGAGTAAATTTATTGCAAGTATGAGCTCAATTCGGTACACTAGAAGTACTGAAAAGTCTTTTATCCATCGCCACAAGATACCAAGGGTGGCGAATGTTGGAATGATATGTGTGTGTATATATATATATATATATAATATATATATATATATCATAGTGGCACGTGGTACCGCCATTATGGTACCGCGGTACCATAATGGTGGTACCGCGGTACCATAATGGTGGTACCGCGGTTATGGTGCCGCCCTCAGATCAGCGGTACCAGGGCGGTACCACAAAAATAATATTTTTTATTATTTAAAAAAAAAAAAAAACCCTTTTAACAAGCTAAAAGTAGGTAAACAATTCAGGAAAAAAAAGGGGTACGGTTTAGAAAAAAGATGTTACTGTACTGGGGGCACTGTGGGAGAGCAGACCTGGTGGTCAAAATGGGAGTGCAGCATGTGGGGGGGCAGCAAATCCGGACAGGTACACCGTCACATGGGCATTGTGGGGGAGCAGACCATGGACCCAATCGGAGTGCAGCATGTGGGGGAGCAATACATGGGGCAGGTACAGTAGTAGCACATGGGCACTGTGGAGGAGCAGATTATGGACCCAATCGGAGTGCAGCATGTGGGGGATCAATAAACGGGACAGGTATAGTAGCACATGGGCACTGTGGAGGAGCAGACCATGGACCCAATCGGAGTGCAGCATGTGGGGGATCAATAAACGGGACAGGTATAGTAGCACATGGGCACTGTGGAGGAGCAGACCATGGACCCAATCGGAGTGCAGCATGTGGGGGATCAATACATGGGGCAGGTACAGTAGCACATGGGCACTGTGGAGGAGCAGACCATGGACCCAATCGGAGTGCAACATGTGGGGGATCAATACATGGGGCAGGTACAGTAGCACATGGGCATTGTGGAGGAGCAGACCATGGACCCAATCGGAGTGCAGCATGTGGGGGAGCAATACATCCGGACAGGTACACCGTCACATGGGCACTGTGGAGGAGCAGACTATGGACCCAATCGGACTGCAGCATGTGGGGGAGCAATACATGGGGCAGGTACAGTAGCACATGGGATCATCAACAAAAGCAAATTGGGAAACAGGCTGTGGGGTTAAATAGGCACTCATGAGACAATGAGAGAGCCAGTGAGAGGCTATGAGAGGCATTGTGAGAAGCTGTGAGGGAGAGCCAGTGGGAGGCTGTGAGAGAGAGGCATTGTGAGAGGCTGTGAGAGAGACCGAGTGAGAGGCTGTGAGATGAGAGGGGGATTGTGAGAGAGCCAGTGAGAGCCATTGAGAGGCTGTGAGAGGCTATGAGGGTCATTTCGAGCAACAGGGTGTCGTGAGATGGCGGAGGGCGAAGCCAGGAGGAAGCTCGAGGAAGAGGTCCGAAGGCACAACGAAAGGCATCGGAAGCAAGAGGCAGACATGGCAGAGATGCTGCGAGAGACTCGGCAGAGACACCCAGAGCTGCAGACCCCCGCCCCCACTGTCGAGCTGGATTTGGATGAGCAGATCGGAATGAACTTCACACGACGACAGCTCATCATGGTCAGGGAAAGGGCGGCCAGACGTCGGGCTAACCAGGAGGCAGCTCGGGCTAACGGGGAGGCAGAGCGAGAGCGACATAACAATGCTCCTGACGAGGGTGAGGAGTCAGTGGAGGATCCATAGGAATGTTTAGCATAGATGGGGTCTAGCCGTATGTGGCTGACTGTTGTTATGTAATGTTCATCAGTAGATGAGGCAATATTTAGTGTCTAGCATAGTGTAAAGAACAGCCCCAGCCATATGCGGCGGGAATACGTATTGTAATTTTGATACATCTGATGAATTAATGTACGGTGTGTTTTTTGTGCAATGCGTGCCTTGTGTATTGCAATCTGATGTATGTGATTATGAAATGCTATCAGGGGGGTTGTATTTCTGTGTTTAGCATATGCTCTCAAACTCTGTAGTGAAAACTAATTGAAAACACGCACACACCATTTGAAGTAAAACTGCAAGTAGAACATCACAATTACAAATTGACAAATACACATTGTGCAGTGAATAGAATACGTCCAACACTAAATATAATATGAAAAATGGTCTGAATACAGTGTTCGACCATCTGGCCGCCAAACATGGAACATGATATCAAACTGCTATAAATAAAATGACAGAGCTACAATCAATGCTCTGCCTCAAACTCAGATGAATGCTCCGGAGACAACTCAGGGCCCCGAGCTGACTCTCGCAACCGATATCTATGTCTGTCTGGTACTGGCATGGGCTGTGTATCCGAGGGGGAAGACTCGTCATCCTCATCCTCCCAATCTGCCTCCGCATCAGCCCCCAAGCAGGCTAAACCAACAACACCTGCTGCAGCTGGCTGTAATACTGCACCTCTACCAGCAACTGGAGCCCTGCGAGGTCGTCCTCTCTTCCCTGGCAGTTTCTGTGCCCTGCCTTTCTTGTTCGGTGCACCCTTGGGCCTTCCTGGCCTCTTGCGGACGAGGGGAGCCGTCAATGCCTCATCACCCCCATGCAGATCACCTGGCTGACTAGGCTGGGCCCAAGCTGCGGCCGGCTGGATAGAGTAGCTAAAGATGGGTGTCCCTGTGCAGCTGATAGTGGGGGATAGGTCCGAGGAGTGTGTGCCCGTGGGCCTGCTGCTGGTGGAGGAACTAGATGTGGAGGGGCCGTCACTGCAGGAGGCAAGTACAGCGACGAATTTGCACTCTGATTAATATCAAACAGTGAGTACAATGCTTGAAGTGATAACTTCAGCTAGTTGAGTGTGATAACTCTGGCTACAAAAATTCAAAATTTAGAAGAAGATTTCTGATGCAGATTCTAAAAATTGATATCCTACAAAATATCTACAACAACCTTGTGTTGCAGTTATGACAACCGTCTCATGACAGTTAATGAATGTACAAATGGGCGGACTGTCAACGCGAAGTCGTTGAGTTAGACCGACGGTATCGAAAATTTATACAATGACTCAAAAATATACACTGATTTGAAAAATGAGCAGCTACACGAGGTGCCTGCAGTTCCTCCAGTTCCTTAGAGGGTGTATGTGCGCCGCATAGCACCTCCAGTGCCACCAATACTGTTGAGACTCTGTGTAGGGCATGCTGGCTAGAGAGGATGGGGGTGCCCTGACGCTCGGCATCTGTTGGGCCTCTGAATCCAAGTCTGCAATCAAGTCGTCCAGTTGGGCATCCGAATACAAATGCTCTGGGTCTGGGACTCATCATGTGCACCATCCTCTGGATCATCCCGTGCCTCATCCTGTGCACCATGCGGACCCTGCATGGCCTCCCAATCGGTACAATCAAAGTCATCTGGTGACTCCTCTGGTGTGCTGTCATAGAAATGCCTATGGCTCTATGATGCACGCATCCAAGCAGCTGCGGAAGGTAAACCCAAATCACTTTGCCCCCTATCAAGAGCCTCCTCCATCATATCAACATAAGAAGGTATGCCACTGGGCCCCCCTGTGTGCCATGCCCGTCTCCCGGTATAATCTGTGGCATGTGTCCCACCTCTACCACGTGATGCACCTGTGACCCCTGCTCTAGGCGTGTGCCCAACACCTGTATCATATGCCTCATCCCGCTCTGATTTGGCGAACACAACCCGAATGGGCTCATCCTCATCCTGATCATCCTTTGAAACTGGCTCATCTGCCTCGTACAATGGAGGCTCTCTGTGCTCAGCCCAAGCTCTCTCTCTCTCTCATCTCGGCAAGCTCCCTCTCTCTCTCTCTGCCATCAACTGTGTGCCCAGGTCATCTGCAGGCATGGGATGGGTGCTGTCCGTAGGCAAGTCAACCTGGCGCTCCAAATTATATATCTTCGTCTGCAAGGTTTAAAATTTGCATGTCAGGGAGACAACTCTATCAAGAAATGAAACCAACATACCAGGAGTCAACCAACATGCTATGAAAGATTAGTTTATCACCTGCAATGCGCTTGTAATGGTCGGAAGTCTCCTGGCGAGACGTGCGTTGGTGCTACAGAACACCAACCGCTCCAACTGACTCACTGACAACCGGTTTCTTCTCCTCGTGTGAATGAGTGCCCATGTGCTCCAATTACGCTCACACACGGAGGCAGCACAGTCTTGTGGTACGTGCATTGAAATACTTCAGCACATTGTGGCAGGGGTGGAACTTCAACGAAACACAACAATGGAGGATAAAATGAGATGCATACCTGAGAAAGGACACGCAGTGCAAGACGCTGTATAGATGGGTATGTGCTACCGAACATGGTCCACCAGGTAATGGGTAGCTGCCTCCTCTCTGGATCCTGAGCAGCCGGGTGGCCAAATGTGCCCATGCCGAAAGGAAATGCAGCGAGCTCCTCCATGAGCCTGATAGGATCCAAACCAATGTGTGGACCCACTCTGTGAATGTACTGAAGCCAATCGGCCTCGAGCTCCTTGTCTGCGATCTGTGTCGGAGAGAGGAAGAGGGGATGCAGTATGTGTGCAACGTTGTGGATACTCCTGTGGAAGTAGTTCCACCGCGTCTCCCAGATGAACTTCAGCTCGGTCATCCTGCAGGTGAGAGGCATGTGGTGTAGGGCATTACGTAGCATTGACAGAAAAACAAACTAGCAATTACTAAAAAGATAAAGGCCAATTACATTACTATACTGCTTACCTCTCTGGCTGCAAGATGGGCAGCTGCAGGAACTGTCCAATCCGGTCCATGACCTCATATACCAGTCCAAGTGTCGACCCCTCGCTGTCAGCCATGCGGAGCACAATGTAAAGTGGTCGAAGCAGTCCTGACAATGTCTGTGCATCCCTCCAGAACTGCTCTCCCCTCACCGTGGAAGAAAAGTGCTCCCCATCCTCAGTGCGCGGAAATGCACTGGCACACCAAAGATCACTGGCAACCATCTGTAGAAGCTGCGCCCTACACCTGATCAGACGGTCGATGACCACCAAGTCGAATGCAAAGCGTGTGGGGGCTGGCTTACGGAGGTCTAGATGGCTGAACACCTGGAACATGGCAAGAACATGCCTCTTCATGGTGACAAAAGTCACCAGGAAGAGGGCCTCACGGACGATGGCTCTAACCCAGGGAAGTGCACCTATGTCCCCCATCAGAAGGTCTATGCCGTGCGCGGCACAGGGGGTATGAACAATGTGAGGGAACTCGGCCTCTAGCAGTACACCCATCTGAATGCAGTTCGTGGCATTGTCCGTCACCACTGTGACGACATGTTGTGGGCCCATGGACAGGATGGAAGACCTGATGACATCAAACATGAACTCTGCAGATATGACTCTCCCCCCCCTGCTGCATTCCACTAGGGCAATGGGCATACAACGGAGAGGGCACGGACAGCAGGGAGCGCGCGGACAGTAGGGCGACTGGCAGGGAGAGAGATGAAGCGGTGGGGGAGATTAGGTTAAAAAAGAAAATATTAATATATTAAATATTAAAAAATATTATATATTAAAAAATAATATATATTGTGGTACCACGGATCAGTATGGATCCGCGGTAACACACTGGATCCGCGGTACTGGGATCCGCGGATCCTGGTACCGCTGGATCTATGATATATATATATATATATATATCATGGTTTCCACGACACGGTACTTTTTATTAAAAAAAAAAAAACCCATATATAAGTGTCTATATAATATTGGAGTATATATAAAAGTTTTTAATTGTGTTTGCAAATTTTTTTAAAACTTATATAGATACATTTTTTTCTTTGAAGTATCACCTACGAATGAGTAGTCACCCGGGGAAGATAGCCAGGGCGTCCAATGTCCTTAAACTTGGTGAAACTTCACATCTTGGAGCTTGTGCTCAGACTTCGAAGGAAGAGGTGCAGACTACTAAACAGTAGAATGTTATGCTCTAAATTTTGTTTATGCATACTCTATTTCAAATTTGAACTATAACATTCTCTTGAAGGTGTTCTGATAAAGCTTAATTTTGGGTCGGACACGTCCGGGTCCAGGTTCGGACGCGGACGCGGACGAGGAATGTCCGGCCCGGACCCTCATGTCTGATATATATATATATACACACATACATACTAGCATAATGTGCCCGTCGATGGCGAGCAGCCGATGGTGTGTATGTGTATGTGTGTGTATACGTATGTGTGTATTATGTATATGTATATTTGAGTGTATTTGTATGTGTAATTGTGTGTATCTATACGTATATATGTATGTATGTGTCTGTGTATGTATATGTGCATGCGTATGTGTATGTCTGTTTATGTATATGTATATATGTGTATGTATTTGTATGTGTATGTATGAGTGTACATATATGCGTATGTATGTGTATGAGTATGTCTGTGTATGTGTGTGTATGCATGGGTACGTGTATATGTATGTGCATGTATATGTGTATGTATGTTTATGTGTATGTGTATGTACGTGTATGTGTACGTGCATGTGCATGTGCATGTACGTGTACGTGTACGTGTATGTGGATGTGCATGTGCATGTGCATGTGCATGTGCATGTGCATGTGTATGTGTGTATGTGTATGTATATTTATGTGTGGATGTGTATGTACGTGTATATGTATGTGCATGTATATGTGTATGTATGTTTATTTGTATTTGTATGTACGTGTATATGTATGTGCATGTGCATGTGCATGTGTATGTGTGTATGTGTATGGATGTGTATGTGTATTGTATGTCTGTGTACATGTATGCATGTTTATGTGTATGTGTATGGATGTGTATGTGTGTGTATGTGTATTGTAGTCACACCAGCAGCATGTAGCTACTCATCACAAATCAAGCATACACTAGTGAGAGCCCAACAGGTATACTTATACCCTCCAAGGCCCATGCACCACTAGTAGGGCACTGTGACACCTCACTGGACACCTCTGCAGCCTATCTGGGCCACGTCATCCTGTTCCCTAATGACTCACTGATAGACCCATACCAACTCCACCACCATGTGTTTAGGCCTACAACAATAAATTATGACCATGTACACATAAGGGCCCCAATTCCCTTATAGTCACAATTAACTTACGGGTTGTTGATCTACCGGTCCCTAGCGTGGACACGCTACCCGAGACTAGTCATGGGCATGACATTCTTCCCCCCTTATTCTAGTTCTGTCCTCAGAACTTAAAACTAGGAAAGTTCCTCCTTAAGCTTCCTGTTCCCAGGAATCGTCATCGTCTGTACATCCCCTCCATTGAACCAGATGCTCGCTAACTATACGATTTCTCAATCGTTTAGTTCTTGTATCCAAGATCTTTTCAGGTTCAAGACGAGATACACCCGATGATTCATCCAACAGGTCCAACTGATCTCCAGATCCAAGATGCTCTCCTTCACGTAGACTCTTCTTGAGACGACTAACGTGAAATACGGGATGCACTTGCGATCCATCCGAGAGTTCCAACTGGTAAGCTAAGGATCCGATCTTTTTCAAGATCTTAAACGGTCCTCTATATCTAGGGGACAACTTATAATGCTTGCCGGTACGCATTACACTTGAATCTTTCGGGATTCTCAAATATACCCAATTCCCACTTGGAAGTCTCTCGGTGATCTTTTCATATTTGCATAATGTTTGTCCCTATCCTAGGCACTTTGGACATTTTCACGTGCAATCCGTAGCATTTCCTGCATATCGTGTAGGAAATCCGCTACTTTCTGAAACTTGATCGTCCGAGTCTCAACCACAATGGGTGATCTAGGCTCAAAACTGTACATAAGCATAAACGGGCTATAACCGGTAGCCGAATGCTTACTACTATTATAGGCAAACTCGATCAATGGAAGGTGCTTTTCCCAATCAGATTGCCGTCTGGAAACATATGCCCGAAGCATTTGTTCCATCGTCTGATTTGTTCTTTCCGTCTGTCCATCTATCTCAGGCTGATCAGAAGAACCCAAGATCAGTGTTGTCTCTAGTTTAGCAAATACGGCGGACCAAAAGTGACGGATGAACTTCGGATCGCGATCGCTCACAATATCACTCGGTAATCCGTAAAGCCTAAACAGACGCCCTACAAATATCTGAGCTAAATCAGAAGCCTTCGCAGTGGTCTTTACCGGAATAAACGTAGCCAATTTGGTAAGACGATCGACCACAACCGAAATTGCATCATGCTGTTTATTCGTCCACGGTAACCCAACCACGAAATCCATGGAAATACTATCCCATCGCTTATCAGGGATATCCACTGGATGCAACAAACCGCCCGCCTTATGGCGTTTAGCTTTATTCAACTGGCATTGGTCACACTTGACCACATAAGATTCTACAAAGGGCTTGAGTTTTGGCCAATAAAAATCCCTTCGCACCAAATCCAATGTACGATGTATGCTGGGATGTCCTGCGCATGGTGAGTCATGACATTCATAAAGAGTTTTATTCTTAACAACATCCACATCAGGCACACAAACCTTCCCTAGTACCCTTTATATCCTTCCCCCCAAACTGATCACCATGATCATCAGTCCCGCTTGATGAAACTGCCAGAACCCTATTCCAGATTGGTCCAAAATGTGGGTCTTTCTCATAAAGACCTCTCAGGGAGAGATAAAAGTCTGTACTGATCTCAGTGAAGGAAAGTTCGTTCATCAGCCACCTGATTAGATGAGCCCCTGATATACCGCACTTCAAAGTCAAATTCTTGCATGAGTTTTGCCCATCTGGCCTTACGACCTCGCAAATCATTCTGATTACAAAAATACTTTAAAGGTTGATGATCCGTATTAACCACGAATTTATTACCGTACAGGTAATGCCTCCATGATTTCAAAGCATGGATCACAGCAATAAGCTTTTTTTACTGAGTGGTGTACCTGACCTGTGCATCGGTCAGTTTCTTACTTTCAAAGGCAGTGTTAATGACGAACGGCAAATCGGGATCCGCTATTCTCAAAACTGGAGCTGAGGCAATTAGAAGCTTGAGTTTGCGAAAACTCTCATCTAATTTCTCATTCCATCTGATAGGAGGACTTGGCCTACCTTTGCGACTTTTCACTCCTTTCAACATATTGTTGAGAGGTGCAACAATCTTCGAGTACTCCTCTGCAAATCTACGGAAAAACACAGTGAAACCTAAGAATGGTTTAAGTTCTCGCACCGTTTTAGAAATTGGCCATTCCACTACCGTCTTCACCTTTTCCTCGTCAATCTTGATCCCAAAGGAGGTATACTTATGACCTAGGTAAAGAAGTTCCTTCTTAAAGAATTCGCACTTTGATTCTTTTGCATAAAGCTTCTCTTGTCTTAAGATACGTAAGACAGTACGGAGATGCTTAGCATGCTCTTTGAGTGTTCTGCTATAGATTAGAATATCGTCCAGAAACACTACTACGAACCAGCCCAAATATGGACGAAACAAATCGTTCATCATTTGCTGGAAAGTAGCCGGAGCATTTGTCAAACCAAAGGGCAATACAAGAAACTCGTAGTGGCCAAACCTGGTCCTAAAACCGTTAGATACATCTTCCGGATGTATCCTAATCTGACGTTATCCCGTACGTAGATCAAATCTCAGTGTCCGACCCTGAGGCAAGACGGACCACGTAACGGTGATCACTGGCCATGGTGGGCACTCGGAGCTTCTGCACAAGTCGAGCATTCAAAAAATTGTGAGTACTACCAGAATCAAATAGCACATTCACGTCTTTCCCTAAAATATTGCCTCTCGATAAATCCACAGTCATGAAACTTGACGACTTTGCTTTCCGTTCGGGGCACTGTTTGGCATGGTGCCCGGGTTTATTGCAGAGGAAACACAGATTCTGCTTAAGTGCCGCTACCGTGCTTTGTCTTTTACTACCAATTTCTTCTTATTCTTCTTTTTCTTTGACTGTCGGTACGCTTCTGCTTCCAGCTCGTCAAAAAACTGTTTCTTGCGCTTGTTAGATTTTTCTTGCTTGGGTTTGGGGACCGTTTGGCCGTGCACGCTTTTCCGTGATGCAACAACTGTACTATCATAGGCTTTCGCCACACGGATAGCATCCTCTAGTGAGTTGAGGATATTTCGCTTGCATTCATTTTGATAGTCAGTTGTTGCATCACAGAAAAGCGTGCACGGCCAAACGGTCCCGAAACCCAAGCAATAAAAATCTAACAAGCGCAAGAAACAGTTTTTTGATGAGCTAGAAGCAGAAGCGTACCGACAGTCAAAGAAAGAGAAGAATAAGAAGAACAAGAAACCGTAGGAAAAAATCCAGCAACCGTTGCTTTCACAAAGATGCTATCCACAGAGTAATTGGCAACAACAGAATTAACACAGAATTTCTTCCAAGAAACAAATTCGAAAAGCACAAAAACGAACCGATTATGAGCCTGGTAGTGCACTTACCACACAATCGATTGCAATTCAAAAATTATTTCCAACGGGAAGAAAATTCCACAATTCCACCGTTTTGTTGCTTACTCCGTCGGATTCTCGAGAAAACGTCGAGATTTCCACTCAGCACTTTCGATGGTAAATCCTACTTAGACTGGCTCTGATACCAAAATAAAGTCCTCAACACAGGATTCTAGCCTAAGCATACCATACAAAGCAACCACACATGGGAACCGGTGGAGGTTAAACCAACCAAACCAAACCTAGATCGTACGGATCTAGCCCCCAAGCTATGGATCAATCAGAGTCATGGAAAGAGGAGTCACACCAGCAGCATGTAGCTACTCCTCACAAATCAAGCATACACTAGTGAGAGCCCAGCAGGTATACTTATACCCTCCAAGGCCCATGCACCACTAGTAGTGCACTGTGACACCTCACTGGACAGCTTTGCAGCCTATCTGGGCCACGTCATCCAGTTCCCTAATGACTCACTGATAGACCCATACCAACTCCACCACCATGTGTTTAGGCCTACAACCATTAATTATGACCATGTACACATAAGGGCCCCAATTCCCATATAGTCACAATTAACTTACGAGTTGTTGGTCTACCGGTCCCTAGCGTGGACACGCTACCTGAGACCAGTCATGGGCATGACAGTACCTATGGTTGGGAGGATCATTCCACACACCGGCCTTCAGGAGTTGAGCAGCTTAGAGAGTTTTGGTTGCTCACAGTAATTGTCGACCTTCATAGGATCACTGCCTTTATGAATGGGATGGATAAGGTTGGTGGACCATGAGGAAGGGAAGCCGAAAGAGGCAGCGCAGTTAAAGAGAGTTGAGAGAAAGGGTGAGAGGATATCAGGAGCATACTTTAGAAGCTCAGCCTGCAGAACATCAATGTCCTTAGCTTTGTGGCAGTGGAGTTGTGAGATGGCATCTTCGATGATATCAGGAGGGAAAATATCAGAAGTGTCGGTGGTCGGGGATGTGGGAAGAGGTGGTGCATTAGGGACAGTGTATAAGGACGTGGCGTATGTTATCCAGGTATTGAGATCTGTGATCCGAGGTGGAGGTGAGCGTGGTATGAATTTCTTCCAGAAGGAACCTGAAGAGGAACCATAAAGGAGATCTATCATTTTTTGGCCCTGGCCAAATTCATATTCCATTTTCTTTGTTCGGATGGTCCTGCGATAAGCTCGAGAAATGGTTTTGACCAAAAGAGGAAGGTGAGATCGAGCGTAAACTAGGTGATGATGAAGGCCAATGCACTCGTGGTCATACCATGGATTGTGTGGTCTGTGACGACGTTGATACCGAGGTCGCCGGGATGTGAAAGCAACGGAGACTGCAGTGTGAATGGTTTGGACTAGAAAAAGAGATTGCTCTTCCAAAGTATATTCATGAGGAAAATGTATAAGTAAATCTGACAAGGTTTCCCTGTATAGTGGTGTGTTATCAGGGTTGTAACGGTACAGTGGTTTCACAATGTGAGGTGAGATAGGAGTGTGTGTGATGGGGAGGTGGCCTATCGAGTGTGATAGGTATGAGTGATCAGAGAGAGTGGTACGATGAATAGAGAGATGAAATAAAGGAAAGGAGAGACGGTGATCCCATGAAGTAGTCAACAACACTGTGACCTCCACTGTGCGGGAAGCAAGTATAGTCACCTGAGCCTGTTAACTGAAGCGTGCCATTAAAAATGGCCAATCCATGTGCTTCGCCTAGCTGGAGTAGCTGCTCCCCAAATGATGTAATCGGGCCATCTGCATCTGCGGACTGACGCCAAAGACCAAGGTCATCCCAATCTAGCGCATGTATCCGATGTGGATCATCTGTGGTACTATGAAACTCTGTTTGCCTGGACCCAGTTCTGGCATTAAAATCCCCGGCTAGAATGATGTAACCTCGCTCTGCGTATCTGACAATGTCCGATGAAATGTCCATGAAAGGTGACTCCTCATCCTGAGTGAATGCTGATGTCTCTAGAGGAAAGTAGCAAACGGCCATAAATTTATCCTGATCCAGCGCCATCAGTGTATGGTCTAATCTAATCCAAATATAGCGAGCATGCTCGTCCGTGTACAAGAGCGTGACCCAAGGTTGAAGATGGTCTCTAAAGAGACATGCAACTCCCCCTGACCCCCGACCTGTGGAGGCCCTCATCATTGTCCTGTAAGCCGAAACCCAACAAAAGCCCTCAACCTCAGGAGGTCCCCTCTTAGGACTCTCACGTGTTTCCGTAAATAGTAGAATGTCTCCGATATCACAAAAAACTCTGAAATCACCCGTTGTGGCTGAAGAGTGAATACCATTGCAGTTCCAAAGACCCAACCATAGTGCTTGCTTCAGGGCCCCCGGGTCGGTCCCATTCCCTATTTCTCAGGTGGTGCTGAGTTGATGTATCTAGCCTTGTTAGCCCAAAAAATCACCCTTTTATCCAATGCTTTGGCTTCACTGAAAACTCTCTTCCTTTCCATCACTTGCATAAACGTGAGATCATCATCCATAAAGATGTGTGTACCTCGTAACTTGGCCCGCAGTTTGAGGGCTGCCAATCGCTCATCCAAATTAGTGAACCTTACAATGAGCGTAGAAGGATCCCTTTTCATTCGCCATGCACGATCCAAGCCATTGGAGTGACGTGATAGTACGGTAGAGAGAAAGTGGGCTGCCTCGGTCATGGGAGCATTAGTGTCCTCAATACCACGTACCCGGATGTTCATAGCCTTATATTCTCTCATCTTTTCTTCCGATATGGTGGCCGAAATAACGGTATTCAATGTAGGTGTGTCCGCATTCTCGTTGTTCTTGAAGAGTGAAGCCCAAATTTTGGTCTCAGCCTTATGTTGTTCGATCTTGGCCTCCAAATCTGGGATAGTTGTGCTGACCGGTCCGTCCCGTCGCAAAGCCTCTTCCAAAGAGGTGATCCGGACTGCCATAGCACCTTTTTCTATAGCCATAGTGTGGATGGTTGCCTGCATTTGTCGAATCTCTTGTCTTAGGGAGCTGGATTCTTGGTTGAGTTATTCAATGTAGGATAGGACATACTGTTCAAAAGACTGCCTCGGAGTGTATAAATCAGGGACCATTGTGTGAACACGAGGGTAGGATGGAGTGGCCAAAAACAACACCTATACTGGAGGTTTGCAGCGATGTAGGACTAGTGGGCAGCGAGAATGTGGGACAGTTTGCAGGCACCGGGACATCTATACCAGTTAGCAAAACATTGGAGGCAATGGCGGTACTGGCAACGATGGAGGTACTGGCAGCGGTGGAGGTACTAGCAGCGATGGAGGTACTGGCATCAATATTGTTGTCAACGGTGGTTACAACATCGATGGAGGCAGGTTGACTGTCAGCGATGGATGCTGTGTTGCCAGCGAGGTAATCTGGTACAGCATCGATGGAGGTTGTGCTGCCAGCGATGGAGACAATGGTACTGTTCGCGATGGAGGCAGATTTGTTGCCAGCGATGGAGGAGCAGACGCTGCCATCTGTGGAGGGGCTGGGACTCCCTTTCCTACGTGGGGCCATGGGAAATGATGGAGCAAGAGAGAGAGGGCGGACCAGGGTAGGGCGAGCTAGAACAGGGCAGCAGCCACCAACATCGCGAGAGAGAGGGAGCCATCACCATCGTGAGATGGAGGGAGCCATCACCATAGAGAGAGAGAGAGAGAGAGAGAATCGGGCCTCGAAAGTTGCCACATGGCAAGCCACGTAGGCCTGCCACGTGGAAAACCATGTAGGCTTGGGACTGTCCATGTGGCAAGCCACATAGGCCTACCATAGGCTTGTGTGGCTTGCCACATGGCTTGCCATAGGCTTGTGTAGTAGGCCACGTAGGCCTACTATCTAGCTATCATAGGTTGCCACATGGCAAGCCAGGTAGGCCTACCACATGGCAAATCATGCAAGCTTGGGGTTTGCCACATGGCAATCCATGTTGGCCTACCATAGGCTTGTGCAACAAGCCAAAAGAGCTCTACCATATAGGCCTGAGTGGACCTAGAGAGAGATATAGAGAGGTGGGCTCGAAAGCTGACACATGGCAAGCCATGTAGGCCTACCATAGGCGTGCATGGCAGACCACATAGGCATGGCATAGGCCTCATGTCTACCATGCAAGCATGTTGTAGGTTGCCACATAGGCTTGTGTGGCAAGCCAACCAGGCTCTGCCACGTAGGCTTGAGTGGAGATAGAGAGAGAAAGAGGTGGGGCTTGCAAGCTACCACATGGCAAGCCACGTAGGCCTGCCACGTGGAAAACCATGTAGGATTGATACTTCCCATGTCGTAAGCCACGCAGGACTACGATAGGCTTGTGTAGCAAGCCACATAGGCATGTCATAGATCTACTATCTACCAATCTTCTCGTAGGCTGCCACGTGGAAAGCCACGTAGGTCTACCACGTGGCAAGTCTTGCAAGCTTAGGGTTTGCCATGTGGCAAACCACTTAGGTCTAACATAGGCTTGTGTGGCAAGCCAACCAGGCTTTGCCACGTAAGCCTGAGTGGACCTAGAGAGAGAAAGAGGTGGGGCTCAAAAGCTGCCACGTGGCAAGCCACATGGCCTACCATAGGCTTGTGTAACAGGCCACATAGGCCTGCTGTCTACCAAGCCTGTCATAGGCTGACACGTGGTAAGTCACGTATGGCTGCCACGTGGCAAATCATGCTGGCTTGGGGTTAGCCATGTGGCAAGCCACGTAGGCCCATCATAGGCTGGCAAGCCAACCAAGCTCTGCCTATGTGGTTTGCTATCTGCTAAGCCTGTCGCACACTGCCACATGGCAAGCCACGTAGGTCTACCACATGGCAAATCATGCAGGCTTGAGGTTTGCCATGTGGCAAGCATGTAGGCCTACCATAGGCTTGTATGGCAAGCCAACCGGGCTCTGCCACGTAGGTTTGAGTGGATCTATAGAGAGAGATATAGGTGGGCTCGAAAGTTGCCACGCAAGCCTACCATAGGCTTGCGTGGTAGGCCACATAGGCATGGCATAGGTCTGATGTCTGCCACGCAAGCATGTCGCAAGCTACCACATAGGCTTGCCATAGGCTTGTGTGGCAAGCCAACCAAGCTCTACCATGTAGGCTTGAGTGGACCTAGAGACGGAGAGCTAGGGCTCACAAGTTGCCACGTGGCAAGTAGGCATGTCATGAGACAAACCACGCAGGCTTGGGACTTGCCATGTGGCAAGCCACGTAGGCCTATCATAGGCTTGTGTGGCAGGTCATATAGGCATGACATAGGCTTGATGTTTGCCATGCAAGCATGTTATAGTCTGCCACATAGGCTTGACATAGGCTTGTGTGGCAAGTAAACTAAGCTATGCACCACGTAGGTCTGCCATGCATGCTTGAGTGCAACTATAGAGAGAGAGAGAAAGAAATATTTTATTAATGTCCTTGAATACCCTAAGGTACATAGGACTCAGAAAAGGTACATGTCAAGTGTGCACATAGGAGCTTAAAGCTCAATCATCTATAAAACAATAACTGCAAATACAATGCCTAAAGATGGCTGGCCCAGTCAGGGTCCAACAGCCTAGAATCGTATATCATGATGCCTATTAGCCTGGAAGAAGTGGTGGATGGTATGTTGTGAAGGTGACACTGGATGTGCCATGGACCTCTGCCGCCAGGTAGGCTGTCGGTGTCGTCCTCTACTGCCGTGTCCATCTGGCCTCTTGTGGCCTAATAGCTGACTGTCTCGCTGGCCGTCGACATGGTCTCTGCTGCCGATGTATGAAGGAATCTGGAATCTCGGCCTCTCCATTTGAGTCGTAGCCTAGGGATACCTCGGATCTCTGTCTCCGAGGGATATGCACTCACTGATGCTCAATTGTACCAAGGAGTGTGTATCAATATCTAGTCTCCTCCTCCTCAGGTCTGACATCTCCCGGATCATCAATGCGACACATCTGGGGTCCTCATAGGATATCAAGGTAGAAAGTGTAACTGGGTGCTCTCTGAACAAGCAGTAGTACCTCCCCCGAATCTCATAGTAGGCTGGACATCTGAAGAGGAAATGTGATTCGTCCTCAATCTCATGCATCGAACAAATGCTACAAAGCCGGTCCTCTCGTGGGGTGCCATTGTATCTGCCGGTCTCAATGGCCAGCCGATGTGAAGAAACCCGAAACTGACCCATCTCTATCCGTAGTCTGTGTGATATACTCCTCAACAAGTAACCAGATACTATGGGGCAGCCAGCTGGATCAAGAGATAGAAAGTGTGTACGATAAAAATCACTCTTGGTCCCCAATGGACCTGCCAAGTGATATGAAGATATGATCTGTAGAGGAGGCCTCTGATGTACTGGTGGGTGCCCGCAGGTAGGTCAGTGATCTGGATACCCAACATGGAGAGGAGACAACAAGCCTGGGAATACCATGAGAAAAGGTGTCCCTCTGAGTGTAGGCGTCGGGATGAGGATAGAGCCGCAACAACATAGTGTGTACCCCCATCCTGAATATCATCCAACCTCTATATAAAAGTCACAATATGGAATAAGGCCTCAATTTGAATGGGGGGGGGGACCGCGAACTCTGCCAGTATAATCTGGTGTGGTACTGAGGGCTTAGCCCTTATCATCCTGGAGAGCAAACGAATCTGGAGCCGGGAGATATATGTCCAATCAATAGCTGTCAGACCAGTACTCCATGTCTCAGAAGCATACATAGCTGGGGGCACAACCATAGTGTCAAAGAGTCGGCACTTACTGGTCGCATCTCTGATGTGTGAACATAGTCTCTCCAAATCTACCAGCGAGGCATAGCCCTTCTGTACCCGAGAAATAGCTGCATGTCTCATGCTGAACGTGGACCCAAAAAATAGTACCCCTAGATATGTATATGAATCAACAACCTCCAGTGGATGACCATCCCATAGAAGCTCCTGCTGCATCATAAAAGACCTAGAGGTGTTGAACACCATAACCCTAGTCTTGGCCACATTCACTGACAAACCCCACCATGTGCAAAAAGAAAGAAGAGCATCTAAGTGTCGCTGCAGACCCTCTCTCGTCCGTGAAAGCAAAACCACATCATCGGCATACAGGAGGATAGCAATAATGGAGGTCGCCCAATGTACATCCCTCCCCTCCATCACTCCGTATTTGCACCTCGTTTTCTAGAAACGCGTCTTTTACCAGCGTTTCTCAAAAAGGTGTATTTTTTTTTTAATTTGATTTTTTTGATTTCTTTGGGGGCAATAAGGGTATCAGATTAAAGCTCTTATCAAGGGCAATACATTTGTATATAACCCGGCCGAATGGGAAGCCCGGAAACATCAAGCTGAAGAAGATGAGTGTGATAGAAATGAAGCTTGACCCGTGATGGATCTGGGTGAGACCACACTATGTGGATGTAAGCCCTGTAAATCTGTTGGCGGATAAATGCGTGTGTCCCATTCGGGAGATCAGATATAGATAAACCCCACCTACTCAAAAGGTCAGAAACACACTGAAACCAAGAGGACCTAGCCTGCTGACTAGCCAGAGTGTGAGAGGTTGTGAAAGTTGTAGCCACGTATCTAGATGAATCAAGCTCCGAGACTTTATGAATGAATGTGATAATCCGAAATATAGCCTCGACAATCAATGGTGGAGAGGCAAACTTCGCAAAAATGATATCATGGGGAACTGACTGCTTCGCACGGATCATCCGGCTAAGCATAAGGATCTGCAGACGTGAAATATCACTCCAAGTATCTCTGGATAAGCTTGGACACCATGTCTCCGCTGAATATAGAGCAACCGGAGAGACAGTAGTAGAAAAAAGGCGACAGCGCGTGTCAAGATCATGCACGTAGTAAATAGAGGAAAATCTCTCCATCTGGACAAGAGCAGAGTGCCCCTTGCAAAGCCTGGTCAATGCAGCTGGTCTAAAAGTGAGCAATGGACCAGTAAAAGGGACACCCAAGTAGTATAAGAGGCTACTACCTCCAGTGGCTGCCAATCATAGTAGAACACCGTGTCTCTCATATGCTGTTGATTGGTGTTGAACACCATGACCTTAGTCTTACCAATGTTCACCATCAAACCCATTGTCTGGCAGAAAGTATATAAACCATTAAGGCGCTGCTGAAGTCTCGATCTTGATCTTGATAGTAGTATCACGTCATTCGAATATAGTAAAATAGGGATAACCATATTTGCTAATGGACAGCCATTTCCACCCAAAATCAAAGGCTTTGCGGAAGCCCACAAAGCAACAATAAACCCTCTACTTCCTGAACTTAGCCTCCTCAATAATACATCTCAAGGTGAATATCTGGTCAGTCGTGGAGTAGCCAGCGCTAAAACCTGCCTGTACCATAGCATGTAACCCCTCTGTCTCTGCTTGAGAGCTGATAATAGACTGCAAAAATGATCCATATAGCTTGGCCATAGTATGACTGATCATAATAGTGCAATAGTTGTTTACATTCAAAGGATGCCCAACTTTGAGGATAGGGTGTAGAAGGTTGGTGCACCAAGACGTGGGAAGACCAAAAATGACAAATTGGTTAAAGATATGGGAAATGTACGGTCCAATAATGTGAGCGACTAGTTTTAGGAAGTCCATGCTTAAGAGGTCAACATCAGTGGCCTTATGTGTTTGACCATTTTTAATGGCGTTTCAACCATGGACGAAGTGAAGAGGGTGAATTCTGAAGGGCGTGGGGAAAGAGAAATGGAAGAGAGTCTACTGTATAAAGCTTGGTAGCATAATTTATCCATGACTCTATCGCAATAGGAGCGGGTTTATAAGGGTTTTTAGAGAACATCCGCCAAAAGAAGGTCGAGCATCGATAAGTTTTTGTCCCAAGGATTGTAAATAGGTTGTCTTTTTGCCGAAGAAGATGATAGTATGCCATTACAATTCCAAAAACCGATTCGGAAAGGGGAACTCGAGCTGCTCCTATGCCCAGGAGCCCCGAATCCCTATTGTGAAATCTTATCAAAAAAATTTGGCTTGCCTTCAATGAAAACCATCCACTGATTTCTTGCATTTGCATCTTGAATAATTTGTTTCCTGGCTTGCCATTGCGTGTGTGTAAGGTCATCATCGATAAAAATAAAGGACCCATTTAATTTGGCTCTAAGTCATAAAGCTGCGTTGCGGTAGTCCATAGAGTGAAACTTGATAAACAAGACATTAGTGTTGAACTTACTTCTCCAAGATGTAGCTCCTCTCAAAAAATCAAGAAATTGGTAATGACTCTTACACTAATTAGAAGCAATATTCACAAAAGTTCAAACTAGTGGGAAATAGGGTTGCATCCCAATTCGAACAGGTCGATTCAAACCGGCCGGTTCAAAGAGATTCTTTGAGGTTCGAACCTGTTTTTTTCATTCTTCAAAAAAAAAGTCATATATTCAATGTACATACTACAGATACTTAATAGCTAAACAATTTCAATTTTTCTCTAAATTTACAGATATCAGGATAATCAGATCTCTTGTGACCTGTCGTATCAAAACAGAATGACCCAGTTTTAAGAGAACTGCAGTAAGTTGTAACTTGTAACCATATCCTGGCCCCTGGGTACATGGATCTGCTAAGGAGACTCAGGACTGTGGAGTTGGAACTTGTTACTTGACACTTGGAACTTAGGGTTTAGAAATTAGGAGCCTGGAGTATAACTGAAATTTGAGCTTAGAGGCTAGAGCTGAATCTTGATAATAGTTATTAGTGACTACTAACTAGTCACCACTTACTAGTCTGATACGGTGATATGGATAATGGCAGCTACTAGCTAGGTAGAGTCTAGAGTCTAGACCGTACTACGTAGGTACTAGGACCGTAGATTGTAATTTTGTTTCAAAGTTGAAAGTTGAAGTTCAAACTTATTTGCAAATTGCAATGTCGAGATCGGAGAAAAGAATAAACAAGAAGGTTATGACAATGTTTGAGAAAGCCAAAAAAATTTAGGTTAGAAACTTAGATTTATCTGACATCTGTCATCATCATTCATCATTCAACATTGAACATTGAACATTCTATATGTAAATGCTAACTACTAACAATACCAAAGTCAAAATTGTAAAACTTTAAAGTTTAAAGTTTAAACCATTAGTAATTAGATAATCGACTAACAGACTACAGTTAACTTCAGGAATCAGAAACTTCAAACTAGAATCCATAATATATCATGATTCATAACATAATAGTAAATACATATGCCAGGTGCCTCATGAGTCCGGTCACCAATGTGATGCCACATGCGACATGTCTGATGATAAATCATGATGTGTACACTGTAAACAGCTCAAGAGTCAATGCTAATCTAGTGGCATCTACAGACTACAATGATCTAATGTACAATGAGCATTGAGTAGTGAGCACTCTAAGCTCTCCTACGCCTGAGTCTCCTCCCACTCGCTGGTGCTGTGGAGCCTGTTGTGGCCTCTCGAGAACTGCGAAATTCTCATCGGAGGCAGAGGTATGATGCCTAGATTACAGTTTCTATATAGCAGCAAGTCTTGGGGATTCTGGGGGCGGTAGCCTCCCGGCGCAGGGTCCGGGGGCTGCCGGTAGACCCCGGCCCCGACGGTACGACCTCTTCATGATTTGGCCTTCCGACTCCCTGAGCGAAAACACACTTTTTGGTGTTTTGCATCCCCTTGGTCCTTTGGCTGTTCGCTCTCGTCAGAACCGGCAACCTGCATAAATGCACTGCTCTCGTCAAGAGCTTAAAGCTGATACCCATACTGCCCACTTTATTTTTTTTTAAAATTTAAAAAAAATATTATATATTATGGTACCGCGGATCAGTATGGATCCGCGGTACCGGGATCTGCGGATCCTGGTACTGCTGGATCTATGGTATATACCAGAGGTACCAGGTACCGCGGGTCCTAGTACCGCGGTACAATATAATAATTTTTTTTATTATTTAATATTTAATTTTTTTCATATATATATATATATATATCATAGTACCCCGTGGTGCCGCTGGTATGGTACCGCCGGTACGGTACCGCCCTGGGATCCGCGGTACCAGGGCGGTACCATAATATTAAAAAAAATATATATATATTTCCCGTGTTATTTTCGCTAAAAAAAACAAAGATTTTTTTTTTTTTTTTTGGGTCCGCCAACCGATATGGTACCGCGGTACCATATATGGTCCCGCAGTACCGAGATCCGCGGGACCTGGTACCGCGGGACCTATGATATAAATATTTTTTATTTTATTTCATTTTAGTGGGCAATATGGGTATCAGCTTGAAGTTGTTGATGAGAGTAGTCCATTTCACGATAAATATATAGCTAAGACAATATCTTTTGGCTTTTTTGGGCAGGTATAGCATTAAAGAATATTAGGAAAAAAGACAAAATAATATATTGTGGTACCGCCCTGGTACCGCATTCTACAGGGCGGTACCGTACTGGCTGTACCACCATTATGGTACCGGCGGTACCACAGGGAACTATGGTATATACATATACATATATGTATATATATATTCTGTTTAGTTGTATTCCATAGATTGTAGCTTCTTTCAATACATAAATAGAAAATCATCATATCATGAATCCTCAAAACATGTTATGTTCAAATGGAGCATGTCGTCTTCTACTTTATCATTCGTTGATGCTTGTTGTACAGATTAGCTGATGATTTACATTGTGGAATGCAGCATGATGAAGCATTTATCAAAGACAGCCTTGAGGATAGCGACCAGGTTCAGGTAAATTGAAGTTTGTCATCTTACTTGAAGCTTTTTAACTTTTTCAATTCTTATGGCTCTCTAATTATGAATAATGCTTTAGTAAAACAAGTTGTGTGGAGATCCACATTTTGACTGGCTAAGATTTCCAATTCCCAACAGCCGTTTAATCTGAGCAAGTGTATATATATATATATATATATATATATATATATATATATATCATAGTACCCTCTGGTACCGCTGGTATGGTACCGCCGGTACCATATCAGTGGTACCGCCGGTACGGTACCGCCCTGGGATCCGCGGTACCAGGGCGGTACCATTTTTAATATTTTTTTTTATTTTTTAATATATTTTTAGTAATTTTTTTTTGCATATTAACTACCAAAAAAGGACAAAAAAAAGTAAAAAGAGGGGGTTCTGGGTGTAAAAAAAGAGGGTACAGTACATGATGCAGGGGACTGTTGCAATGGCACATGGGCACTGCGAGTGAGCAGACCGAGGGGCCAATGGGAGACCAACACAGGGGGGTAGCATCACATGGGGGCAAGTACAGAGGCACATGGGCATTGTGGGTGAGCAGACCATTGGCCCAATGGGAGACCAACACAGGGGGGAGCATCACATGGGGGCAGGTACGGAGGCACATGGAGGGATGATGGGGATCCACATGGCCGATCAGGCTGTGGGGATAAATAGGCACTCACAATGCCATTGTGGTCGGCATTTTCAGAGGCTGTGAGAGGGCTAGTGATAGACAGTGAGAGAGCAAGCGAGAGTCGGTGACAGGCTGTGAGAGGCTGTTTGAGAGCCAGGGTGCTGTGAGAGGGTGTTCAAGGATCAGGGTGCTGTGAGGAGAAGGTCGATCGAGATGGCTGAGCGAATACCACCGAAGCCCGAGGGCGAAGCCAGGAGAAAGCTTGAGGAAGATATCCGAAGGCACAACGAGAGGCATCGGAAGCAAGAGGCAGATATCCGAGAGATGCTGCGACAGACTCGACAGAGAAATCCGGAACCGGAGCCACCCGCCCCCGCTGTGGATCCTGTCCCCGCTGTCGAGCTGGATCTGGATGAGCAGATCGGAATGAATTTCACACGACGGCAGCTCATCATGGTCAGGGAAAGGGCGGCCAGACGTCGGGCTAACCAGGAGGCAGCTCGGGCTAACCGGGAGGCAGAGCAAGAGCGACAAAACAATGCACCAGACGAGGGCGAGGAGTCGGTGGAGGATCAGTGAGGGATGTTTAGAATAGATGAGGTCCACCCGTATGTGGCGGACTGTTGCTATGTAGTTTTCGGCAGTTTATGGTGCAGCAAATAACTAGATGGCTGCTTAAAAAAATGACAGTATATGTGATGTTATCCTGATACAACGGTTGAATATATACATAGTTGTTTTTTGTGCAACGCGAGCCTGGTCATGTAAGATGCAATGTTTGTAATTTTTTTAAATGCAGATGTATTACATGTGTTTATTCAATGTCGTTTGGGGTGTAGGGGTGATTGTTGTGCTCATGATGTAGGTGCATATATGTGAAGCTAGCATTCACTTCAAACGAAATTAAATGAAAATAGGATTCACACACGCACATAGAATTCTTCAACATAAAATAAAGCATCACATGTACAGAGCGACATACGCACAATGTGCAGCAAATAATGTAGGCCAAACACTGTATATAATGTGAAAAATCATCTGAGTACAATGGTAGACCGACTGCTAGAGACAAACTACTGAAACTAAAACAATAGAGCCACAATCAATGCTCTGGCTCTGACTCAGACGAATGCTCTGGAGACAACTCAGGGCCCCGAGCTGACTCTCGCAGCCGATATCTCTGCCTGTCTGGAACTGGCATGGGCTGTGTATCCGAGGGGGAAGACTCGTCATCCTCATCCTCCCAATCAGCCTCCGCATCAGCCCCCAAGCAGGCCAAACCAACAACACCTGCTCCAACTGGCTGTGATACTGCACCTCTACCTGTACCTGGAGCCCTGCGTGGTCGTCCTCTCCTCCCTGGCAGTTTCTGTGCCTTGCCTTTCTTGTTCGGTGCACCCTTGGGCCTGCCTGGTCTCTTGCTGACAAGAGGAGCTGTCAATGCCTCGTCACCCCCATGCAAATCACCTGGCTGGCTAGGCTGGGCCGAAGCTGAGGCCGGCTGGGATAGGGAAGCAAAAGAGGGAACTCCCTGTGCAACTGAGCGAGGAGGATGAGCTCGTGGAGTGTGTGCCCGTGGGGCTGCTGCAGGTGGAGGAACTGGCTGTGCAGGAGGCGAGTACAGTGGCGATATGTACTGAAAGGGGCGCTGTGGTGGCCGGTACTGGTACATCCTGGGTGCTGCCAAAGGAGGAGGATGTGACGTGGGTGCTGCCACTGGAGGAGCCACTGTGGATGTGGGCGCTGCAAGAGAAAACCTGGGCACAGATGGTGGCCTGCCATGGAGACCTGGTGCTGCAGAAGTGGACGGCGATGGAGGGGATGCAGGCCTAAATGGCATCGGTGGCACTGGAGGAGCTGTGCGACGCACATACACCCTCTGAGGAGCTGGAGGAACTGTAGGCACCTCATGCGGCTGCTCTGGCTGGGACTCTGTGTGTGGCATGCTGGCAAGAGATGATGGGGGCGCCCTGACACTCGGCATCTGCTGGGCCTCTGAATCCAATGTGGCAACCAAGTCGGCCAGCTGGGCATCCGAATACAAATGCTCTGGGCTCTGGGACTCATCCTGTGCACCAGCCTCTAAATCATCCTGTGCACCGACCTCTGAATCATCCTGTGCACCAACCCCTGAATCAACCCAAGCCTCATCCCGTGCCTCATCATGTGCACCCTGTAGACCCTGCATGGCCTCCCAATCTGTGCAATGAAAGTCATCAGGTGCCTCCTCTGGTGTGCTGTCGTAGTAACGGCCATGACTCTGTGCTGCACGCATCCAAACATCTGCGGGACCAGCATCTAAACCACTCTGCCCTCTATCAAGAGCCTCCTCCATCATGTCGACATAGGTAGGTATGCCACTGCCCCCCCCTGTGTGCCCTGCCTGTCTGCCGGTATAACCTGTGCCATGTGTCCCACCTCTGCCACGTGATGCACCTGTGACCCCTGCCCGTGGCGTGTGCCCTGCACCTGTATAATCTGCCTCATCCCTCTCTGGTCTGGCAAACACAACCCGAATGGGCTCATCCTCATCATGCTCATCCTCTGACACTGGCTCATCTGCCTCATACAATGGGGGCTCTCTGTGCTCAAGCCCAAGCTCTCTCTCTCTCATCTCGGCAAGCTCCCTCTCTCTCTCTGCCATCAACTGTGTGCCCAGGTCATCTGCAGGCATGGGATGGGTGCTGTCCGTAGGCAAGTCAACCTGGCGCTCCAAATCAGATATCTTCGTCTGCAAGGTTTAAAATTTGCATGTCAGAGAGACAACTTTTTCAAGAAATGAAACCAACATACCAGGAGTCAACCAACATGCTATGAAAGATTAGCTTATCACCTGCAATGCGCTCGTAATGGTCGGAAGCCTCCTGGCGAGACGTGCGTTGGTGCTACAGAACACCAACCGCTCCAACTGACTCACTGACAACCGGTTTCTTCTCCTCGTGTGAATCAGTGCCCATGTGCTCCAATTACGCTCACACACAGAGGCAGCACAGTCCTGTGGTGCGTGCATTGAAATACTTCAGCACATTGTGGCAAAGGTGAAACTTCAACGAAACACAAAAAATGGAGGATAAAATGAGATGCATACCTGAGAAAGGACACGCAGTGCAAGACGCTGTATAGATGGGTATGTGCTACCGAACATGGTCCACCAGGTAATGGGTAGCTGCCTCCTCTCTGGATCCTGGGCAGCCGGGTGGCCGAATGTGCCCATGCCGAAACGAAATGCAGCGAGCTCCTCCATGAGCCTGATAGGATCCAATCCTATGTGTGGACCCACCCTGTGAATGTACTGAAGCCAATCGGCCTCGAGCTCCCTGTCTGCGATCTGTGTCGGAGAGAGGAAGAGGGGATGCAGCATGTGTGCAACGCTGTGGATACTCCTGTGGAAGTAGTTCCATCGCGTCTCCCATATGAACTTCAGCTCTGTCATCCTGCAGGTGAGGGGCATGTGGTTTAGGGCATTACGAAAAAGCTTAACATTGACAGAAAAACAAACTAGCAAGTACTGAAAAGATAAAGGTCAATTGCAACACTGTACCGCTTACCTCTCTGGCTGCAAGATGGGCAGCTGCAGGAACTGTCCAATCCGGTCCATGAGCTCATACACCAGTCCAAGTGTCGACCCCTCGCTGTCAGCCATGCGGAGCACAATGTAGAGTGGTCGAAGCAGTCCTGACAATGTCTGTGCATCCCTCCAGAACTGGTCTCCCCTCACCGTGGAAGAAAAGTGCTCCCCATCCTCAGTGTGCGGAAATGTACTGGCACCCCAAAGATCACTGGCAACCATCTGTAGAAGCTGGGCCCTGCACCTGATCAAACGGTCGATGACCACCAAGTCGAATGCAAAGCGCGTGGGGGCTGGCTTACGGAGGTCCAGATGGCTAAACACCCGGAACATGGCAAGAACACGCCTCTTTCTGGTGACAAAAGTCACCAGGAAGAGGGCCTCCCGGACGATGGCTCTAACCCAGGGAAGTGCTCCAATGTCCCCCATCAAAAGGTCTATGTCGTGGGCTGCACAGGGGGTATGAACAATATGAGGGAACTCGGCCTCTAGCAGTACACCCATCTGAATGCAGTTCGTGGCATTGTCCGTCACCACCGTGACGACATGCTGTGGGCCTATGGCTAGGATGGAAGACCTGATGACATCAAACATGAACTCTGCAGATATGACTCTCCCCCCCCTGCTGCAATCCACTGCCCTCAAAAACTGTGTGCCCATGCAGCTGGAGACCAGTATGTTGAGGATCGGCCTCCTCCTGACATCAGTCCAGCCATCGGACATGATGCTGCAACCGTAAGTGGCCCAGTGCCGACGCAGAGGCTCCATCTCTCTAGACAAGGACTCGACCCTATCCCTCAGCATGTGTGTGCGGACAACCTCTGAACTAGGGACTCTCCAGCTAGGGCTGACAGACTGTGCAAGGCGGAAGGCCCTTCTGAAGGGCTCAGAGTCGGTGATGGCAAAGGGCAGGTTCAGCTCGTAAACCAGACTGGCCACGGCCTGTGTGGCCTCTCTGTCCATGTGCGGCTGATGCGCGCCGCGAATGGTCTGCTGCACGAGGGCTCTCCCTGGTGGACGACGGGTGGTGGACCTCCAGCACGGTGCACCAACCGTGACGGGAATGGACGATGACGCGACAGGCTGGGCGCTGGTGGATGCATCGGCTATAGACGTGGAATGGGGAGAGTGGGATGCACTGGCAGGGATGGGTGCAGCAGCATAGGTGGGGTGCACTGGTGGAGGGGCAACATCTGGCATGGGGTACGAAAACTGCTGGCTGAGGAGGTCATCCGGATGGGAAGGGAAGGAAGAAGGGGTCTCTTCCACATCCTCGAAGGCCCGCCCAGTACCATCCTGGGCCTGCTCGGGTGGCGGAGAGTCCATGAGAAAGTCGTAGACTGGTGGAGTGCGAGCAACAGTGGGTGGTGGTGGAACCGCAGTGGCAACTGTCGGACGCGATGGGACGGGATCCACCGGAATCTGAGCAGATGGGGGTGCATGAGGCAGAGCTGTCTGAGGGGCAAAGGGACCAGAGGAGGATGCACTCCCTCTCCTCGTGCGTGCCAGCCAAGCAGGCAGCAACTCTGGGTTAGTCACATAAGGAGCGGTGCAAAATCGGAGAACGCCCTCCGAAATGGTGTTCTCCCCTGCCACGAGCCGCGGCCCGTAGGTGTCCAGTAGTCGCTGCCTGTCGGGGACGGTCATGCTGCCACAAGGGGCAGCATTCAAGGTGGCACCATTTTTGGCGCGTGCACCGAGCAGATGGCCTTTAAGGCGAGTGAGGGATGCAGCAAACTCGACGAGACAGTATCGGCAGCGCACGATCTTCTGACCGGTCTTGTTGGCCTTGTCGGCAACCCGCCTGACAATGTCTACCTCGTCCCACAGACCGGAAAGGTCGGATTGCACCATTGCAGATGAAATGAGGGATGGATTGCTGGAAACAAAACAGCAGGGTTCACTGTTGGAGAGACGCTGAAAATGGGCGAGTGCAGGGCAAAGGAAATCAGATGCAAGGCAGGGCGTTGCGTGGGCGATGGGCGACGCAAGGAATCAAAGGCAGGCAAGAAAAACCAGCAGCGATGGCAGGGCGGAGAGGGCTCAAAAAAATTTCAGAGGAAATGCGAGGGGGGCGGGTAGGTTTAGGTAAAAAAAAATTAAAAAAAATATTAAATAATAAATATATTATTATATTGTGGTACCGCGGTACCATCATGGTACCGCGGTACCAGTATGGTCCCGCGGTACCGGGATCCGCGGTACCCAGTACCGCGGGACCTATGATATATATATATATATATATATATATATATATATATATATATATATATATATATAGAGAGAGAGAGAGAGAGAGG
>CM055092.1:69446251-69591251 GCA_029204225.1 Diphasiastrum complanatum | reverse complement strand
CACCATGCATCCTCCTCCCCTCACCCATGCATGAGCTTTTTTTAATTAAAAATTTATAAAAAAAACGATGCATGTATGGGGAGGAGGATGCATGGCCATGGCCCTCCTCCCCATGCATGCATCCATATTCCCATGCATGGCCCTCTCTCTCTCTCTCTCCCTCCCCGGTGCACCCTCCTCCCTCCGTGGTGCGCCCTCCTTTCTCCATCGCCCTTCATTTCTGTTGTGCTCTCCATGCTGCTCCATCCTTCGTTTGTTTCTGTTTTGTGCTTTTTAATGCTATTGTGTATTATCTAGCATCGATGTTGAGGATGATGTCGTTGATGCTATTGTTGTTGCTATTGCCATTGGTGTTGAACAAAAAAAGTTTTTATGCTATATGTAAGTTTTTTTTATTATAAGTCTTTATGCTATATATAAATTTTTATGTCGCTGATGCTCTTACTGCTGCCATTGACATTGGTGAACCATGAAACCAGATTACGTCGATCTTGGCTGTGACCTCGACTTTACAATGATGATGACAGAGCAATGGAAGAGTTCCAAGGAACTTTAGATCTGATGACAGAGGAATGGCAAAGTTTCAAATTGAGATTCAAGAAAGTTTGAGAGTGTTGTGCGCAGATGTATTCAAAGGTGTGGGGATCCGACCATGCCAGTGGCAGGTTCACCTGAATCGGGCAGTGGCCCTCCTGGGATTGGCGATGTGGATGATAAACGCGGGGAACTAGCTCCCCCCGCTCTCCACATCGCACCATCCCACCTCGCTGCGGCCTGCTGCTAGGGCATTATCTTCTGAGAACCTCTGAAAATCAGATTCTTACAAGAGAGAAGATGACAACTTTCTAAAGTCAAACCTATCTGGGATTCCAGCGTAGTCAGTAGGACATGCACTGAACCAAATTGGGATTCCAGCGTAGTCAGTAGGACATGCACTGAACCAAATTTTCATAATTATGGTGCACCTTAAAACAACTCGTGAGGGAGCTGGTGACATTCTATCGACATTGAGCATGAGGTGGGGTGTGATCTCTTGATTTGATTTAGGTGTGTGTGTGTGTGTGTGTGTGTGTGTTTGTGCATGCATATGTGATGCATCTTTCTTGATTTGATTTCAGATGCGGGTGTATATGGTTTGGCAGGAATTCAAAAATGCCTGGAAGATGAGCCAGTAGCCAGCATCCCCTATCCCAAGCAACCACCAGTAGTAGGCTAGAGTAGAGGTGGTAGGCTAGAGTAAAGGTGGTAGGCCGCCTGGAACTATTCAAGATTTTATCATTATTTCCAGTTTTAAAACAACAAGTCTATATGAGATAAATGGAAATAAATAACTGAAGTACTACAATGCTTCATTGCTCTGTAAGGCTGTTGTGGAGAGTTTGATAACTTTGATAGTGTGGAGGAGAGTCCCACATCTTCCTGTTGCAGCTCGGGCTAAGCAGGAGTTCACACTCATGAATTGGTTGAGGCATTTCCCTCAAATGGAACAGTTGCGGCCTCTCCCCTGCATGCTCCTCTTTCTTCTTCTTCCTCCTCCTCGCTTGCATATTTACCACTTCCGAAGATTCTTTTGTTTTCAATATTGCCATCAGATTAAATGCAACTAACTTATGTATGTAGTTAAGAGCAAAAGCCTATGATTTTCTTTTCCTTGGGACCAGGGAGTCTTTGGTTTGCAATTACAAGCTATCAACTACTGGGCAGAGAAGAGAAGAGAATCTCTGGGCACACAGTTTACAAGTATCGACTTAAACATGCCAAAATCCAAGGAGTTTTAACAACAGACCGGGTTTTTAGTGTCTATTTCATCTGCAGGTATACCAACAGTATGAATAGCTAGCGTTTTATAGAGGATTTCAAAGCTTAAGCAGCAAATCAGTAATTATAATTCCTCTGAGGTTTCTTTGCCCTGGAGAAATGGAAGCTGAACCTTTTTGAGAAGCCATTACATGTACATGGCATCAAAGGCGAGGAGATCTGCTACTGGACGGGGAAAGAAATAAAGAACTCAAAAACTCTTTGTTTATGTTGGAGTCGAGGAAAAGAGTGTGCGCTGCAGCATGTTGGTCAGGTCGGTGATTAGCTTTTTCCACGTAAAATGTGGCTTTTAGGAAACCAACAAAACTTATTTGCAGTCTACAGTATATGATGAATAAATCATAATTTTATAGGCTAACCCTAGGCAGATTTCAAATAGTGGTAAAGTTGTAAAGCTTATAAGCTATATCTTGGTGGATGTATTATGCATTTGCAAGTTGCAAACTTTTGTAAAGCATCCATGACAATAATATTACTTAAAGAAATAGGATTTGGACTACTGAATTTGAAAGTAACCTCCTATTTGTGTATTTAGAGTTCCCAATCGAAATGAAATGCAATAAGTGTTCCAGAATCAAAATGGGTTATTGAGATAAGGAAAGATAATGGTAGCATACAGACTTGGAAGGTACTTTCCCTTACCATGTTACTTTACACCAGATCATGCAATCTAAGATTAGGCTCAAAGCTCAAAGTTTTTGGGGACTAGCTAGGAGCAGGAAAATATGAGATTGCTAATATAGAGGTTAGGAAAATATGTTCGTCTCTGATTAATTCCAGTTTACTATTACGTTAGAAATATACGGAATATAAGCATAGAAGGGTTCTAGAAGGATCCTTACATGGAGGGATCTAGCTATGGGTGGACAACCTAAAGAATTTCAAATATACTTGGTTTCAACAGTGAAATGAAGAGTTGCTAAGTTCCTCCGTTTCTTTTTCGTCAAACAGTCATAATGCATCTTTTGGTGAAACTGAAGCACATAGACACCTCTCTCTCTCTCTCTCTCTCTCTCTCTCTCTCTGTAGTTGCACTCAAGCTTGTATGGCAGACCTACGTGGTGCATAGCTTAGTTAGCTTGTCACACAAGCCTATGTCAAGCCTATGTGGCAGACTGCAACATGCCTGCATGGCAAACATCAAGCCTATGTCATGCGTATATGACCTGCCACACAAGCCTATGATAGTACTACGTGGCTTGCCACATGGCAAGTCCCAAGCCTGCGTGGTGTGTCTCATGACATGCCTACGTGGCTTGCCATGTGGCAACTTGTGAGCCCCAACTCTCTCTCTCGCTCTCTCTAGGTCCACTCAAGCCTACATGGCAGACCTTGGTTGGCTTGCCACACAAGCCTATGCAAGCCTATGTGGTAGCTTGTGACATGCTTGCGTGGCAGACATAAGACCTATGCCATGCCTATGTGGCCTGCCACGCAAGCCTATGGTAGGCCTGCATGGCAACTTTTGAGCGCACCTATATATCTCTCTCTCTAGGTCCACTCAAACCTATGTGGCAGAGCCCGGTTTGCTTGCCATACAAGCCTATGGTAGGCCTACATGCTTGCCACATGACAAACCTCAAGCTTGCATGATTTGCCATGTGGTAGACCTACGTGGCTTGCCCCGTGGCAGTGTGCGATAGGCTTAGCAGATAGTAGACCATGTAGGCAGAGCCTGGTTGGCTTGCTAGCCTATGATGGGCCTACGTGGCTTGCCACATGACTAACCCCAAGCTTGCATGATTTTCCACATGGCAGCCATACATGATTGCCACATGGTAGCCTATGACAGGCTTGGTAGATAGCAGGCCTATGTGGCCTGTTACACAAGCCTATGGTAGGCCATGTGGCAAGCCACACAAGCCTATGGAAGGCATATGTGGCTTGCCATGTGGCAGCTTTTGAGTCCCACCTCTTTCTCTCTCTAGGTCCACTCAGGCCTACGTGGCAAAGCCTGGTTGGCTTGCCACACAAGCCTATGTTAGACCTACATGGTTTGCCACATGGCGAACCCTTAGCTTGCAAGCGTGGCAGCCTACGACAAGATTGGCAGATAGTAGATTTATGACATGCCTATGTGGCTTGCTACACAAGCCTATGGTAGTCCTACGTGGCTTACGACATGGGAAATATCACCCTCCATGGTTTTCTACGTGGCTTGCCACGTGGTAGCTTGCGAGCCCCATCTCTTTCTCTCTCTATGTCCACTCAAGCCTACATGGCAGAGCCTAGTTGGCTTGCCACACAGGCCTATGGCAAGCCTATGTGGCAACCTACAACATGCTTGCATGGCAGACATGAGGCCATGCCTATGTGGTCTGCCATGCAAGCCTATGTAGGCCTACATGGCTTGCCATATGTCAGCTTTCGAGCCCACCTCTCTATGTCTCTCTCTGAGTCCACTCATGCCTATATGGTAGAGCTCTGTTGGCTTGCCGCACAAGCCTATGGTAAGACGACATGGCTTGCCATGTGGCATGTGGCAAACCCCAAGCTTGCATGATTTGCCATGTGGTATGCCTACTTGGCTTGCCATGTGGCAACCTATGATAGGCTTGCTAGATAGTAGGCCTATGTGGTCGACTACATCGCCTATGGTAGGCCATGTGACAAGTCACACAAGCCTATGGTAGGCCTACGTGGCTTGCCACATGGACAGTCCCAATCCTACATGGTTTTCCACGTGGCTTGCCATGTGACAACTTTCGACACCCAATTCTCTCTCTCTCTCTCTCTCTCTCTCTATATATATATATATATATATATATATATATATATATGTCCACTGAGGCCTACGTGACAGAGCCTAGTTGACTTGCCACGCAAGCCTATGTTAGAACTACGTGGTTAGAACCCCAAGGCCATGGGGTAGGCCTACATGGCTTGCCACGTGGCAGTCTGCGACATGCTTGGTAGATATTAGACCTATGACATGCCTATATGGCCTGCTACACAAGCCCATCGAGCCAGAAATTGGTCGGATTCCATAAAAAATGGTCATAACTTCAAACGGGTGGTGTCCACAGGTTCGTGGGCTTGACACGAACCCACAGGTTAATTCACAGCTCAATTTTGACGTTGTTTGGCGAGGGAAATGCCACTAAATGGATTGCTTTCCAACATTCATGAGAATTGGTCCAGTGTCACCGAACGAAGTCCGTTCTTTTGGACACGTGTGTCCGAACCAAAAACCCTATACGCATTCCTAGGATTTTAGGCCTGTCGAAATTGGTCGGATTAAGTAAAAAACGGTCAAAACTTCGGATTTTCTTAAGACCCAAATTTTTCCGAAGACTTGAATTGTTGGAAAGACTCAAATTTTTTCGAAGACTTGAATTTTTCCAATGACTTGAATTTTTTCAAAGGATTGAATTTTTCCAAAGAGTCGAATTTTTCCAAAGACTTGAATTTTTCCGAAAGATTGAAGGACCCTTTTTATTTACTCGAATTTTTTAGAAGACTCGAATGTTTTTAAAGGCTCAAATTTTTCCAAGGACTCGAATTTTTCCAAAGACTCGAATTTTTTCAAAGACTTGAATGTTAGATATTCGAGATGCAAGATGTGCGAGATCGGCCATGATCCAAATCATCGACCACCACCTAGATCGGCCTCCATTGCCTGTCAACGACGGGCACTCTTTACTAGTATACATATGTATATATGTATATGTATGTATGTATATATGCATATACATATACATACATACATACATACATACATATATGTATACATATATACATATTTACCCAAATTGCATCATTTCGCTTATTCGTTCGCGGTAACCCAACCATGACGTCTCCTTCTAACGATCAAGTATTAACTTGGATCTGAACTATAGTCCATCAATCATAATTCATTTAGATCTTCATTCCATACTTGGTAACAAGAGAATGTAAATATTACTATTCTTAGAAGACATATGAGTTACTCTAAAAATTCCTTTCCACAAAGAAAGTTTTGGACTATGATGCCTATAATAGAATTATAATCCACAAAATTTCTCTACACTAGTCATGACACAAAGTATCATTCCAAAGTTAAGATCCAATCTAGAATGCATCTAGATTCTTATACTCTTAAATTCTAATCTAGAATAACTTAAGATCTACCCACACTTCATTAAGTGAAGTTACAACTTTTGGCTTACATCAACTATCCAATTTCCCCTGAGTTTATGGGACATCATTCCATCTTTTTCAAATCGTAAAAAAAGTTAAAGCCAAAAGTTCCATGTATTCTAGGCACAAGACCTTCTAATTGAATCCCATTAGCAAATGAAATCATCCAAGATGGATGTACATATCTGTCTCCAAACAGAATAACTTCTTTTTACCCTCTTGAAAAGAGAGCACATGCTTCTCAAAATCTATATCATGAGATTTATTAAATTACCATTCATACCCTAGGATTATGTCCGTACGTGCTAAATCTAAATCATGAAAATCTATTAGCTCTCTGTAATCTTGAATCCAAACTGGGAGCTTCGGAACTTTAACATCCCAAGTCTCCAACTCCGCACGTGAAGCTGTATATACCTTATATCTATGATCACTAGCTTTAGTTTCCAGGCCGAGTTTCTTCACAAAATCAGAGTTAATAAAACTATGAGTTTAACCACTATCCACCAATATACTAACTTCAAGTCCTTTAACTGTGTCTTTCAAACGAAATAATTCATTAGGCACACAATAGTGAATGAACATTCACATTTACAATTAACCTTGTTAATTTTTATTTTCTTTACCTAGCATCTCAATGGCTTGAGCTGCGGGTTTCTTTCGCTCTGGGCAGAACTTCATAACATGTCTAGTCTTATTGCAGACAAAACACACATTTGCCCTCGTAGCCTTCTTCCAGGACATTTGCTTCTTTTACTTAAAATCCGATGCCATTTGCTCTAGTTCGTCAAAATATTTACTGGACTTCTTATCACGAACTCGTTTCTTTCCCTCCTTTTGGTTGGATCCAAATGGATTAGCTTGAAACTATTTCCTGGATGCCACCACTGTGGAATCATAAGCTTTTGTGACTCGTACGACGTCATCAAAAGTCTGAAGCACGTTTTGCTTACATTCATGATTCATTAGTACCTCCATCTGCTGATCCCTTAAATTGTTTCGATTGTTCATTTCATCAAGCCCTTGACTTAATTGCTGGCAAATCTATAAATAGGTAGGCATAGGTACCGTACCATCAAGATTTGCATTATCATCTGCCATTATTGATTACCTGAAATGGAAAAATTAGCTTAATTAGTCGACAGATCTGAAATCTTCAACTAAAAGTAAAAAGTACTAGACCTTCATAACTGGTTGAGACTATTTCAACAAATTCTTTCACTTTATTAAGCAAATTTCTTTATCGATATCAAAATGATTTGAAACAATATCGAGCTTTTAAGAATCACTCAAAAAATTTACGAAATTGAGATTTTCGAAATCTGTTCGATACGGTCCAAACTATGAAAATCGATTAAAAACGTCGATCTATCAGCTTCAAAGGTGCCATCCCATTTCGAAGTCATTTCAAAACATCATGCATGCATCAGACTTGACATGCATCGATTTTACTAAAAAATCAAATTTTTTTCCTCGTAAATTGCCTAGCAACTACAAAATAAAGCATTCATATATGAAATTACTCTGATCAACCTACTGTACATATCATGCATCCAATCATGCATAAAGGTTCATCCAAAAAATTTCAACACTAGAAAAGCACTATACTGGTTCACATCTATGCATGCAATCTGAACATTACTAAAAATTTTCAAATTAATTGCCAGACTTCCGACGATGATAACTTTCACTACAGGACTCCGATTTGGTCGCTATAAAGCACAATACAGAGGGAGAGGAGGTCTTCAAGACACTGACATGTCACCCTACCACCTAGGCTTCACATGTGCAAGTTGTAAATGACTAAAAATTCAGTAGGAGGGTGCACTTTTTCCAAGGGTATTTGCCAAAAATCCATATTCAACCCATATAGCATCCAATCAGAGGTTACAAGCACTCTTCTAAGGCTCATTAGAAAGTCGTAGAGGCTTCTATCAGGTCCAGCAAGCAATCATAAGCCCAAATCATGCAAAAATTGCATTTGTGGACTCCTTCAAATTGCAAAACTTCAAGATATTGGTGCCTAAACCCCCAACTCCAAATTGAGTGCATGATGGCTCAAATCAGAGGCAATCCATCATATCTTTCAGCTTGTAAAAAATCCAGCAGGTTTAGACCATTTATTGAGAGTTATTCATGCTAAAAAAACCTCAAAAAATACACTATTTTTTGACTTTTTGAGACCTTAATGGTGTCCAAACCTAACCAAACTTCACGAATGCCTTAGGAAAGCATCATTACACCTCTGTATATGTGCATAAAAAATATGAGCCATGATTTCTATGAAAAACCCCAAAAAATAGTGAAAAAACCACAAAAAAAACCATGTTTTTTTGACCATTTTTCTGGTCTTTACTTGTCTTGTTGTCGAGACACGGACGGACACGGTCTGCCCAGTCCAGCTTGCGACCGTTTTTGCAAAAATTTGTGGATCAAACCCACATGCAAGTGCAATCAGGCCATATTTACTATAAATTAATTACATTCAAGCACTAAAAGTTCTGATTTAAGTCAATCATGATTCATATAGCCCATTTCTAGCCCAAAAACACCATTTTTTGGCCAAAAATCACTATCTAAGCACCTTTTTGACTTTTCAACCGGCATGCAATCATTAGAATCAATCATAATGATTGTAAAATAGCAAGTACAATTCTGGAAAATGTTCAATATTAGTAGCTTTGATAAATTTCAAGCAAAAAAATTGAATTCTTCTTGAAAAAACCATCAAGAATCCATTGATCTCCATCGTTTTCTATGGAAAAAGTCCATAATCATGACCAATAGGGTTAAAGTACATCAAGATCTGAGAAGCCACCTACTTGGAGGTCAATTCCACAACCTGGAAGCAAAAAGCAAAGAGCTCCACCAAAAAGCTACAAAAAACAAAAATCTCGACTCCACCTTTTGATTAATGTAAGCCTTAGTTTTGATACCACTATAATGATTGCCAAGTGACGATCTTCTCAAATCCTGTTACATGCAACCAAAAGGACACCTGTGGAGCAAAACCACTCAACCAACAGGAAATGGCTAGTCAATACCCTAACCACTTCACCCCCAAGCCAAGGTGAATGAATACAAGAGAGGATTGGATCCTTGCTTATGAAATCAGAAAAGACAATGAGGAGATGGGTGAGTTCCACTAGGATATATACTCTCCAAATGACTAGAGAATATTTTCTCTAGGATCCATCGATTCCTATCAAAAGCAATTGACCTCCTATTCTTGCATAATAACAGTCAAACACCACATGCAAGTGCTCCATAGTCCAATTATAGGCCCGGGCCCTCATAAGATTATTAATTACATTATTGGCCAGGTCCGTTTTGTTGCATGATGAGAGCTTGTGTGAGCTACTTGGCATCACCCCCACTTGTATTCTCAATAGACCCTACTCTTAATCCCCATGGCTATGTCAAGTAGTGTAGGTCACACATATGAGCTTAGTTCCTCCTTAACAAGACATGGCATTTTTATGAAATATTTTTTTACTTTAAATATTTTGGGTGCTCTTTCTCCCTCTCAAAAACCACTCTTGAGTTCAATTCACAACACATCTCTAAATTTTGAAATGAAAAGCTCTTGTACATTGTGTCTTTATTGTTCTTGTTGTGTGTATGTAATTTGGTGGAGGAGAATGGGGCGGGTTACCAAGGGGAGAAGCGAGGGGAGAGTGGGAGTAGCAAAGCGAATCAGAGAAGTGACGACAGGAGTGGCATGGTAAGAGGGACCTGGAGTGGCTTGGTAAGAGGGACCTCGAGTGGAAGAGGCCTAGTAAGTGGGACATGGAGTGGGAGAGGCGTGGTAAGCAACACCTGGAGTGGCCTGGTAGGAGGGACCATAATGCTGCCATGGACTCCCGAAAGGGAAAGTGAAATTTAGAGCGGTGGGTCCAGAAGAAGGAAAGTGTTACATCCATGTCCAGTATGTGGAATTCGGAATAATTCCTGACATGGATAGCCGATACTCCAGTGTACAAGGTTGTTAGTTACGCCTCGTCATTGTCCCAATAATGATAATAGAGCAACACATCAATGGTGAACGACACCATTGTACAATCAAACAAAGTTACGTGGGCTATGTACCATCATGGTGTGGATGCCTAACTTTCACCTTCAAAGACAATAAAATATTTGGTCTAATTGTTACCCTCATTTAGATGCATTTCAAATTCAACTGCTCGACAAGGCCCTTTGTCATGATGGCTGGAAAGTCCATCTTTTGAAAGTGTGGCTTCCTCGTATTGCATCACCACTTTGCAACACGGGAGGTGGCATTATCTCTGCCATGTATGGGCAACTCAACTGTATTGTTTTGGTACTATGCCCCTTCATATGCAACCACTGACCACTTAAGACGAATGGGTCAATCACATGCAAGGAATTGCAATGAACTAGTGACAAAGGCTACTTCTATTAGTACTTACGAGGATCAATTTGATTATGTGCACGATATTTTTGCTCGGGTACTCAAATCATAGGTAAGATAAAATGACCATGCAAATATACATGCTCGTAGTTTTAAGGGACTTTAAACTCATTGCTTGGCAAGAGTTGCTGCATAATTACTGTCCAAGTGATGATGGCTATGGGTTGACGTAACAACACACTTTCAAATTGCACAAGGACTTGTTGGGTAAGTGTGGAGGTGAGAAGAAGTTTTTTGTTTTTCAATATTGCTATTGTTCGAGAGTGAACTTGTTGCCTAGTCTATGGAATTTGATGAGCAAGATTGGTAAGTATAAAAGAATTTTTGGAGATGGCAAGCCCAAGGCGCTCTTCTCACTAGCCATGTAGGAGGGGCATGTCCATTCCAATATAAGAGGGAGTTAGCCATTTTGGTCCATATTATCCATATTATTGAATATCACATTGACATGTGTCCATTTGGACTCATAAAGCAACAAATATGATGTCACCCTTAGTACTGTGGGGCATATGCTAAAGTGGATGCATATCGTTGTATCTTGGAGGTACGGGACCGACAATTGAGGATAACACTCTACATTATGAAAAGTCTGACACGTGTAAGTGATTGGGCAAATAGGTCACAACCATGAAACATTGCTATATGGCAAACCAAGGGCTTTAGTAGCATAAGAGATGGCTTTAGTAAGTGATTGGGCAAATAGGTCACAACCATGAAACATTGCTATATGGCAAACCAAGGGCTTTAGTAACATGACAAATCTCGAGAAGGAATACTAATACAATATATACAAAAACTTCTATGAAACCTTCAAAACAAATGTACATGCTCGTGCGACGTTGGCTGTGGTGTGTGAGATCATTGCCCATGCATGAGTAGAGTTGGATTGATGGTAAGGAAGTGTTCACACATGTGATTGCATTCATTATGCTTCTTGGTTTCCAAGGGGAGGCTTGAACCCGGAACCAAAGAAACTACGGATGCCAAGCTAACCAGCTGAGCCAACCCCGTTAGGTGATTGCATTAATTATGGGGTGGCACATCTGAAAAGATACGACAAATTTCCATTCATGAGTGGATTGAACATGCTTTAGTATATGTCTAATCTATTTGCTCAATTTGCCTGGATGCATATTTTCACGTAGTAGTCGTGAGGAGTGATAGCAGACATGTGTCATTACGTCGTTGCTTGAGAGAAAGTTCATCCGACAGTGGGCGTATTTGCCACTCCCGCGGCTCAGCCTGCTACATGCAGTAACCCACCTGGTGATGAACTATACCTAGTACATTGTTTATGTAAGGGTGACGTGGACAAGGAAATCAAGAGACAATGAGAATCTTTTGCTCCTTTTTAAACAAACTAAAACCGGGCCAAAACACCCCGCCCCCCCCAAATTCCCTCTCTCTTTCTCGATCCCTTTTACTCACATACACAGAGGCGTGAAGAGCAGCATTCCTTGAGCGCCTGGCGAATCTGTTCGCCATAGCCATGGCTGTCCATGGCGACCCTTGCTTTATCTCTTCCTTTTCCTCATGCGCACAGATCGAGCCCTCACCACGACGCTCGCCTCTCTTCGGAGGTTGATTCGCTTAGCTTTCGCAGCTCTTGCTTGGATTGGATACATCTGAGACAATATTTCAGCAATTTCTTCTCCGTCTTGAAGTTTACTTGTTTGTCACAGATTTGTCACTGATCTGTGTATTTTGCTATCAACTTTACTAGTTTATGTTTTTTTTTCTCTCTAGATTGAGAAGTTGCAAAGAGTTCTGTATCGTTTTAACAACGATGATCCAGGTTCAGGAAGCCGTCATTTTGTAATAATTGGGCTACGATCTTTGTCCTGGCATCATGTTTGATAACAGGGTTGAAGTAGAAGGTATTTAGGGGAAGGCATCGCTTGGTTGTGCCCTTTGCAGATCAGTAACCTCAGTATGGCAAAGAAAAGAAAGTCTGACGCAACGGGACTTGATGAGGTTGATCGAACGTTGTTTTCATCTTTCTGCACCGCTGCCAAATCGATATCGCAACTTTACACCCAGGCGCAGCACCATCATAGGATTGCATTTCATGAAGGGGAGCGCCATTTTGTGGTAAATTTACACCAAATGGAGTCTTTAGATTGAGCTAGATAGATTATTATTGTTTTTGGGAATGATTTATGTAATGACCTTTCACCAGGTGAAATGGCCCTAGATTTATGGTGAAGCCGTTTTGTTGAGCCAAGTTCTAACACTCATAGAACACGGTTGGAAAGGTCATTAAAAGTTTCTTTCCCAAGCATAAAGGATTGGCAAAGCATTTTACTTTATTGCTAAATTCTTTCTATGACCCTTACTTTTTGACTTTATATAGGTTGTATTATTACCGTTGTAATATCTTCAAGTTTTTCTATTTATCATTATAGAAATAAAGCAAGGTATGTTTTCATAGAATCAAACTAGAGGATCACTTGAAGCATGTATAAAATGGAAAATTGGGAATGATTTATATCAAAATCTTTGTCGTGAATCAAGTTTGCATTCACATTTGGGCTATGGTCCTTGTAGTGAAAAGGCATGTCTAGAAATAACATGGCTTTCTAGTATTTGGATTTTCTTAGATTGTTGTGTTTTTGAATCCTCTAATTTGTAGACGTGCGTTTTGAGCATGTCACAACGAAATGCGATGATTGTAATTAGTTGTTTTAAGTCGATTGGCATCTTAAATAGTTGGTGGGAACAATGGTTGGGAGGCATGGTTGCTTGGTGACTTTTGTTGTGTTCTTGTTAACATTTAGGTTGATTTAATATCAACTTTGGAAGAAATACACCCAATCATCAAATACTTGTTTGCTTGATATGACGCCTCACCACTATTTTTAGGCTTTTTTAGTGGATTTATAAAAACAAGCATAAAAATCATATGAAACATTCCAAATGTTTGAAATTTATATTGATTAGTTCAATTTGAGTGGTGGAATGAGATTTTGCCTTTTAATACTTGAATGCATTTTTTTGCATCAATAAGAGGAGAAAACCCTATTTTCTGAAGTTACACGACAATGAGCTTTGTTTAGAATATTTTTTTCACCCTTCTTAAGTGCATGTTTGGAGTTTAGAAGACTTTTATGGTTGTTAGAGGTTCCACATAGGAGAGTACAGTTAGGAGTTGAGTAAAATTCCGCATAGGAGAGAACACTTAGGTGTTGAGTAAAAAAATAGTGGAATACTTGAGAATCCTAAGCGCTTTTGACAACGCCTTGGTGGGAAAGAGGATTTATAGGTTGAAAAATTTGAATTTGGTTCATGCATTGGCAAGTTGTAATAGCTTGTAGCCATAATTGAGTATTTAGGCACTAGAGATTTCAATTTGAAGTCTTCATAAAGCAATTATGTTCGTTGATTGACAATCTACCTAGGAACTCAATGTTCATTTGCTTTAAATGATGGAAGTGCTGAATCCACCGATGTTTAGTGTTGATATCTTTCCACTAGCCATTGGAACTTGGTTAAGGTGTGTTGTAGTACAAAACAAATCAACGACTACTGGTTTTTTGTCATTTAAGAAACGTCTAAACAAGTATTGTATTTGAGTTGTTTTTGGCAAACAAAGTTTTGATGATTGCTATAAGCTACTAAAAGTCTGGCTTACTTTTTAAACATATTGAAAGTAGCTTTTGACTCATATTGGGGAAATGCCTTTCCCAGCATGCCTTGTTTCCCAAAACTTGGGAAATGAGCCTGGGAAACAACCATGGGAAACAGTCGTTTTCATAATGGGTAAACGTGTTTCCCACAACACATCTCAAGGGAAATGGTTTTTTTTAGACCTAAAAAAGATGACCCAGACAGCCTACAAGAGGCTGGTTTTACCTGAAAACGGCCTAACAATTGCTGGCAACCTTTTTGAAACTGGAAATGAGCCCTAACTACATCTCCAGACAACAAGCTGTGTTTTTTTGCTATGTAACATGGTGTATGATGCATACTCGGAATTTTCGATTGTATCTAGATTATATGATGATGTATTGTTTCTCTGTTTCGCGTATCCGATTTCTTGTTTTCGTTTCTTGTTTCCTGAGGGGGATGTGTGGGAAACGTTACCCATAACTATGATTTGACTTTTTCATTGCACATATAAATGTGGACGAGGATATGTTTGTAGATGCTGAAAGCATCACCAAGGGGTATTTTCTCATTTTGATTTTATGTTCCTCTCTATTATTATGAAAATGGAAAGATATTCATGTTACACGTTTGTAGAAAGTTGCTTCATGAGTGTCATGACAGTCCCTTTGTAGGGCACTTGAGCATAAATAAGACGAACAAATCAGCTCATAGGAACTATTCTTTTTGGCCTCGAGTTCAATGACATGCTGGAGAGTACATGTAGTTTTCCATCCCTTTTTACAAACAAATTATATCCAATCAGCCCTTTGAGTTTATAACGTTCACTTGAGATGCTTCCTGTCAGCAAGACATAATTTTATCTGGTTACGTATCTACTTGTTTGTAGAGTTTTTGTATAAGGAGAAGAGACATGTGTCCATTCCAATGAGTCCTTGTGAACTAAACTATGGGTAGCGACTAACAAGCCCAACCACTATAAATTTTCCAGAAAGTACCTAGCACTTCATGGCTTTGAGCTCTAGAGGTAGCAAGTGCCGTGGTAAACTCTTTCCAAGTCTCAAGCAAGGGCAAGAAATTATGTAGGTGAATGTTGTTCATTGTGGAAGATTGTCAAGAAAATCAGTATTGTAGCTTATAAGTTAGGTGTATTCAGTTTTCCAAGTGAGCATATTTAAAAAGTGCTTGCACAAGAGTGATAATCTGGTTGGAGGTTTGATGGCACTATATGAAGAAGATATTTCAAATCATGGACTTGAGTGAATGATAGATAAGATACATGGACAATTGAGAAATTTCACTTTCCAAGAGCATCTAGTTACTTGGAAAAAGTTACCTTTTTCAGATGCTACATGGGAGAGTTCGCAAAGATCACAATAATTGTGCCTAATTGACAAAAAATAATCCTTGACTTTCCTATTGCCAAAAATTGGAAAGAGTAGACTAGACTCTTTCATTGTAATGCAATGTATTGTCTCTAGCAATTTTCTAGACGGTCAATTGATTAATGGATTCAATATTAACCAACAATTGAATTAGGCACCTAGCTTAGAAAATGCTATTTGCTATGGACCACATGTGGGGTAGTGGCACCGTACAAGAAGGTAATGAAGTGTAGGATATAATATTGTGGCCTTTTGGAAGGCATTTTCCCCAAAAGACGGATGAAAGTGGCATCACTTTAGGAGAGGTATTTAGATAGAAATATTCATCACTTGAGCAAGAGAGGCACACATTAATGCACGGGTTGAAGGGACGTTCGCATCTACATATACATTGTTGAAGTACATTTCCAAGTTAGGAGGGCTGGGGTGATTATAAGAGTTCTAATTTAGGAAATCTAGTATCAGACACCGGAAGAAACATAAAGAAGAATGTTTGCTATTGCACATTATCTGATACTTTATGAGATGAGCTATATTGTGGTAGATGTGATCTTAGGAGGGAGATTAGAAAAGCTTGTTGAAAGATCCACCAAGTTTGTATGTTTGGGCCTTAGCACACGAGTCTACCAATCACATAATGTCTTGTTTGGAACTCCTCCAGAGGCCTATATATAATATATTATATATAATATATAATATATAATATATAATATTTAATATATCTATTTATTTATCTACATCTATTATATATATATATATAATACTGAGTCGACCAAGAGATTGCATGCTATGGGCCAGTCTGGGTTTAGAGCTCATTATTCTACTACAGATCATATCTTTACTCTTAGAGCCATTATTGAGGAAGCTCGGCACCGGCGAGAGCGAGTTTATTGCTGCTTCATTGACTTCAGGAATGCCTTCGACTCTGTCCCACGCTCCTTACTCATCTAGCGGATACGAGACCTTGGTTTTATATATATATATATATATATATATATATAAATATATATATATATATATATATATCATAGGTCCCGCGGTACTGGGTACCGCGGATCCCGGTACCACGGGACCATACTGGTACCGCGGTACCACAATATAATATATTATTTAATATTTAATATTTTTAAATTTTTTTTTTATCCTAAACCTACCCGGCCCCCTCGCATTTCATCTCAAATTTTATTGCGCCCTCCTCCGCCCTGCCATCGCTGTTGTTTTTGCCTACATGCCTTTTGATTCCTTGCGTCGCCCTTCGCCCACGCAACGCCTTGCCTTGCATCTGACTTGCTTCGCCCTGCCTTCGCCCATTTTCAGCGTTACTCCAACATTGAACCCTGCTGTTTTTTTTCCAGCAATCCATCCCTCATTTCATCTGCAATGGTGCAATCCGACCTTTTCGGTCTGTGGGACGAGGTAGACATTGTCAGGCGGGTTGCCGACAAGGCCAACAAGACCGGTCGGAAGATCATGCGCTGCCGATACTGTCCCGTCGAGTTTGCTGCATTCCTCACTCGCCTTAAAGGCCATCTGCTTGGTGCACGCGCCAAAAATGGTGCCACCTTGAATGCTGCCCCTTGTGGCAGCATGACCGTCCCCGACAGGCAGCGACTACTGGACACCTACGGGCCGCGGCTCGTGGCAGGGGAGAACACCATTTCGGAGGGCATTCTCCGATTTTGCACCGCTCCTTATGTGGCTGACCCAGAGTTGTTGCCTGCTTAATTGGCACGCACGAGGAGAGGGAGTGCATCCTCCTCCAGTCCCTTTGCCCCTCATCCCCCTCAGACAGTTCTACCTCATGCACCCCCATCTGCTCAGATTCCGGTGGATCCCGTCCCATCGCGTCCGCCAGTTGCCACTGCGGTTCCACCACCACCCACTGTTGCTCGCACTCCCCCAATCTACGACTTTCTCATGGACTCTCCGCCACCCGAGCAGGCCCAAGATGCTACTGCTGGGGCCTTCGAGGATGTGTAAAAGATCCCTTCTTCCTTCCCTTCCCATCCGGATGACCTCCTCAGCCAGCAGTTTTCGTACCCCATGCCAGATGTTGCCCCTCCACCAGTGCACCCCACCTATGCTGCTGCACCCATCCCTGCCAGTGCATCCCACTCTCCCCATTCCACATCTACAGCCGATGCATCCACCAGTGCCTAGCCTGTCGCGTCATCGTCCATTCCCGTCACGGTTGGTGCACCGTGCTGGAGGTCCACCACCCATCGCCCACCAGGGAGAGCCCTTGTGCAGCAGACCATTCGCGGCGCGCATCAGCCGCACATGGACAGAGAGGCCACACAGGCCGTGGCCAGTCTGATTTACGAGCTGAACCTACCCTTTGCCATCACCGACTCTGAGCCCTTCAGAAGGGCCTTCCGCCTTGCAAGTCTGTCAGCCCTAGCTGGAGAGTCCCTAGTTCAGAGGTTGTCCGCACCCACATGCTGAGGGATAGGGTTGAGTCCTTGTCTAGAGAGATGGAGCCTCTGCGTCGGCACTGGGCCACTTACGGTTGCAGCATCATGTCCGATGGCTGGACTGATGTCAGGAGGAGGCCGATCCTCTGGTCTCCAGCTGCATGGGCACACAATTTTTGAGGGCAATGGATTGCAGCAGGGGGGGGAGAGTCATATCTGCAGAGTTCATGTTTGATGTCATCAGGCCTTCCATCCTAGCCATAGGCCCACAACATGTCGTCACGATGGTGACGGACAATGCCACGAATTGCATTCAGATGGGTGTACTGCTAGAGGCCGAGTTCCCTCATATTGTTCATACCCCCTGTGCAGCGCACGACATAGACCTTCTGATGGGGGACATAGGAGCACTTCCCTGGGTTAGAGCCATCTTCCGGGAGGCCCTCTTCCTGGTGACTTTTGTCACCAGAAAGAGGCGTGTTCTTGCCATGTTCCAGGTGTTCAGCCATCTGGACCTCCGTAAGCCAGCCCTCACACGCTTTGCATTCGACTTGGTGGTCATCGACCGTTTGATCAGGTGCAGGGCCTAGCTTCTACAGATGGTTGCCAGTGATCTTTGGTGTGCCAGTACGTTTCCGCGCACCGAGGATAGGGAGCACTTTTCTTCCATGGTGAGGGGAGACCAGTTCTGGAGGGATGCACAGACATTGTCAGGACTGCTTCGACCACTTTACATTGTGCTCCGCATGGCTGACAGCGAGGGCTCGACACTTGGACTGGTGTATGAACTCATGGACCGGATTAGTTCCTGCAGCTGCCCATCTTGCAGCCAGAGAGGTAAGCGGTACATTGTTGTAATTGTTCTTTATCTTTTCAATGGTTGCTAGTTTGTTTTTCTGTCAATGTTACGTTTTTTCGTAATGCCCTAAACCACATGCCTCTCAACTGCAGGATGACAGAGCTGAAGTTCATATGGGAGACGCGGTTGAACTACTTCCACAGGAGTATCCACAACGTTGCACACATGCTGCATCCCCTCTTCCTCTCTCCAACACAGATCGCAGACAGGGAACTCGAGGCCGATTGGCTTCAGTACATTCAAAGGGGGGTCCACACATAGGTTTGGATCCTATCAGGCTCATGGAGGAGCTCACTGCATTTCGTTTCGGCATGGGCACGTTCGGTCACCCGGCTGCTCAGGATCCAGAGAGGAGGCAGCTTCCCATTACTTGGTGGACCATGTTCGGCAGCACCTATCCATCCGGAGGCAGCTTCCCATTACTTGGTGGACCATGTTCTGCAGCACCTATCCATCCGTACAGCGTCTTGCACTGTGGGTCCTTTCACAGGTATGCATCTCATCTCATCCTCGCTGTGTTTCGTTGATGTTCCACCCGTGCACGTGTGCTGAACCATTTCATTGCACGTACCACAGGACTGCGCTGCCTCCGTGTGTGAGCGTAATTGGAGCACATGGGCACTCATTCACACGAGGAGAAGGAACAGGCTGTCAGTGAGTCAGTTGGAGCGGTTGGTGTTCTGTAGCACCACACGTCTCGCCAGGAGACTGCTGACCATTACGAGCGCATTGCAGGTGAAAAGCTATTCTGCCATTGCATGTTGGTTGACGTCTCACTAAAATGTAGGTTTCAATTTTTGATCAAGTTGTTTTCCTGACACGCTCAATTTTGGTCTTTCAGACGAAGATATCAGATTTGGAGCGCCAGGTCGACTTGCCTACAAACAACACCCATCCCATGCCTGTAGCTGAACTGGGCACACAGTTGATGGCAGAGAGAGAGAGGGAGCTTGCCGAGATGAGAGAGAGAGAGTTGGGGCTTGAGCACAGAGAGCCTCCATTGTATGAGGCAGATGAGCCAGTGTCAGAGGATGAGCATGACGAGGGTCACAGGTGCATCACGTGGCAGAGGTGGGACACATGGCACAGGTTATACCGGCAGACCGGCAGGGCACACAGGGGGCGGCAGTGGCATACCTACCTATGTCGACATGATGGAGGAGGCTCTTGATAGAGGGCAGAGTGGTTTAGATGCCGGTCCCGCAGATGTTTGGATGCGTGCAGCACAGAGTCATGGCCGTTACTACGACGGCACACCAGAGGAGGCACCAGATGACTTTGATTGCATAGATTGGGAGGCCATGCAGGGTCTACAGGGTGCACATGATGAGGCACGGGATGATTCAGAGGTTGGTGCACAGGATGATTCAGTGGATGGTGCACAGTATGAGGCCCAGAGCCCAGAGCATGTGTATTCAGATGCCCAGCTGGACGACCTGATTGCCACATTTGATTCAAAGGCCCAGCAGATGCCGAGTGTCAGGGCACCCCCTTCATCTCTTGCCAGCATGCCATGCACAGAGTCACAGCCAGAGCAGCCGCACGAGGTGCCCACAGTTCCTCCAGCTCCTCAGAGGGTATATGTGCGCCGCACAGCCCCTCCAGTGCCACCGATGCCATTCAGCACCAGGTCTCCATGGCAGGCCACCATCTGTGCCCAGGTTTTTCTCTCGCAGCGCCCACATCCACAGTGGCTCCTCCAGCTCCTCCTCCAGTGGCAGCACCCACTCCACGTCCTCCTCCTTTGGCAGCACCCACTCCACTGGCTCCCCCTTTGGCAGCACCCAGGATGTACCAGTACCGGCCACCGCAGCGCCCCTTTCAGTACATATCGCCGCTGTAGTTGCCTCCTTCACAACCAGTCCCTCCACTAGCAGCATCCCCACGGGCACACGCTCCAGGAGCTCATCATCCTAGCTCAGCTGCACAGGGAGTTCCCTCTTTTGCTTCCCTATCCCAGCCGGCCTCAGCTTGGGCCCAGCCTAGCCAGCCAGGTGATTTGCATGGGGGTGACGAGGCATTGACAGCTCCTCTTGTCCGTAAGAGACCTGGACCAAGAGTGCACCGAACAAGAAAGGCAAGGCACAGAAACTGCCAGGGAGGAGAGGACGACCACGCAGGGCTCCAGGTACAGCTAGAGGTGCAGCATTACAGCGAGCTGGAGCAGGTGTTGCTGGTTTGGCTTGCTTGGGGGCTGATGCGGAGGCAGATTGGGATGATGCTAGTGACGAGTCCTCCTCTTTTGATACACAGCCCATGCCAGCTCCAGACAGGCACAGATATCGACTGCGAGAGTCAGCTCGGGGCCCTGAGTTGTCTCCAGAGCATTCGTCTGAGTCAGAGCCAGAGCATTGATTGTGGCTCTGTTGTTTTAGTTTCAGTAGTTTGTCTCTAGCAGACGGTTTACCATTGTACTCAGATGATTTTTCACATTATATACAGTGTTTGGCCTACATTATTTGCTGCACATTGTGCGTATGTCGCTCTGTACATGTGATGCTTTATTTTATGTCGAATTCTATGTGCGTGTGTGAATGCTATTTTCATTTAATTTCGTTTGAAGTGAATGCTAGCTTCACATAGAATTCGACATAAAATAAAGCATCACATGTACAGAGCGACATACGCACAATGTGCAGCAAATAATGTAGGCCAAACACTGTATATAATGTGAAAAATCATCTGAGTACAATGGTAGAGCGTCTGCTAGAGACAAACTACTGAAACTAAAACAACAGAGCCACAATCAATGCTCTGGCTCTGACTCAGACGAATGCTCTGGAGACAACTCAGGGCCCCGAGCTGACTCTCGCAGATTGGGATGATGCTAGTGACGAGTCCTCCTCTTCTGATACACAGCCCATGCCAGCTCCAGACAGGCACAGATATCGACTGCGAGAGTCAGCTCGGGGCCCTGAGTTGTCTCCAGTGCATTCGTCTGAGTCAGAGCCAGAGCATTGATTGTGGCTCTGTTGTTTTATTTTTAGCAGTTTCATATCATGTTCCATGTTTGGCGACCAGATGGTCGAACACTGTATTCAGACCATTTTCCATATTATATTCAGTGTTGGACGTATTCTATTCACTGCACAATGTGTATTTGTCAGCTTGTAATTGTGATGTTTTACTTGCAGTTTTACTTCAAATAGTGTGTGCGTGTTTTCAATTAGTTTTCTTTACAGAGATTGAGAGCATATGCAGAACGCAGAAATACAACCCCCCTGATAACATTTCATAAACACATACATCAGATTGCAATACACAAGGCACGCATTGCACAAAAAACACACCGTACATTAATTCATCAGATGTATCAAAATAACAATACGTATTCCCGCCACATACGGCTGGGGTTGTTTTTTACACTATGCTAGACATTAAATGCTGCCTCATCTACTGATGAACATTACATAACAACAGTCAGCCACATACGGCTAGACCCCATCTATGCTAAACATTCCTATGGATCCTCCACTGACTCCTCGCCCTCGTCAGGAGCATTGTTATGTCGCTCTCGCTCTGCCTCCCGGTTACCCCGAGCCGCCTCCTGGCCAGCCCGACGGCGGGCAGCCCTTTCCCTGACCATGATGAGCTGTCGTCGTGTGAAGTTCATTCCGATCTGCTCATCCAAATCCAGCTCGACAGCGGGAGCAGGGGCCACAGCGGGGGCGGGGATTTGCAGCTCTGGGTGTCTATCTCGTGTTTGTCGCAGCATCTCTGCAATGTCTGCCTCTTGCTTTCGATGCCTTTCGTTGTGCCTTCGGACATCTTCCTCGAGCTTCCTCCTGGCTTCGCCCTCAGGCCTTGGTGGTATGCGCTCGGCCATCTCACGACACCTTGTTTCTCGAACTGGCTCTCACAATGCCTCTCACAATAACTCTCACAATGCCTCTCACAGCCTCTCTCTCACAGCCTCTCACTAGCTCTCACAGCCTCGCGAGTGTCTATTTAACCCCACAACCTGTTCCCCCATGTGCAGTTGTTGATGATTCCTCCATGTGCCCTTGTACCTGTCCCCATTAATTGTGATGTGCTAATGTACCTGCTCCATGTACCTGTACCACATGCTGCACTCCGATTGGGTCCGTGGTCTGCTCCCCCACAGTGCCCATGTGAAGGTGTACCTGTCCGGATTTGTCCCATGTGCCTTTGTACCTGCCCCCATGTGATGCTCCCCCCCTGTGTTGGTCTCCCATTGGCCCCATGGTCTGCTCACCCATAGTGCCCATGTGCCTCTGTACTTGCCCCCATGTGATGCTACCCCTCTTGTGTTGGTCTCCCATTGGCCTCTCGGTCTGCTCACCCGCAGTGCCCATGTGCCACTGCACTAGTCCCCTGCATCGTGTACTGTACCCTCTTTTTTTACACCCAGAACCCCTTTTTTTTACTTTTTTTTGTCCTTTTTTGGTGGATACTATGCAAAAAAAAATTATTAAAATATATATATATATATATATATATATATATATATATATTAAAAATGGTACCGCCCTGGTACCGCGGGTCTGAGGGCGGTACCGTACTGGCGGTATTATACCAGCGGTACCACGGGGTACTATGATATATATATATATATCTAAGGAAGCGGATGGCGGACGCGAACATGACAAAGGTGCGTCCGCGTCTCCGATTTTTTTTTTTATAATTTTTAAATTTTTTTAAAAAAAATAAAAAAAATTTGTGTACGGACCCCTGGACGCATGTGTTTTTTTTTTTCAAAAAAGAAAAAAAAATAGATGCGACTGACCTTTCGTTTGGGGGTCAGATGCGTCCGGGTCCGGACGCCGGACACGGTCAAAACGGCCCGAACCCTCATGTTTGATATATATATATATCTAAGGAAGCGGACGGTAGACGCGGCAGGGGTGCGTCCGCGTCAAGACGCGTCCGATTTTTTTAATTTTTTTTTTAAAATTTTAAAATAAAAATTAAAAAAAAATCGGACGCGTGCGTTCGGGGGCGTCCGGACACCCAGACACCGGGACGCGGGCAAAATGGCCCGGACCCTCATGTCTGATATATATATATATATATATATCTAAGAAAGCGGGATCCAAACGCGAACGTGCGTTCGGATGCGCGTTGGCGTCCGCGTCCGGGACGCGTTCGGTTTTCTTTTTTTTAAAAAGAAATTGAAATTTTTTTTAGACTAAAATAAATTGATTTTTTTTTTGAAGCCACGGATGCGTCCGTGCGTCCTTTTTTAATTTTCTTTAATTTTTTTAGGGTTTTTTATTAAAAAAAGAAAAAAAAAATTGGACGCGTCCGACCCTACGTCCGGGGGTCGGACGCGTCCGGGTCCGGACGCCGGACGCGGACGCGAGCAATCCGGCCCGGACCCTCATCCCTATATATTATTATTATTATATATATATATCTAAGGAAGCAAGACCCGAACGCGCGTTCGCGTCCAGGACGCGTTCGGTTTTTTTTTTTTTTAAATTTTTAAATTTTTTTTTGACTAAAATAAATTTAAAAAAAAATTTGAAGCCACGGATGCATTCCTGTGTTGCGAACATGTTCTTTTTTTAATTTTTTAATTTTTTAATTTTTTTTAGGGTTTCTCCATTTAAAAAAAAATTAAAAAATTGGACGCGCCGACCCCGCGTCCGGGGGTCGGATGCGTCCGGATGCCGGACGCGGACGCGGACGCGGGCGCGGACGTGGGCAATCCGGCCCGGACCCTCATCCCTTATATATATATCAGACATGAGGGTCTGGGCCGTGTTGCCCCCGTCCACGTCCACGTCCACGTCCGCGTCCGCGTCTGGCGTCCGGACTCGGATGCGTCCGACCCCCGGACGCGGGGTTGGACGCGTCTATTTTATTTTTAAATTTAGAAAAGAAAAAAAAGAAAAAACAGATGCGTCTGGGGGTCGGACGCCTCCGGACGTCCGGGTTTCCAAACGCACGCAATTTTTTTTTTAAATTTTAAAAAAAAAAATCGGACGCGTCCGGACACTGACGCCCCTGGCGCGTCCGACATTCGCTTCCTTATATATATTGGTACCCCCTGGCGGATCCTGGTACCTCGGGACCATATATGGTACAGCGGTACCATATCGGTCGGCGGTACCAAATTTTTTTTTTTTTTTTTGAGAAAATAACATTAGAATTTTTTTTTTTTTAAATATTATGGTTCCGCCCTGGTACCGCGGATCCCAGGGTGGTACCGTATCGGCGGTACCACTATATATATATATATATATATATATATATATATATATATATATATATATATATATATATATATAGATATATCAGACATGAGGGTCCGGGTTGAAGTGCCCGTGTCCGCGTCCGACGCCCGGACGTGGGGTTGGACGCGTCCTGTTTTTTTAATAATTTTTTTTAAGGCTGGACGCGTTTGGACGCGGACGCGTCCGGGCCTCGGACGCGTTTTTAAAAAAAAAAAACAAAACCACGAGGGCCTGGGGACAGTCCGCAGAACCCGAGATAGTGAGGGCGGAGAGAGAGAGAGAGAGAGAGAGAGAGAGAGAGAGAGAGAGAGAGAGAGAGAGAGAGAGAGAGAGAGAGAGAGAGAGAGAGAGAGAGATATGTGTGTGTGTGTGAAAATTGTGTGTGTGACTTTTCTGTTGTTGATTTGTGTGCATACAGTTGTGTGTGTGTGGTGATCTGTGTGTGAGAGAGAGAGAGGAAGAGACAGAGAGTGTGAGGGACGGAGAGAGAGGATTTGTGTGTGTGTGAGTTTAGGATTTAGGTTTAAGGGTGCTTGGGTTTGGGGTTTAGGGTTTAGGGTGGGAGAGAGAGCTTGGATTTCCGTGCTTTTGTGTGTGTGTGCGCGCGTGAGAGAGAGAGAGAGAGAGAGAGAGAGAGAGAGATGGCTGCTCGTCCCATTTGGGATGAGGTGGAGGTGATGCCCGACAAAAAGTGGCGTTGCCCTTTTTGTTGAAAGCAGTTCACAGGGAACGCCTCTCGGGTTCGAGCACATCTGGGGGGTTGCGAGTCCGACCCACGGGGGGACGCTACGGGATCAACATTTGTATGGTCATCCCCGCTGCGGAGAGGGCTCGCATTATCGAGACATATTCTAAGACAGCTGCTGAGCCTGACGAGCCGTCCACAGATGCCGCGGACTCTATTTCTACTGGTGCACCCACTGCCACCGCCCCTGCCACTGGTACACCCACCGCCCCCACCGTCGCATCTGCACCCGCCACCGCCGCTGCATCCGCCCCCGCCCCCGCCCCCGCCACCGCCTCCGCCTCCACCTCCGCCAATACTCCCCATGCATCGACGGCCTCCACTGCTGCACCTACGCCTTTGCCATCACCGTCAGATCTGCACGGCCCGTCCACACCCTCCGCTTTCGCACCTGCACCTATGCCACCACCTCCACATCCACATCGTCCATCCGCATCCTCCCAGCCATCCACATCCCGGGGCACCAGACAGATGTCCATGCCGGGATCTTTCAGAGAGGGGCAGCACAAAGAGGACCATAGCACAGATGTTCTATGACCTGAACCTCCCCTTTATCATGGCATCATCCCGCATCTTTCGAGAGGCTATCTCGAAAGTTGCAGTCTGCGGGCCCGGCTACACACCACCCACAGCCGACGCACTACGAGGCCCTTTGCTCCAGGACCGGGTTGCATCAGTGAGAGAGAGACTAGCCGCACTGCACGAGGCTTGGGATAGATACGGCTGTTCCATCATGGCTGATGGGTGGACTGCTCGTCGCAGACGTCCACTCATCAACGTGATTGTTTCCAGTTGTTACGGTTCCATGTTCTTGCGCAGCATCGACGCCTCCGAGGCAGGGAGAGTGCATTCGGCCGAGTACATTTATGGCATCATTCGCGCGGCGATAGAGGAGGTGATGCTCTTTTTTTTTGCTCGTTTCATGTGTGCCTCTCATTCCGTTTGTCAATGCAGGCTCGACTTGAAGAAGCCCGCTCGCACCTGCTTCGCCTACCAGTTCATCATGCTTGAGCGGCTACACAAGCTCAAGGGTGAATTGCGGCATATGGCCACTTCGGCAGAGTTCACTGCCATGGACCTGTCCACGACCCCAGAGGGCTTGGCCTTCCATGAGATCCTCTTCACGGAGCCTTTCTGGGTGGATATGCAGCAGCTCATGGACGTAATGCGCCCCATCTACTTTGTTCTGAGACTCGTTGATCGTGAGGGGTGCACGATGGGCCTCATTTACGAGTTCATGGACCGCATAGGCGAGTCTCTCTAGCGTTTTGAGCTGCACCCTGCCAGGTATAACTTTTTTCCGTCTCACCATCCTTACTTCCATTTCGCACTCTGTTTCGTCTTGCTGCCGCAACACGATGGTATGTAACTGTTGCCTCCACGTGGTTTGGTCCACAGGTTGGAGCCTATTAGGCGCTTGTGGCAGCGGCGATGGGATAAGTTTCACCGGCCCATTCACAGTGTGGCCCACATACTGCATCCGCTGTTTCAGAGCGAGAGGCAGTACGACGATGCAGAGCTGCGTGCGGACACATCAGCCTCCTCCTGCGCGGGCTCAAGTGTACTCAAGCATATCGTTGCTCAACTGCAGGCACTCTCTGGGGCTGTTCGGCGAGGACCTTGCACGTGTCCGAGAGAACAGGCTCTTGCCTGTATCATGGTGGGAGAGCTACGGCGCCGGACAGCCAGACCTGAGGACGCTCGCGCTCCGAGTCCTTTCACAGGTATGTTGTCTGATCTCATTCATCCAACCAGTTTTCGCATTTTCTCTACAAGGTCGGTACTCACTCAAGTTGTTGCCAATTAATGCAGGACTGATCTGCTTGCGTGTGCGAGCGGAACTGGTAGCATTTAGCCTTGTTCACACGAACAGGCGGAACCGTCTGACGACAGAGCGGTGCAATGACCTGGTGTACTGCAACACCAACACCAGAGTGGTTCGACGCATCACGGAGAGCATGAGGGCAGGAGGCGCACGCGCCCTACTGCTGCAGGTATATTTCGTTGCTTTAGAAGTTGCAGACAAGAGACCGAAAGCTTCTTCTTTGAACTCAGGACTATGGTGTACGTAGTGCGGTATATCTGGACATTCTAAAGAAGAGTGTAGATTTGTGAACGTAAAGTATGTTGAAGATCCTTCTCAAGAAGTGCTCTTTAAAATTCAAGATGATGCAACTACCAATTTTGTTCAAGATACTACATTTCGTATTGGGTTGAGACATTCAGTTTAATGCCCTCATGGTTGCTTCGGCTATTCTCACGAATGATTGACTTGTGCAGGTCAATCCTGATGAGTGCCTGGTTGCAGCGGCAGATCATGAGCCAGAGCCAGAGGTTGATCCAGACGATGCCACTCGGCGTGCTCTGCGGGGTGATCCCGAGGATGATGCCGATGCCGATGAGCCCACCCCCCTCCCTGCTGACGTTCCATTGCCGTCCTCTGATGATGAGCCCACATATGATTCAGACGAGACGATCGACCTTGCAGGGGATGGTCCACGTGCCCCACTCAATACTCCCGCATCACGCCCCCTTTCCGACGATGGCTGGTCATAGTTTGCGAGGGAGACAGAGGCTGTTGCCCAGAGACAGATAGCGCAGAGACGACTCAGAGCATCACAGGCAGGCAGTTCTTCCCAGAGACCCCCTCGTGGCAGAGGGAGACCCCCAGGCAGGAGTGTACCACAGAGGGTTCCTTCCGACAAACCCAGAGGCAGGCCAGCCAAGAGGGGACGCACTGATGATTTTTCTAGTCGTCTCTTGGCAGGCGTTGGCCCAGACTTAGAGGAATCCCAGATGCCTCCAGACTCCCAGCCAGTCTTTGTATTTGACACCCCTGCAGATGCATCTGGCACGCAGAGGGATGATTTTTTTAGCACGGACTTGTAGATACTGGTACACATTTTAGCATCATGTACAGTGGCATCAGATGAGATGTATATATTTTTTTACAGTCTATTGGTGTCATGGCTAATTTATCGTGGTTGCTTACAAATGGTTAGCTCTATGAAATTTGAATGGTTAGTCAGAAATGGTTTGCTCCGTGCAAGATGAGAGAGAGAGAGAGAGAGAGAGAGAGAGAGAGAGAGAGAGAGAGAGAGAGAGAGAGAGAGAGAGAGAGAGAGAGAGAGAGAGAGACCAGCACATCGGCATCTCATGCATAACATATGCATCATGTTCAACCATTTAGCATAACGTGCTAAACCCGACACCCCAACAAATGGCACAATTAATATAACACCCTAAACCCTAACAAATCATCCTAAACCCACAACCCCACAGCCATAACCATCAAAACAAGCCACAAGCAGAATCATCATAACCACATCCATAAACATCAACAACCCCACCCACGTCCTCATTGTGTCGTAGGCATTGCACCACAGGTATGTGCAGATTCAACATCAAAGTTGCACTTGTGTAGCATACACTTAAACCTGCGTAGAACGTATTAATGGTCCAAGAATACAGTCCATTGGTTCGTGGAGCGGGTACGTACCCAAGGGACCGAGTCTGGCTCGATTCGGGCATCGTCCTTTCTAAAATGGTCGTTTGACGGGCTAGAAATGCAATTAGGTCAGTCGAAATGGATTAGTTTTACAGCTATCTGTCCGACGGTCCCTTTTCTCCAAATGGGATCCGTTTCAGGTGTCGTCCGTTTCGGCCAGTGGACAACCTCGATAGGAACTTGTGGGAGCAGACGGGACGAGGACCGGACGGACGACAGGCCCAGTACGTCCTTCCGAAGTTCAGGGTCAAAATTGACACTTTTGCCGGGATGGGACCTAAAAACATTCGGAATTGACAGAAGGGTCTGGGAATACAGTCCAACGGTTCGTGATCCCGATACGATCTCAAAGGATCGAGCCTGGCTCGATTCGGGTGTCGTTAAGTCAAAATGGCCGTTCGACGGGACAGAAACGCAATTAGGTCATGTGAAATTGACCAGTTTTGCCGGTCTCTGTCCGACGGCCCAGTTTCTCCAAACTGGCTTCATTTCGGGTGTCGTCCGTTTCGGCCAACCGACGACCTCGCCAGGAACCTGTAGGAGCAGACAGGACGAGGAACGGACGGACGGACGGCCTGCAGTGAATGAAACAATTTTGCATAAGTGATTAGTAGGCTGTTGAAGTTCATCCGAAGGGAAACCGATCACAACATATAAGACAGAGTACTTTGTAGAATGCATCAATGGTCCAGGAACATAGTCCACAGGTTCGTGATCCCGATTCACAATAGTCTATAGCTTGTCACAGTAGTCTCTAGCTTGTCACTGCTCATTAGCCATGGTTGTTTAGTAATATCTCAGTTATGAGAGGCATGGCCCAGTGGTTAGGTCTGTTGCAAATTTTTTTGGTATCGTTTTCCTATTTTTTAACAGGAGGGGGCAGGTGGTTGTCAGACACCCTCTGATAATTAATTCTGGGGGATAATTAGGGGCCATAAATTGCTTTTATTTTGCTTTTGGGATGGGGGACAGTGTAGGCAGGTGCCTGTTTTTTTTTTTTTTTTGAATTTTTTTTTTTGTTGCAAAAAAACGGACGCCCATCCGCGTCCGCGTCCGCCACCCGCTTCCTAATATATATATATATATATATATATATATATATATATATATATATATATATATATATATCATAGTAGCCCTCTGGTACCGCTGGTATGGTACCGCCGGTACCATATCAGTGGTACCTGCCGGTACGGTACCGCTCTGGGATCCGCGGTACCAGGGCGGTACCATTTTTAATATTTTTTTTTATTTTTTAATATATTTTTAGTAATTTTTTTTTGCATATTAACTACCAAAAAAGGACAAAAAAAAGTAAAAAGAGGGGGTTCTGGGTGTAAAAAAAGAGGGTACAGTACATGATGCAGGGGACCGTTGCAATGGCACATGGGCACTGCGAGTGAGCAGACCGAGGGGCCAATGGGAGACCAACACAGGGGGGGTAGCATCACATGGGGGCAAGTACAGAGGCACATGGGCATTGTGGGTGAGCAGACCATGGGCCCAATGGGAGACCAACACAGGGGGGAGCATCACATGGGGGCGGGTACGGAGGCACATGGAGGGATGATGGGGATCCACATGGCCGATCAGGCTGTGGGGATAAATAGGCACTCACAATGCCATTGTGGTCGGCATTTTCAGAGGCTGTGAGAGGGCTAGTGATAGACAGTGAGAGAGCAAGCGAGAGCCGGTGACAGGCTGTGAGAGGCTGTTTGAGAGCCAGGGTGCTGTGAGAGGGTGTTCAAGGATCAGGGTGCTGTGAGGAGAAGGTCGATCGAGATGGCTGAGCGAATACCACCGAAGCCCGAGGGCGAAGCCAGGAGAAAGCTTGAGGAAGATATCCGAAGGCACAACGAGAGGCATCGGAAGCAAGAGGCAGATATCCGAGAGATGCTGCGACAGACTCGACAGAGAAATCCGGAACCGGAGCCACCCGCCCCCGCTGTGGATCCTGTCCCCGCTGTCGAGCTGGATCTGGATGAGCAGATCGGAATGAATTTCACACGACGGCAGCTCATCATGGTCAGGGAAAGGGCGGCCAGACGTCGGGCTAACCAGGAGGCAGCTCGGGCTAACCGGGAGGCAAAGGAAATCAGATGCAAGGCAGGGCGTTGCGTGGGCGATGGGCGACGCAAGGAATCAAAGGCAGGCAAGAAAAACCAGCAGCGATGGCAGGGCGGAGAGGGCTCAAAAAAATTTCAGAGGAAATGCGAGGGGGGCGGGTAGGTTTAGGTAAAAAAAAATTAAAAAAAATATTAAATAATAAATATATTATTATATTGTGGTACCGCGGTACCATCATGGTACCGCGGTACCAGTATGGTCCCGCGGTACCGGGATCCGCGGTACCCAGTACCGCGGGACCTATGATATATATATATATATATATATATATATATATATATATATATATATATATATATATATATATATCATAGATCCAGTGGTACCAAGATCCGCGGATCCATACTGATTCGCGGTACGACAATAGTTAATATTTTTAATATTTAATATATTAATATATATTTTTTTACCCTAATTTCCCCCCCTCGCTTCATCTCTCTCCTTGCCCATCGTGCTGCTGTCCGCGCCCTCTCTGCTGTCCGCGCCCTCCTCGCCATCACACTGTCCGCGCCCTTCCGCCCCTGCTACTCGGCCATTGCTGTGGATTTTCCAGCCTTCCGCCTCCTATCGCACTCACGATCATCTCTGCCTTTTTTCCCAGTTCCCTTTACAAAAATGGTGCATTCCAACCTTGCCGATCTGTGGGGCGAGGTGGACATTGTCAGGCGGGTTCCCGACAAGTCCAACAAGTCTGGTGCAAAGATCGTGCGAGATATTGCCTGGTTGAGGTCAGTGCCACCCTCACTCGCCTTAAAGGCCACCTACTCGGCGCACGCGCCAAAAATGGTGGCATACTGAATGCTGCCCCCTGTGGCAGCATGTCCGTTCCCGTCAGGCAGCAACTTCTGGACACCTACGGGCCACGTCTTGTGGCGGGGGAGAACACCATTTCGGAGGGTGTTCTTCGATTTTGCACCGCGCCTTACCCCGAGTTGCTGCCTACTTGGCTGGCATGCACGAGGAGAGGGAGTGCATCCGCGTCCAGTCCCTTTGTCTCTCACCCCCCTCAGACAGTTCCGCCGCACGCAACCCCATCTGCACCCATTCCGGTGGATCCCGTCCCATCTCGTTCGCCAGTTGCCACTGCGGTTCCACCACCACCTACTGTTGCTTGCACCCCCCCCAATTTATGACTTTCTCATGGACTCTCCATAGCCCGAGCAGGAGCAGGCCCAGGATGCTAGTGACGAGGCCTTCCAGGATGTTGAGGAGATCCCTTCCTCCCTCCCTTCCCATCTGGATGACCTCCCTAGCCAGCAGTTTTCGTATCCCATGCCAGATGTTCCCCCTCCACTAGTGCGCCCCACTTATGCTGCTGCACCCATCCCTGCCAGTGTATCCCACTCTCCCCATTCCACGTCTACAACCGATGCAGCTACTAGTGCCCAGCCTGTCGCGTCATCATCCATTCCCGTCACGTTTGGTGCACCGTGCTGGAGGTCCGCTACCCGTCGCCCAGCTGGGAGAGTTCTTAGGCAACAGAGCATTCGCGGCGCGCATCAGCCGCACATGGACAGAGAGGCCACACAGGCCGTGGCCAGTCTGATTTATGAGCTGAACCTTCCATTTGCCATCACCGACTCTGAGCCCTTTAGAAGGGCCTTCCGCCTTGCACAGTCTGTCAGCCCTAGTTGGAGAGTCCCTAGTTCAGAGGTTGTCCGCACACACATGTTGAGGGATAGGGTCGAGTCCTTGTTTAGAGAGATGGAGCCTCTACGTCGCCACCACGATTGCAGCATCATGTCCGATGGCTGGACTGATGTCAGGAGGAGGCCGATCCTCAACATCTTGGTCTCCAGCTGTATGGGCACACAGTTTTTGAGGGCCGTGGATTGCAGCAGGGGGGGGAGAGTCATATCTGCAGAGTTCATGTTTGATGTCATCAGGTCTTCCATCCTGTCCATAGGCCCACAACATGTCGTCACGGTGGTGACGGACAATGCCACGAACTGCATTCAGATGGGTGTACTGCTAGAGGCCGTGTTCCCTCACATTGTTCATACCCCCTGTGCAGCGCACGACATAGACCTTCTGATAGGGGGCATAGGTGCACTTCCCTGGATTAGAGCCATCGTCTGTGAGGCCCTCTTCCTGGTGACTTCTGTCACCAGAAAGAGGCGTGTTCTTGCCATGTTCCTGGTGTTCAGCCATTTGGACCTTCGTAAGCCAGCCCCCACACGCTTTGCATTCGACTTGGTGGTCATCGACCGTCTGATCAGGTGTAGGGCGCAGCTTTTACAGATGGTTGCCAGTGATCTTTGGCGTGCCAGTACGTTTCAGCACACCGAGGATGGGGAGCAATTTTCTTCCACGGTGAGGGGAGACCAGTTCTTGAGGGATGCACAGACATTGTCAGGACTGCTTCGACCACTCTACATTGTGCTCCACATGGCTGACAGCGAGGGGTCGACACTTGGACTGGTCGAACAAGAAAGGCAGAGCACAGAAACAGCCAAGGAAGAGAGGACGACTTCGCAGGGCCCCGGGTGCAGGTAGAGGTGTACTATCACAGCCAGCTGGAGCAAGTCTAGTCGGTTTGGCTTGCTTGGGGGCTGATGCGAAGGCAGATTGGGAGGATGTGGATGACGAGTCTTCCTCCTCATACACAGCCCATGCCAGTTCCAGACAGGCATAGATATCAGTTGCGAGAGTAAGCTCGGGGCCCTGAGTTGTCTCCGGAGCATTCGTCTGAGTCAGAGCCAGAGCATTGATTGTAGCTCTGTTATTTTATTTTTAGCAGTTTGATATCATGTTCCATGTTTGGCGGCCAGATGGTCGAACACTGTATTCAGACCATTTTCCATATTATATCCAGTGTTGGACGTACTTTATTAGCTGCACATTGTGTATTTGTCGATTTGTAATTGTGATGCTCTGTTTTCAATTTTATTTCGAATGGTATGTGCGTATTTTCAATTAGTTTCAACTGCAGAGATTGGTAGCAGATGCACTACACAGAAATACAACCCCCTCGATAGCATTTCATAAACACACATATTACATTGCAATTTCCCAGGCACGCGTTGCACAAAAAACACATTGAACATTAATTCAAAGAACGATAGAACCCCGAAGGCGGTCTTGCAATGCTCGATCGATGGAATTCGCACTTTTCCATGCACGATTCATCCGAGGACAACAAGATCAATCTAGTCGTCATGTACCTGCGAGGTAAAGCATTTACCTGGTGGCAAGATATTAGGGGTAAGCCTGAAGTTCCTAGGAATTGGGAGGATTTTTGTAAGGCCTTTAAGGCGGCCTTCCTTCCTATTCGTGATGATTTTGAATTTTACCGTCAGTATGCAACAATCCATATGGGGAACCGGCCCCTGGATCAGTATTTACAAGAGTTTCAAGAGGTCTATTCTCGTTTTGCAACTAGAATAGATCCTTTGCTAGTAAAGTTGCATTTCATACTGGGGTTGCCAAGAGACTACCAGCTAGAGGTCAGGAGGAACCAGCCTCTTACCCTCGAGGAGGATGTTCGCTTCGTCAGAATCTACGATGATACTCGTACGATGGCTAAGCCTGAGACTGGTGTCTTGCCCGACGTAAAGGGTAAGAAGCCTTTCTTTCCAAAGAAATTGAAAGACAAGGCAAAGGAAGGGCCTTCAGGTTCAGGGAAATCGAAGAAAAGATCTACCTTGGACCAGGAAACCTTCATGAAAGCCAGAAGCGACAATTTGTGCTTCAATTGCATGGAACCAGGTCATGTCACGAAGGAATGTCCAAAGAAACGGAAAGCTAAAGGGGCATCTGTTAAGACGCCAGGTAACTCTAGCATATCTAGTGTAGATCTTTCTTTTGCTGGTAATTCTGTGTGTGAGCATTGTTGTTTTAATACGGCTGTTTTTGGCCCTTATGACCTCATTCAGATGAAGGGGGTTGTGGGTGGCCAAGCCGTAACCGTTTTACTTGACGATGGTTCCACACATAATTTTATTAACGCTAATTTGTTGCAGAAGCTAAAGGTGGAAACAAGGCAAAGTGACCACCGATGTACAGTGAAGCTGGCAACTGGAGCAAAAAGCCAAGTTTGGGACCGGATAGTCCCACGTCTACCAATAGAGATTCAAGCCTATAAGGATAAATTAGACTTTCATATTATGAATCTAGATAGGGTAGATGTTATACTTGGTAAAGAGTGGTTCTATGAGAGGAACGAGTCTATGAAGAAAAACTATGTAACACACAGTTTGTCGTTCTTACATAACGGCTCACTCATAGAGAATTGAATGGAAATGTTGATATTTCTACTCCGTATATGCTTTCTGCTGCTAATGTCTAACAACCTAAAACAAGAAAACTCGCCGAAAGGTGAAATTTTTAGGAAACTTAGACAAGAATTTAATGATGTGTTTCCTGAGCAGCTTCCTGAGGGTCTTCCCCCCTCTAGGGGTGTTGACCATGGTATTAAACTGATTCCTGGTAGTATATCACTGTATCCATATAGGATGAGTACTACTGAAGAGGATGAGGTTTATAGGCAACTGCAGAATCACCTTAAGCTGGGGTTAGGCCTAGTAAATCTCCCTGGGGGGCACCTGTGCTCCTTGTTGATAAAAAAGACGGAGGTACTCGTCTTTGTGTGGACTTTAAAAAGTTTAATAAGTTAACGATTAAAAACCGTTATCCTTTGCTGCGAATGGATGAACTGGTTGATCGATTGCATGGTGCAAAGTACTTCACCAAAATCGATTTGAGATTAGGGTATCATCAGATTTGCATAAAGACTGAGGATATTGAAAAAACCGGGTTTAGAACGGCCATTATGAGTTTCTAGTTTTACCATTTGGCTTGACAAATGCTCCAGCGACTTTCCAGCAGATGATGAACGATCTTCTTCGTCCATATCTGGGAAAGTTCGTAATAGTCTACTTAGATGATATTCTCATCTATAGTAAGACCTTGGAGGAGCACGAGGAGCATCTCAGGACTGTTTTAAAGTTACTCAGACAGGAGAAGCTTTTTGCCAAGGAGTCCAAATGTGTGTTCTTCCAAAAAAGTTTGTTATACCTTGCTCACATTATTTTGGACCATGGGTTGGAAATTGACCCAAATAAAGTCCGACAAGTACGTGAATGGCCTATCCCTAAAACCATCCGGGAGGTTAAGTCCTTTTTGGGCTTTACGGGGTTTTTTCATAGATTCATCTTGAACTATGCATTAATTGCATTGGCCTTGACGAATGTCCTCAGAGGGGCTAAAAGAGTTAGCCGGCACAGTAAGTTCAGTCCTCCAGTTACTTGGACTGAAGAGTTGAATCAGAGTTTTGAGAACCTCAAATACTGTGTAACTACAGCGCCTATTTTACACATAGTGGATCCTAACAAGCCGTATGTACTTGAAACGGATGCCAGTGACTATGCTATAGGCGTAGTCCTATATCAGGATGGTAGACCGGTAGCTTTTGAAAGCAAGAAGTTGGACCCTGCTCAAAGGCGGTATTCCACCTATGACAAGGAACTTTTCGCTGTTATTAATGCCCTGAAAGTTTGGAGACATTATTTGTATGGCTCCCAGTTTACTATAGTTACTGACCATCAAGCGTTAAAGTATATTAACGATACGGTCGACCTTAGGGGTCGAAAGGCCAGGTGATCAAAGATGCTCCAAGAATTTCATTATGACATTGAGTACCGAAAGGGTACTTCTAATAGTGTCGCGGATGCCCAAGATTGGAGAGGTTAATCAGTTAAGCTTTTCTGAGATCCAATTTGAGTTGTATCTGTCCTTAAAGAGATTTGTGTAAGACCGATAGGTACTTCGGTCGTATTTGGCTAGACGTCCTAGCAGGTTCTTCTAGATCTAGTGATGAGTTTGGAATGCAGGATTCCAAGATTTCTCCTCAGGACAAGATACAAAGAGACTATTCTATTAGGAATGGGTTACTTTTCCGGAATGGAAAACTTTGTGCGCCAGAAAATGATGATATAAGGGCCCAAATCCTGCATGAATGTCATGACAGCCCGTGTGCAGGGCACCCTGGCGCTCAAAGGACACTTGACTTAGTAAAAAGGAACTTTTACTGGCCAAATTTGAAAAGTCATGTGGAGGCATATGTTTGCAAGTGTGCGCAATGCCAAGTTAACAAAGCTGAAAGACTTAAGTCAGCTGGTTTGTTAATGCCCTTGGAAATTCCCAAAAGAAAGTGGGAAAGTATTTCCATGGACTTTGTGGTTGGGCTACCTCGGACGGGGAAGCAAAATGATGCCATTTGGGTAATAGTTGACAGGTTAACTAAAATGGCGCAATTCATACCAACCAAGCAAACTGTCAAAGCTTCTGAACTTGCACAGCTTTTCGTGGAAAAGTTGTTCAGGTTGTTTGGTTTGCCGAATGACATTGTTAGTGATCGAGATCCAAAGTTCATTGGCAAATTCTGGCAAGCAGTCTTTGAAAAATTACAGACCACTCTAAGTTTGGGGTCATCAGATCATCCTGAATCGGATGGTCAGACAGAGAGGACAAACCAGTCTATGGAAGATATGCTTCAGGCATATGTTTTCAGAAGGCAGTTGGATTGGGAAAGGTACCTTCCAATGATTGAGTTTGTGTATAATAGCGCAAAGCACTCAGCGACGGGTTTTAGTCCATTTTCTCTGATGTATGGTTTCCAGCCTAGGGCTCCCATTTCAGTGGGCCTCAAAGGCCTTAAGGTTAAGGCAGCAGTAGATTTCCTGCATGATATGCAAGAGATGTTGCTTGTTGCTCGCGAAAATGTAAAAACAGCTCAAGATAGAGCCCAGTTTTACGCTAATCAAAAGCGACAACCTAGGGTCTATGAGGAGGGGGCTTGGGTATATCTTAGAATTCCAAAAGATTCTAAGGTTCTAAGGACTGGAAAATGTGCTAAGTTGTCCCCTCGTTACGCAGGGCCATTCCGTATAGTAAAGAAACTCCATCGGAATGCGTACCAGCTGGAACTTCCTCAAGGTATTAAGGTACATCCAGTTTTTCACATCAGTCGTATAAAGGAACGACTTGGTGGAAAGGATGACTTGATGCCTCAGGAGGACTTGTTCAGCTAGAGGACCTATCATCCTTTGTACCTATTGAACCACAGGCCATTGTTGATGTGCGTCAACGTGGGCTTAGAAATCGGCAGGTAACTGAGTACTTGGTTCGTTGGAAAGGAAGTTCCGAGGACGATGATACTTGGGAAAAGGAACTTGACCTTAAACTGAGATTCCCTGGATTCCTTCCTTAGATAAGGAATTTTTTAAGGAAGAGGGAATGTTAGGGACCCAACTCCCTTGGGTCCCAAATCCAGACTTGAGACTGGACGATGATTGGGCGTGTAGACTTGACCGGTGACTCGTGAACCTGCATGGTTGACACGTTGATGCCTCAGGAGGACTTAGTTCAGCTAGATGACCTATCATCCTTTGTACCTACTGAACCACATGCCATTGTTGATGTACGTCAATGTGGGCTCCGAAATCGGCAGGTAACTGAGTACTTGGTTCGTTGGAAAGGAAGTTTCGAGGACGATGATACTTGGGAAAAGGAACTTGACCTTAAATTGAGATTCCCTGGATTCCTTCCTTAGATAAGGAATTTTTTAAGGAAGAGGGAATGTTAGGGACCCAACTCCCTTGGGTCCCAAACCCAGACTTGAGACTGGACGATGACTGGGCCTGTAGACTTGACCGGTGACTCGTGAACCTGCATGGTTGCCACGTGTCATGATCCAGGAGTGCACATGGTTTGGAGTCTCTCTCCTTGGAGGTATACAAGGGGAGGACTCATTTGCCATCCATTCTATCTACCTGGGAGGAGGTGGATGGAGAGTGTGTGCACGGCCAGGATGTATTGCTAGCGTGAGGCAGGAGATGGCTGAGAGCCTAGGTGGTGGTATGGGACGCCGTCTGGGATGGAGGTCGGATCCAGCTTGATACGGTCACAGGCCAGGGCATTGTGGGTGGACCTGGATTAGGTCCTATGGTGGGGTGGAACGTGAATCGTTCGGTCTCTTGTGGTTAACCGGCACCTGGAGGTTTGCAGTAAGTAAGTTTGTAATAGCGGGGGTAGGGCAAGGGTGTACCTGAACTTCAACCTCTGACCCTCGAGCTGGCTGCAGTAAGCAACGTCGCTATCCAGGAGGCGGATGTATGAGAACCAGTTCGCACGCAGCTCCTCATCTCTGTATTGTCAGTCGGTCTGCCACAACGGATGGAGCATGTGGGCTACGAAGTGAATCGGCCGGTGGAACTTCTGCCATCGCCTCGCCCACAGGCGCTTAATAGGCACGAACCTGTGGAACATACCATGTGGAGGCAAGCATTACATAAATGCGTGCTGCGGCAACAACACGAAATAGAGTGCGAATGGAAAGAAAGTTCGTGAGACGGAAGGAGGTATACCTGGTCGCGTCCAGATCGGACCGCCCGAGAGACTCGCCGATGCGGTCCATGAACTCGTATAAGAGGCCCATCGTGTACCCCTCGCAATCAACAAGCCTCAGAACAGAATACATGGGGCGCATGACATCCATGAGCTGCTGCATATCAATTCAGAAGGGCTCCATGAATAGGATCTCGTGAATGCCAAGCCCTCTGGGGTCTGGGACAGGTCCATGGCCGTGAACTCCGCCGAAGTGGCCATGCAGCGCAACTCCCCCTTCAGCAGGTGAAGCCGCTCGAGCATGATGAACTAGTAGGCGAAGCGCGTGGGAGCCGGCTTCTTCAAATCCGGCCTTTATTGTAAAACGAAATAAGAACCAGACACGAAAACGCATTTGCAATCATAATCCCTAATCCCTGGAAATATTGGCGTGTGCAACGGAACTGCAAATGGGCTAAAAAATAATAGTGTCTTACCTGCTGAATGTGCGGAAAAGCGCAATGGTGCGGCGCTTACGTGCGATCCCTCACTCACCATGTCCATCTCTCTCTCTCTCTCTCTCTCTCTCTCTCTCTCTCTCTCTCTCGCTCTCTCTCTCTCTCTCTCTCTCTCTCTCTCTCTCTGGCGCGGGTCTGGTGGGTGCGGGTCTGTCTGTGCCTGTTTTCTGGTTTTTTTTTTTTTTGAATTGCGTCCGGGTTTTGGGCGCGCGCTTGGGACCCGGACGCGCCTGCTCCCAGAAGCTGGACGCGTCCAGCGTCCAAAAACAAAAATGGGTGCGCCCGACCTCGCGCCTGGGGTCGGGCGCGGACGCGAAATGGTCGCGCCCGTCCCGGACCCTCATGTCATATATATATATATATATATATCTCAGGTAGGGGACCCTGGGCACGGAGGCGCGTCCGCGCCAGCTATGAACGGATCCACAAGTAGTCTAGGGCTAAACTAGAACGTAGCACAAAAGCGAGACTTAATCCTAGAAAGCAAGAAAGAGAGACTAAGGAGGCTAAAAGAGAGAGATCCATATCATAAAACTGAAAATGAACGTGACACTGGAGCCGTACTTATACCCAATGGGAAGCCCTAAAAAGGGGTCCAGAGGATAAGAGTCAAATGGGAGGGAAAATAGTGCGCCCTCCAAAAAGGCCCCCCTCCAAGGTAATATCTCAATAAATGAATAATAGGGCCCAAGGCGAACCATACAGTCTAAATGTCAGTAAACAATAAAATAGAGGGCCCAAGGCCTGCTTATGCATAAAAGGTAATGGTAAAGTAGATGCGAATGGACGTGACGAATGTAAATAGCCAAGTCCATAACTCTCCCCGACACAAAAGAAAGCCCTGCCGCAAAATCAAGCAGCAGGTCCTGGTATATCAGCAATTGTAACAGAGGAATCAATAAGTGCAGCAAGAGCATGAGCCTGGTCCGCAAGCAAAGGTGTATGATAGAACACATCCATAGGTTCCCATGTGGCCTCCTCAACAGGACGACCATCCCAGTGTACCCAAAACTGAATCTGTTGCCGGCGCCGACTATGCTGAAGACGAACCTGTAGAATAGTAGCAGGTACGAAGGGAAATAACTCTGGATCGGTAGGAAACTCAGCATCACGAGGAGCATCATCCTCAATAGCAGCACGTAATAAACTGACATGGAATATATCACAGGCCCGTGTCAAAGAAGGAAGCTGCAACCGATATGTCACAGGACTAAGGACCTCCAATATGCGATAAGGTCCATAATAACATGGTGCAAGCTTCTCAGTAGACGCATGGCACGAGCTTGGAGAGACCTGCTTGTGACAATTGATATCAGAGCCTCGTTCTAGAGAGAGAAACGTCCGTTCTAGAGAGAGAGTAGAAATTGTCATTTTTCCCTTGTTTTTGAAGGATCTGGGAGGGAGAAAGTCGGGAAAGAGATTGGAGAGGTGGGCCTCCAGCGCTGCTGTTCCAGCATATAGGGAGCCCACAACAATCCGAATTCAAGGAGAAAATTTGGTAAAATTCTTCTGATGCTCCATGGCCCTCCTGTAGCCTATCTCCATTGCTGGTAAAGGAGGGAAAAGGATTCAAATCAGAGGAGATTTTGGGCGCACTTTTGTCCTACAGCTCCAGGGCTGTTTTCAGATTTGTTTCAACGTTTGTTTAGCTGGGAATTTGGGCACTTTTTTCCTATAGCTCCAGCGCTGATCTAGCGCACTTTTACAATTGTTCCAGCGCTGTTTGGAGGATCTATCAACATCCTAATTGTGGGGAAAATAGAGCGCTGATCTAGCTCTTTTATTCCTGACCGTTCCAGCACTCATCTGTGGACAGTTGGTATCAGAAATTGTAGGATGAACTAAAGCGCTCAGTTCTGCTGTTCCAGCGCCGTGCGAGCGCCCTCCTCCAACTGTTTGGGTTGTTTTTATCTTGCTCTTTCCAACGGTTTTTTAACCAACTGTTCTGCAGCTGTTCTATTCGAAAGTTATTCTGTGGCGGAATTTTAGCACCAATCAATGGCCCAATCAGACATCATCTGCTGTAGCCTACCGCATTTCTGAGGGGATTCCTTTGCTTGGATTCCAGGGAGCACTCAATCCTTCCCTTCATTTATTGCTGTTTGGGTTTTACTTTTTTGAAAAGCTTTGGGTCAGATTTGCCTTTTCTTAGTGTTTTATAATTAGTGCATATTCTAGCTTGATTAGGTACTATCTTTGTTTGTTTCACAATGGATGATGATAGAGTCGATATTTCACTTAGTCCACCCGTTGCTCTCCCATCCCCACCACCCAGCCCTGTGCTTAGCCCTACTCATAATCCGCCTACAGTGGCTGCCCGTTCGCCTGCTGGTACTTCCCCTTCTATGCGAGCTCGCATAGATAGTGTGGAAAAGACCGTCGCAGAGATGCGAGCGATGATGGTAGCTGGTGGTTATGCATCTTCCTCGTAGTATGCTCTGCCTTATCTGTCTTCTGCTGTTCGTTCTGTGTTACCTCCACCCTACCCAGAAGACAAAGATATTAAACCTACCCGTTTCGCAGGAAACACTTCCCAACGCAATACTGACATCGTGGATTAGTGGTTGCATAAGTGGGAAGAGTATTTTGATTTGAAGCAGTCCCCAATTGATGAGGGTTGGCGGGTCCGCAAAGCTGCTTACCATTTCACTGATTTTGCTGACAGGTGGTGGCGCAAGTTGTTGAAGTCTAATCAGGCTCCATCCACCTGGCTCGAGTTTAAGCGAGCTTTCAGAGCTCAGTTCATTCCTCCACATGAACATGTGCGTGCGACGGATGCTTGGTTTTTGCATCGTCAGAGGCAGTACATGGTGCAGGAATATGCCGACAAGTATCGTGAGATGCTTATCAAGATTCCAGAAGAGATTCTTGAGTGGCTAGTAGTCCACAAGTTTATATTTGGCCTTCGTGAAGAGTTGAGGCCTTCAGTGCTGAATGAAGGATGTAAAACCTTAGAAGAGGCAGTTGCTACAACTCTCAACTTTGAAGGTAATGTGCGCACCAAGGCTGAATCTGGAGCACCAAGCTGGCCTCAGAAGAAGGGTTTGCGAAAGCCTGGCCAAGCTGGTCAAAAAGGTTTTTCGCAGAAGAATCCTATCCAGATGCAGCAGACTTTGAAGCACAAGGCGGGATCTCCTATGGCTCATCGTGCTTACCACAAGTCTCCCCTCAGTCCTGAGCAAATGGAAAAGGCCAAGAAAGACGGATTATGTTTTTTTTAGTCTTGGCAAGCATCTTTTCAAAGATTGTCCTCGACATACGGGCAAGAAGCTCCATACTATACAACGTCAAGATGAGGGCAAGGATGAGGAAACTTTTGGATGACTTGTTGGTAAGTGATGATGAGGACATTCGTCGTGTCATGACTATTTCTGTGCGGAAGCTTGTTCCAAAGGCACCAAATTGTTATTTGTCCACCAAGGCGCGTGAAGCTTATCAGTTTCCAGATGGTGAACTGATACGCATGAGGGGAAAGCTAGAAGGTCATGACGTGCTCGTCCTTTTTGACACCGGTTCCTCGCATACTATTTTCAATTCTTGCGTGGTGAGAAAGTTTCGCTTGGCTACTGTTCCATCTGATTACCGGTATACTGTGGAGATGCCAGATGGTAAGGGAACAGAGGTTTGGGATGAAAGAATCTCTCGGGCATCTTTGTCTATTCAGACGTATACCGAGAAGTCAGATTTTGAAATTACTAAACTAGCTAAGTTTGATATTGTACTTGGTAAGTGGTGGCATGCAAGTAAGCAGCCCGCTATAGATTTAAGTCACATGTGTATAAGTTCGGGCATTAGGATATGTCTCATGTCTTAAAGCGGGAGAGACCATCTGTTGAGGGTCCTCTTGTTACCTGTATGCAAATAAAGAGAACGGAGACTTAGTATTTGTGGTTATGTTATGTGAATGTTGATTCCAGTTTTGATTCTTATGTTGGTAATAATCAGATAAGCACACTCACTAATAAACCACAAGAAGCTTCATTTACTTTTGCATCCCCTAGTGCACATGCATTTTCAGTACAGCCTAGATGTGACCCAGCAAGTGAGTTGGAGAAGTCTATTCGCACTCAATTTAAACACGTGCTAATTAGTAATATGCCAGAGGGATTGCCGCCTAGTCGGAACGTTGATCATCATATTGAGCTCGTTCCAGGGGCAAGTCCGGTATGTAGGCCTCCTTATAGGATGAGGCTAAAAGAGGAAGAGTAAGTCAGAAAAATGTTGGAGGAGTATCTCAAGCTGGGGTACATCCATCTGAGTTATTCACCTTTCGCCTCTCCTATTTTACTTGTTAAGAAAAAGGATGGTAGTCTCCGGATGTGTGGCGATTACAGGGGATTGAATAAGATCACCTCAGGATTGATAATCTACTGGATGCGTTGCAAGGTGCAACCATTTTCAGTAAGATAGATCTCAAAAGTGGATACCATCGAATACGGATTCGAGATGAAGACGTCCAGAAGACGGCCTTTTGAACCCGTTTCGGTCATTATGAATTTTTGGTTATGCCATTTGGGTTAACCAATGCCCCAGCCACGTTCATGATGCTCATGAACGATGTCTTGCGAGACTATATGGGCAAGTTTGTCGTCAATTTTATTGACGATATATTTTAGTAAAGCGGTCGAGGAGCATGAGGTTCATCTCAAGACCGTATTGGGCAAGTTACAAGCTTCTGTCTTGTATGCCAATGCTCAGAAGATAGAGTTGTGTAAAACTGGTCGAGTATTTGGGTCACGTAGTGACAGCTGAGGGTATTTCGGTTGACCCAGCTAAGGTGGCTATGGTTAAGAAGTGGTCGAGGCCGATATACGCCAATTACAATCTTTCTTAGGTTTTTGTAAGTTCTACCAGCGATTTGTTAGGAATTATTCCTAAATAGCTGCTCCTTTAATGGACCAGTTAAGGAAAAACAATACTGGGGTTCGATGGGATGATGAAGCTCAGCAACGTTTTGAGAACTTGAAGGAGTCTGTGGCCGCGGTTCCAGTCCTCAAGATTGTGGATACCCAGAAACCTTTTGACCTGGAGACGGATGCAAGTAACATTGCCGTAGGTGCAGTGTTGAGCCAAGAGGGTAGACCAGTAGCCTTTGAGAGTAAGAAGTTGACACCAGCTCAACAGAGATATCCTACACACGAGCAAGAGTTGTATGCTCCGAGCTGATGCAGGAATTTCACTTGGAAATATGCTTCCGAAGAGGGAAGGAAAATGTGGTCGCTGATGCACTATCTCGTATACTGCATCTGATGAGCTTTACTGTGGTTGACAATGGTCTCATGGATGAGATTAAGAAGGCTCAAGAAAAGGACCCGCATTGTTAGCGTGTGTGGCCAAATGCGCGCAAGGTAGTCGACCAAACGGAAGAGTCAGTCGAGACTGTCGCTTTCGTAGAGGCACACACCAGTACATATCTAACATACACCGTGAAATATGGTATGTTATTGAGAAATGGAAGAGTTTTCGTGCCAGACGTGAAGGATCTTCGTGGTAAGATACTTCATGAATGCCATGATATTCCCTGCACAGGGCACCCTGGTATTTTAAGAAGGCATTTTTTCTGGCCACAATTGCAGTGGAATGTAAGAGAGTATGTCCAGCGTTGCACGACTTGTCAAGTGAACAAGGCCGAGAGAGTAAGTCCTCCGGGCTTGCTACATCCGCTTGAGATACCTACAGGAAGGTGGGAAAGCATCTCTATGGATTTTATTGTTGGGCTACCCAAGGCCCAGAATGGATTCAATTCTGTTATGGTAGTGGTAGGCAGGTTTTCCAAGATGGCTCATTTCATCGCAACGACCAAGAAGGTCGAAGCTCCGCAAGTGGCTGAGTTGTTTATTCAGAATATTGTCAGGTTACATGGTCTTCCAAAGTCCATTGTTTCTGACAGGGATCCCAAGTTTACGGGAAATTTCTGGATTGAGGTGTTCGCCAAGCTGGGAACACAGTTGCGGATGAGTAGCTCGGAGCATCCTCAAACGGATGGTCAAACAGCGAGTGAATCAGATCTTGGAAGATATGCTTAGGGCATATGTTAGTAGTACGCAAACAGACTGGGTAAAGCATTTACCGCTATTGGAGTTCGCGTACAATGATAAGAGACATGCGTCCACTGGATTGAGTCCATTTGAGCTCAATTATGGTTTCAGGCCATTGAATCCTGCAATCACAGGGATTCCGCATAGGGTACCTAGTGCTGTAGAGTTTTTGGCTCAGATGCAGCAGAAGCTAGAGTTGGCACGAGATAACTTGTCCAAAGCTGTAGCTAGGGCAGAGAGTTATGATCGTGAGAACCCTACCTATCGGGAATTTGAGAATGGAGATTGGGTGTATTTACTAGTCCCTTCGAAGTCGAAGGTGCTACGTACAGGAAAGTGCGCCAAGTTATCTCCTAGGTATTGTGGACCATGGTTGATCATTAAGAAGGTGAGCCAAGTAGCTTATAAGCTACATCTACCTGCAAGATGCAAGGTGCATCCAGTATTCCATGTTAGCAAACTGAAGAAATGTTTGCACGATGGTGGTAGCCTGTTGGAAGGTCTAGTGTCTCTTGAGGAGAAAGACACCACAGGTTATGGGCCAGACAGAATCCTAGATCGAAGGGAGCGACGATTGCGAAATTGTCTCCTTCAAGAGTATCTAGTAACTTGGAAAGGCCATCCGTTGTCAGATGCTACCTGGGAGACGCGACAGGCGTTGCAGAAGTCTTACCTAGAGTTTGTCATCGAGGACCGATGACTTGCCAGAGGAGGGAAGGATTGTTAGAGTCCAGTTACGACTCTATCATGACCTCGACACGGCCGGTTACCAAAGGGCCTTAGGCCTAGTGTTGGCAAGGATCGGTGACCGACGAGGACATCTGTCCCAAGTTGGGACCGGTGCGTCACGAGCAGTGACCCGATGTGGCTGCCTGACAAGCTGTCAGAGATGCGGTGTGTCTTGACCGTCGGGACCCTAGCCGTTAGTGACGAGATGCTAGCCGGCAAGTAGTCGGGGTGACCAAGAGGGTCACAGGTCTTTGGCGGGGCACGGGGGTGGTACCCTAGGAGTCACTCAGTATTCACAGGTCACAGGGGCCAGGCATGCCAAGTGGACTGATCACCCACAGGTGGATGCCATGTGCCAGTTGACGGGAATAGCAGGTAGATTAGCATGAGAATATTTATTGCGGGCACAGAAAGTGCAGTTACGAATAAGAAGGGCTAGCTCAAACTTCATGGATGGCCAGTAAAAGTGGTCCTTAAGACGAGCATAAGACTTTTGAAATCCAAAATGGCCACCAACAGGGGAGGAATGAGCATCAGACAATAACTGGGGGCGAAGAGGCAAGGAGCTAGGTATACAGAAAGACCCAAAATGATAAAGACGATGATCAAGGATGGAATAGACCTGGTGTGGACAAGAAGAAACAGGAGGTGCAGAACTATAAACATCACGAAAGTCAGGACAAGTGAGATAAGCAGAGGGAAGATCATTAAACCAGGTAGGAATGGTGGCAACAAGTGTGTGTAACAAAGCGGGCAGACGGGATAAAAGCATCGGCAGCGGCGTTTGAAAGGCTAGGACGATATAAGATAAAAAACTCAAAGGATTGTAAAAATTGCAACCAACGAAACTGACGATCGCTAAGGTCCTGCTGGGATAACAGATAACGGAGAGACTGGTGGTCAGGAACAATGTCAAAGGGTATACGATACAGGTAGTGACGCGACTTCTTAAGAGCATAGATAATGGCGAGAAGCTCTTTCTTGTGGACAAAATATCGTTGCTCATAAGAGCGAAGCCGTCATGACTCATAAGCAATGATACACTGGGACTGGCGAAGTAAGGCACCCAAACCAACGGAACTAGCATCAGTCTCAACAATAAATTTCTGGTCAAAGCGAGGTAAGCACATAACAGCGACATCAACAATAGCGCGGCGAAGGGTATCAAAGGCTGTCTGACAATTAGGGGTCCACAGAAATGTACGAGATTTCTTTAGAAGAGCATGAAGAGGAGCAGCCACAGTGGTGTGGAACAGGGCGACGAAGGTGAGTGGCTAAACCGAGGAACATACGAACACGGTGAACATCATTTGGTGTAGGCCAGTCCTGGATAGCCTGAACCTTATGAGGATCAAGGCGAATACACCCATCAAAAATAAGAAACCCAAGAAATTCAAATTCAGCAACGGCGAAAGAACATTTAGACAGTTTGGCAAACAAATGATGGTGAATGAGTAACTGAAATACAGACGTGAGATGGGACACATGCTCGTCAAGGGAGGTCCAAAAAATGAGAATGTCGTCGAAATAAACTAAAATACAATGACCAAGAAGTGGACGCATAATATTATTCATAACATTCTGAAACGTAGGAGGACCATTAGTAACACCAAAAGGAAGCACGCAAAATTCTATAAGCCAAGATGGGTACGGAAAGCAGTCTTATGTTCGTCAGAGGAGTGCATCCTAATCTGGTAATATCCAAAACGAAGGTCTATCTTGGAAAAAATCTGGGAAGTGCCAAGCTGATCAAATAGGTCATCCATGTGAGGGATAGGGTACTGGTTACGGATAGTTAGCTTATTGAGGGCACGATAGTCTACGCAAAGACGTTTGGTGCCATCTTTCTTACGAACAAGGAGAACAAGGGCACCAAAAGGGCTATGGCTGGGAACAATAAGACCCTGGTCTAATAATGCAGAAATTTGAAGCTCAACCTCATCACGCTTAGACTTAGACATGTGGTAGGGAGGACGGGAGGGAGGAGCAGACCCAGGGCGTAGGTTCTGAAAAGACATAAGCATACTGATGTCAGAGGTCAGATATCACCTGAGGAACACCTGGTGGTGGTGAAATGGCGACTGAAGGAGCTGTTGTAGCACGCTGTACACATAAGAGAGCCGCACAATGAGCCTTAGGTAGGCTACGCATAAACTGTTTCCCACTGATCAGCTGATAATCTCCCTGGGAATCGATGCCAACAAGGGAGTGGGTAATTGAATCATGCACAAAAGTGAGTGTCTGCCGTGTCAAATCCAGTGTAACGGCACCAAGAGAAGCAAACCAATCAGCACCAAGAATAAGATCATAGCGCTCCATGGGAATAATATAAAGATCCGCCTGTCCAGAAAAATCCCCAATGCGGTATGCCAAGCCCTGGAACATCTGAGAGCTAGAGAAAGAATGAGAACTGGCAACCTCAACATTGAGAGGCTGTGGCGCAGGAATAGGTGAAGCACGGATCTGACTGGAGACGTAACTGCTGATAAAGGAATGTGTGCTGCCTGTACCCACTAAAACAATATATTTCCGTCCAATAATGCGTATGCGTAACCGAATGGATCGAGGACCAGGACGCCCAGTCCAGGTAGCATAAGCAAGCTGGGCATGACAAGTAGCTGGTAGGAGGTCAGAAGAAGGCTTAGACACATGATCAAGGTCGTTGGAGATATGGATATAGATATCAGAATCGTCAGTGTCAGTGCCCTCATGATAGAAAACAGCAGTAGTAAGAGGAGTCAAGCCACAATCACGAGCAAGGTGGTCTGGACTCTTACAACGGAAACAGAGACGTTTCTGCTGAATGTCGGCAAACTCTGCGGAATGTGTAACGGCGGACAAAAGCAGGGCGAGGAATAGGAGGACGTGTGGTAGAAAGAACAATAGAGGAGGAAGGCAATGTAGGGGGTGGAGTAGAAACTGAGGGGGGATGAGGGCGGGAAAAACGGGAAAATGGTGTATCAGGGTACTTATGCTGTAGAGTACTAGCAAGAGACATAGCATCAGAAAGAGTATGGGGTCGAAAAGATGCGACATCATATCGTAAGGCACCTCGAAGTCTTGCAATGTAGCGTGAGATGAGCTCAGCAGGATGTAAGTTTGAAAAGAGGTAAAATAGCCTTGTGAACTGATCTGTGTAGGAAGCCAGGACGCTAGTATGAGTCAGATTACGAAAGAGATCACGTTGGCGACTCAGCCACTGAGGATCAATCATAGCATGGCGAAGGTCGCGGCGAAAAGATGGCCATAAATGCATCCCCTCTCGTTCAGGATCAGAACGAAAAACCCTCCACCAAGTGGTAGCCCGACCATCTAGATGTAAGGCGGCTAACTGGATCTTCTGAACGTCAGTTTTAGGGTAGATCTGGAAATAAGTATCAAGCTTAGCAAACCAATTCTCTAGAAGATTCCCATCGGAGGAACCAGAATAGGTATATTTTTTGAGTCTCCAAAACTCTGTCTCGTGCCCTCGCTATCTCTCTCTCCCTGACGAATCTATATTATACTATTATATAAATATAGGTAAACGCTGCGCTCCCCGGATGAACCTCAACAACTTACTAATTACTTATGCTCCACAGTGTCATTCAACACAGGGAAGTTCAAGACCTACACAGTACCATCTCATCACCCTAAACCCTAAACCTATCTCATCACATAGGCCCTATGTGATGAGATAGGTTTAGGGTTCTGGGAGGTACAACGTCACATGGGCAGCAAATCGGGGCAGGTACAATGTCACATGGGCACTGTGGGGGAGCAGACCACGGGCCCAATCGGAGTGCAGCACGTGGGGGAGCTACACATGGGGGCAGGTACAGTAGCACATGGGCACTGTGGGGGAGCAGGCCATGGAGGGATCATGAACAACTGCACATGGGGAAACATGCTGTGGTGTTAAATAGGCACTCACAAGGCCATTGTGAGAGGCATTGTGAGAGACTTTTTTAGAGGCTGTGAGAGAGCCAGTGAGAGGCTGTGAGAGAGAGGCTGTGAGAGGGCGGTTGTGAGAGGCATTGTGAGAGGATGTGAGGGAGCCAATGAGAGGCTGTGAGAGGCTGTGAGTTAGTTTGAGAAATAGGACGTCGTGAGATGGCGGAGCGCATACCACCGAAGCCCGAGGGCGAAGCTAGGAGGAAGCTCGAGGAAGATGTCCGAAGGCACAACGAAAGGCATCGGAAGCAAGAGGCAGACATTGCAGAGATGTTGCGACAGACTCGACAGAGAAATTCGGAACCGGAGCCACCCGCCCCCGCTGCGGCCCCTGCGCCCGTTGTCGAGCTGGATTTGGATGAGCAGATTGGAATGAACTTCACACGACGACAGCTCATCATGGTCAGGGAAAGGGCGGCCCGCCGTCAGGCTAATCGGGAGGTAGAGCGAGAGCGACAGAACAATGCACTTGACGAGGGCGAGGAGTCAGTGGAGGATCCATAGGAATGTTTAGAATAGATGGGGTCTAGCCGTATGTGGCTGACTGTTGTTATGTAATTTTCGGCAGTAGATGAGGCAGCGTTTAGTGTCTAACATAGTGTAAAGAACAGCCCTAGCCGTATATGGCGGGAATACGTATTGTACATTTGATGAATTAATGTACGGTGTTTTTTCTGTGCAACGCGTGCTTGGTGTGTTGCAATGTAATGTATGTGTTTATGAAATGCTATCAGGGGGGGTGTATTTCTGTGAAGTGCATCTGCTCTCAATTTTTGTGTAGCTGTGTATGATGATTATGGCTGTGGGGTTTACTGTTTAGGGTTCAATGATTGGACATGATGCATATGATCTGAGAGACATGAAGATGCGCTTGTGTACCACAATAGCTCAAGCATTTACAGTTTCCATACCACGTCCGCTCTCTCTCTCTCTCTCTCTCATCTTGCACAGAGCAAACCATTTCTAACTAACCATTCAAATTTCACAGAGCTAACCATTTGTAAGCAATCATGATAAACTAGCCATGACACGAATAAATTGTAAAAAAATACATACATCTCATCTGATGCCAGTATACATGATAGTTTGTGTGTATCAATATCTACAAGTCTGTGCTAAAAAAATCATCCCTCTGCGTGCTAGATGCATCCTCAGGGGTGTCAAATACAAAGTCTGGCTGGGAGTCTGGAGGCATCTGGGACTCCTCCAAGTCTGGGCCAACGCCTGCCAAGAGATGACTAGAAAAATCATCGGTGCGTCCCCTCTTGGCTGGCCTGCCTCTGGGTCTGCCGGAAGGAACCCTCTGTGGTACACTCCTGCATGGGGGTCTCCCTCTGCCACGAGGGGTCTGAGAAGAACCGACTGCCTGTGATGCTCTAAATCGTCTCTGCGCAATCTATCTCTGGGCGGCAGCCTCTGTCTCCCTCGCAAACTCTGACCAGCCATCATCTGAAAGGGGGCGTGATGCGGCAGTACTGGGTGGGGCACGTGGACCATCCCCTGCAAGGTCGACCGTCTCGTCTGAATCATATGTGGGCTCATCATCAGAGGAGGGCAATGGAACGTCACTAGGAAGGGGGCTGGTCTCATCGGTATCAGCATCATCCTCAGGATCACCCCGCATAGCACGTCAAGCGGCATCGTCTGGATCAACCTCTGGCTCTGCCTCATGATCGGCCGCTGTAGCCAGGCACTCATCGAGATTGACCTGCAGAAGTCGATCATTCGTGAGAATAGCCGAAGCAACCGTGAGGGCATTAAACTGAATGTCTTAAACTAATACGAAAGCAAACGATAGAGCATAGACATATACCTGCAAGAGTAGGGAGCCTACGCCTCCTGCCCTCATGCTGTCCGTGATGCGTCGAACCACCCTGGTGTTGGTGTTGTAGTACACCAAGTCATTGCATCGCTCAGTCGTCAGACGGTTCCGCTTGTTCGTGTGAACAAGGCTGAACGCTGACTAGTTCCGCTCGCACACGCAAGCAGAATAGTCCTGCATTAATTGGCAACCACTCGAGTGAGTACTGACCTTGTAGAGAAAATGCAAAAACTGGTTGGACAAATGAGATTAAACAACATACCTGTGAAAGGACTCGGAACGCGAGTGTCCTCAGGTCTGGCTGTCCAGCGCCATAGCTCTCCCACCATGATACAAGCAAGAGCTTGTTCTCTCGGACACGTGCAAGGTCCTCGCCGAATAGCCCCAGACAGTGCCTGCAGTTGAGCAGCGATGTGCGTGAGTACCCTTGAGCCCGCGCAGGGAAATTGAGAGAACGACAGCGTACGGTCCATGAACTCGTAAATGAGGCCCATCGTGCACCCCTCACGATCAACGAGCCTTAGAATAGAGTAGATGGGGCGCATGACGTCCATCAGCTATATCCACCTAGAAAGGCTCCATGAAGAGGATGTCGTGGAAGGCCAAGCCCTTTGGGGTCGCGGACAGGTCCATGGCGGTGAACTCTGCAGAAGTAGCCATGCGCCGCAGATCACCCTTGAGCTTATGTAACCGCTCAAGCATGATGAACTGGAAGGCGAAGCGGGTGCGAGCGGGCTTCTTCAAGTCGAGCCTGCATTGACAAACGGAATGAGAGGCACACATGAAACGAGCCAAAAAAAAACAAGCATCTTGAACGAGCCAAAAAATAAGTAGCATCTTACCTGCTGAATGTGCGGAAAAGGGCAGTCATGTGGCACTTGCGTGTGACGAAGTCCACAACCGCAAGTGCCCTCGTGAGAATCTCACTGACCCAAGGCAGGCGCCCGATGGAATGCAGGGGGAGGTCCAGTGAGTGTGCGACACATGGAGTCCACACAATGGAGGGGTACTTTGCCATAAGAAGCTCCCCCATACCGCGGCAGTTGGACGCATTGTCTGTCACAACCTTTCGCGATACGTTCACACGATCAGTTCACAGCTTGGAAACACATTACAATAAATCGAAAACTACGCAAAACTTTTGTATCAACATTAAGCAGTAAATGACCAAGCAACTAATGAAAGAAAATTGTACCTGGACAATGCGTTGTGGCCCGACCTCCTCTATCGCTACGCGGATGATGCCGTAAATGTACTTGGCCGAATGCACTCTCCCCGATGATCAGTCCACCCATCAGCCATGATGGAACAGCCGTATCTATCCCAAGCCTCATGCAGTGCGGCTAGTCTCTCTTTGACGGATGCAACCCGCCCCTGGAGCAAAGGGCCGCGTAGTGCGTCCGCTGTGGGTGGTGTGTAGCCGGGCTCGCAAACTGCAACTTTCGAGATAGCCTCTCGAAAGATGCGGGATGATGCCATGATAAAAGGGAGGTTCAGGTCATAGAACATCTGTGCTATGGTCCTGGTGGCCTCTCTGTGCTGTCCCTCTCTGAATGATCCCGGCATGGACATCTGTCTAGTGCCTCGGGATGTGGATGGCTGGGAGGATGTGGATGGACGATGCGGATCTGGAGGTGGTGGCATAGGTGTAGGTGCGGAAGCGGAGGATGTGGATGGACCGTGCAGATCTGACAGTGATGGCACAAGCGTAGGTGCAGCAGTGGAGGCTGTGGATGGGGAGTACAGGCGGAGGGGGTACGGGTGGCGGAGGCGGTGGTGGTGGCGGGTGCGGGTGCGGATGCGACGGTGGGGGTGGGGGCGGTGGCAGTGGGTGCACCAATGGAAACAAAGTCCGCGGCATCTATGGACGGCTCGCCGGGCTCAGCACCTGGCTTAGCATATGCCTCGAGAATGCGAGCCCTCTCCGCAGAGGGGATGACCTTACAAACGCCGATCCCGTAGCGTCCCCCCGTGGGTCGGACTCGCAATCCCCCCAAATGTGCTCGAACCTGCGTTCCCTGTGAACTGCTTTCGACAAAAAGGGCAACGCCACTTTTTGTCAGGCATCAATCCACCTCATCCCAAGTGGGACGAGTGGCCATCTCTCTCTCTCTCTCTCTCTCTCTCTCTCTCTCTCTCTCTCTCTCTCTCACACTGTAATAGATCCTAACACCACAGTAGGGCAAACACTAACTGATCCACCCAACCTTGCCTACTCCCTGATATAGAGTAAGCCCCTCCTAGCCCAGTGTGAGGACTGGTAGCATGCTACTGCCAAGTGTCGGCCACGTGGCACTGACGTGGCCGACTGCACGTCGGGACCCAACTGGGGGCCCTATCCTGCTGACAGGGTCCCTAGGCTGTGTTAGGCCCGCCATGGCTATGGACCGTGCTGGGGCACACTACTCACACTGTCTTGCCCTGTTGGTCATGTACGCTGGACACGACCCTGACTGTGGTATCTGACCTATCTGTGTTCTCTAGGGTTCGGCACTGGTTACGAGCTCGTAACACTCCCTCCCCCTTAAGAACCGTCTTGGTCCTCTAAGACAAAGTCTGGAAAAATCTTGCGAAGGACGCTGCCTCTTTCCCAAGTGGCATTCTCAACAGGCTGATCATTCCACTTAACCAGATATTCTCGGTATAGAGTATGACGAGTCTGCGTCTCTCTACTATCAAGAATTTCCTCTGGTTCATGTGGAGGTTGTTGAGGATCCAATGGGAGAACTAGAACACTGTCCCCTACCAGATTATCTGATCTGGTTAAGGCTTTTCGTAACTGACTTACATGAAAAACTGGAAAAACCTTACTGCTGTGTGGGAGTTCTAGTTCATAGGTGACCTCGCCTAGTCTCCTACTGATGGTAAAGGGACCACAATACCTTGGAGACAACTTAGCACACACTCCTGATTTGAGGGTTTTAGAGTCAACTGGGACTCTCAAGTAGACTTTCTCACCAGTGGAGAACTGCACATCCCGTCTGTGTGGATCTGCATAATGCCTGGCTCGATCCTGGGATTGTCTAATGCTACTCTTAGCATGTTCTATCATCTGGTTTAGGTCTTCTAAAAAGTTTCTGGCTGCTTCAACTTTTTCTTGTTTAAACCCTACAGCTGTGGGTGAGCGTGGCTGAAAACCGTACATCAGCATAAATGGGCTGTATCCCGTAGCTGAATGTTTGGTACTGTTGTAAGCAAACTCTAATATCGAGAGATACTCCTCCCAATTAGTTTGCTTCTTGCTGACGTATGCACGAAGCATATCCTCCAGCACTTGATTTACCCTTTCTGTTTGACCGTCCGTTTGTGGATGGTCAGTGGTACTCATATTAAGTTTAGTATGGAGATGATGGAATACTGCCTTCCAAAAATTTCCAGTAAACTTACTGTCCCGGTCGCTGACTATGCCGGAAGGTAGACCGTACAATTTAAATAGCCCGTCTACAAACAACCTCGCTAACTCTGGAGCTCTAACGGTTGTTTTGGTCGGAATAAAATGAGCCATTTTGGTCAGACGGTCAACTGTGACCCATATAGCGTCATTACCCTTTTGGGTTTTAGGCAGGCCTACTATAAAATCCATGGAGATACTCTCCCATTTACCAGCTGGTATTTCTAAGGGATGCAACAACCCTCCTGCCTTTAAACGCTCTGCTTTATTTACTTGACATTTCTGGCAACTGGTTACATACTGGTGGACGTCCTTTTTCATACTGGGCCAAAAAAATTGCCTACGAAGAAGCTCATAGGTCTTTTGTATGCCTGGGTGTCCCGCGCTAGGATTGTCATGACATTCATATAGGACCTGCTGCCTATAATCCTCTGAATTGGGGACACATACTCTATCTCTATAGAGCAAGTACTCATCCTGAATGGAATACTGTTTCCATTTGAATCCTTGAGTCAACTGACCCTCAACCACTGGGGTTTGCTTGGGTAATACAGGCTCAGAATCCTCAACGTCATCTGACGACGTATACTCGGACTCATCATCATCCTCAACGGAAGCTGCCGTATTCTTGGATGAACTGGCACCAGCCCCGGGAACTGGTTCTGGAGTCTGTAACTGTCTGTTCTGGACTGAGTTCCAGATAATAGAGAAGAATGCATCATGCTGGCATTTCCCTCTCAAGGACTCGAGTAACTCATTACGAATCTGAGTAAAACTCAGCTCGTTTATCATAGGCATTCTGCTAAGGGCATCTGCTACTGTATTGAATTTTCCACGCCTATATCTGATAGACATGTCAAACTCTTGCATCAACTCTGCCCAACGAGCTTTCCGACCTCTAAGCTCAGGTTGATTGCAAAGGTATCTGAGACTCTCATGGTCTGTCAGGACCTCAAAGTTGGCACCATACAAATAATGCCTCCAAGTCTTAAGGGCATGGACTATAGAAAAGAGTTCCTTTTCATAGGCACTGTACCTAGTCTGAGCTGGCTCGAGTTTTTTACTCTCGAACGCAACTGGTCGTCCACCCTGAGTTAGCACAGCGCCTACTGCAAAGTCGCTAGCATCTGTTTCGACCACAAATGGCTGATTGGGGTCGACGACTTTTAAGACTGGTGCTGTAGCTAAGGCTGTTTTGAGAGCATCAAAGCTCTCCTGTTGTGCAGACTCCCAAATGAACTCCTTTCCCTTCCCCTTAAGAAGATTTGTCATAGGGACTGCTATCTGAGCATATTCCTTGACAAATCGTCTGTAATATCCCGCGAGACCAAGAAAGATTTGAAGTTCCAAAATATTCTGAGGTCTCAGCCAACTGAGTATGGCTTTAACCTTATTTGGGTCCATCTTAATCCCATCTGAAGAGATAATGTGACCCAAATATGCTACTTCTTCAACGAAGAATTCACACTTGGATTGTTTAGCATAAAGCTTATGCTTTCTGAGCAGTCGAAACACCTTTCTGAGGTGTTTTAGATGCTCCTTCCTCGTTTTGCTGTAGACGAGGATGTCATCTAAAAATACGACCACAAACTTACCCAAGTATGGTCTGAGGACACTGTTCATCAAGGTCATAAAGGTAGCTGGAGCATTTGTGAGCCCAAATGGCATCACCTTAAACTCATAATGACCGTGACGAGTCCTAAAAGCTGTTTTCGAGACATCTTCCGATTTTATACGGACTTGATGATATCCCGATCTAAGGTCTATTTTACTGAAAAACTTAGCCCCGTCGAGTTGATCAAACAACTCGTCTGCCCGAGGCATAGGGTATTTATTCTTAATTGTGACTTTATTGAGGGCTCTGTAATCTACGCAAAGACGCATAGACCCCTCTTTCTTTTTCACCAATAGGACTGGTGAGGCCCATGGTGAACTACTGGTCTAAATTTGGCCTTTCCCAAGATAGTCTGTTAACTGCCTAGTTATTTCTTCATCCTCTGTTCGGCTGACCCGATACGGAGGTTTAGAAACAGGTGCTGTACCTGGTACTAGGTTTATTACATGATCTACCTCTCTGCTAGGTGGTAAACCATGTGGCAAATCTTCAGGAAAAACATCTTTAAATTTAGACAATAAAGTTTCTAATTTACTGATTTTCTGCTGAATAGAACTGGAAATAGAAACTTCAGGAATAAACTGAAAGTCACATAAGAATACCTGATGGTCTTCGTCTCCGATTAGCTGACAGAGCTCTGAACTGCAGACCATAGGGCTGTTGGGAACATCATGCTCCCCATGCAACTGGATCTCTCGGCCTTTATACTGAAAGCTGAGGGTGTTCTCCTGATAGTTTCTGTGGAGGGAAGGTCCTAAACTGTAGAGCCAATCTCTCCCGAGAACAATGTCTGTTCGATCCAGGTGCATTATCTGAAAGTTTATTTGATCTTGGTACCCCTGAATACCAAGATTTAACTTACTTACCATAGTTTCCCATATTTTTTTATCTTCACCCTTAGCTAATGAAACTATGTACCTATGCTGACTAGGTACTTCTGGTAGTTTAAGCTTTTTAACCAGGGTGTGGTTGATGAAATTATGGGTTGCCCCATCATCAACCATGACTCTTACTGACTGGTTACCAACTTTCCCATGCATACGTACTAGGTCATGCGGCCCAAAGCTGAAGGGTCTCGCTAGCATTGCAGAGGTCAGCTGGCAACAATGTTCATGATCTTCATGATACACTTTGATCTCGGAAGCTGCCGAGTCACTGGGGAAACATACAGTCTGAACAAGATGAACTTGTTTTTTATCTTTTTTAGTGAAAGGCCCCTTGGGACACTGTCTGACTGTGTGTCCCTTGCCCATACACACAAAGCACAAACGTTCTTGTTTGGCTTTCTCAAAATCATCTGGTTTTAAGGGCTGTATGTGTGAAGGGCGTTTCTGAGGAGCTTCACCTTTAAATTTATCTTCTTTCTTTCTTTTTAAAAATTTCTTTTTAAATTGAAAGTCTTTCTGAGGAAGCTGCTCAGAAAGTGGTTGCTGTCTCGCTCTCTTCCTACCCACTGAATCATCATAGATTTGAGCATATCTGAGAGCTTGCTCAAGGGTAGTAGGCGAGTTTCTCTGGACCTCTACTTTATATTCATCTTTGAGGCCACGGACAAATCCCCTGATTTTTTGATAGTCATCCATATTTTTAATCTTTAAAATTGCCTCTCGATACTGCGAGATATATTGGATGAGGGACTTGTCCATTACTGTTCTTTCCCAGGCTTCCCAGGCTCTATCAAGTTCATTCTCTGGTAGAAATTCTCTTAGGAAAGCTTCTTCAAAAGCTTTCCATGACCGGGGAGTCTGCCCAGTCTCCTGGAGATTTAACCACCACTTATAGGCCATAGGCCCTAAAGAAAGACTGGCCTCAATTGCTTGCAAATGGTCAGGGGTCTGTTTAAGAGCATGAATGTTCTTCCATTTGCTGAGGAAGGTTTGTAGAATATCTGCATTTCTATCCTTCTCTTCCCCATTAAAAGTAGGAGGGTTTAAATCTTTAAAAACACTGGGGTGAGACCGTAAAGTCTCACCCGAAACTGATGGAAGTGGAGAAGGGGATAACTGAGAAGTGGAGGGAAGGCTTCCTTTCGCGGAGCTCAAAATCAAGTTTTTGAGTTCAGCGAACGAGTCGTCCACACTGGACTTGAAATTGGCTAATGCCAGCTTCAGTTCATCCACCTCTGTTACCAATTGGAGGAACTGCTCCTTGGTAACCAGTTCGTCGAGTTCTTCGGCGAACTGTTCCTGTTCTTCTACTTCCATGGGTTCCTTCCCTTTTCTGTAAGCCAAGGCTTCTGTTTCAAGTTCGTCGAAGCCTCTCTCCTGGGGTTGATCAGGTCCCTGAGGAGTGGTCATCTTCGAAACTGAAAGAGAGCTACCTTAACTTCTGAAGGAAAAAAGTCAAAAAGACTAATTTACAACTGTACAAGGGAAAGGAAAGATGACTTAGCTGTTTCTGAGGACTGTACTTCCAAAGAGATTATGAAGAGGAACCCTTTCAGCTCTTTTCCCCAAGATTTCAGACCTGCTGTCCTGGAAAATGCCAGTTTGAAGCTTCAAAACGGTGCCAAATTTCCCGGTTCTTGAGTTGAGTAGCTGACTGATCTGATTTGAGGTGTGGGGCTCCAACAAACCGAGTAAAATTCCGGATTTCTTTTTGTAAACTTCCGGTTTTTTTGAAGTCCCTGCCCTCGCTGGTTGGTCAGCAACCTGTCTGGCCCGATTTGTCCAATTTACAGCTCTGAAATCACCTTGATTCTCTGATTTACTCTCAGCCTGTAGGTCGCTGGTCTGTAGCAAGCAAGTCTGAAACTCAGACTCCTGAAAAACTTCTGAAAAACAGGGTTAAATTCTGAGATTTCTACCCTACTGTCCAGCGCTGGCCCTGCTACAATATTTCAGATCAGAACTCCTTCTAATCTACTCAAAACTTCATACGAAACTCAGATTTGAGGGCTGACTATACAGCGATGGACCTGCTCTTCCCTTCCTCTTGAATTTCCGCTCAGATCATAGTGATCTACACTCGAAAATCAGAGAGGGAAACTGATTTTTCAGCGCTGAAGCTATTGTAAAAGATATGCTTCCAAACTACTGAGAAATCCAGCAAATTGGAGGATTAGAAAGCTGATCCTACAGCGATTTTCCTCCTCTATTCTTTTTGAGAATCTGAGAAATCTTTCCTATCTTCTGATAGCTTTCTCTACTGCTGTCCTGAACTCCCTAGGATGGAGATGGCTCTGATACCAGTGTAATAGATCCTAACACCACAGTAGGGCAAACACTAACTGATCCACCCAACCTTGCCTACTCCCTGATATAGAGTAAGCCCCTCCTAGCCCAGTGTGAGGACTGGTAGCATGCTACTGCCAAGTGTCGGCCACGTGGCACTGACGTGGCCGACTGCACGTCGGGACCCAACTGGGGGCCCTATCCTGCTGACAGGGTCCCTAGGCTGTGTTAGGCCCGCCATGGCTATGGACCGTGCTGGGGCACACTACTCACACTGTCTTGCCCTGTTGGTCATGTACGCTGGACACGACCCTGACTGTGGTATCTGACCTATCTGTGTTCTCTAGGGTTCGGCACTGGTTACGAGCTCGTAACACACACACACACACACACAAGCACGCAAATCTAATATATATCTCTCTCTCTCTTCTCCTAAACCCCAAACCCAAGCACGCAGACCCTAAACTCACACACACACCATGTCTCGTACACGCGCGCACACACACACAAATCCTCTCTCTGTCTCTTCCTCTCTCTCTCTCTCACACACACACAAAATACCACACATCTGTGCATACACAAATCAATTAACCCACACACACACACACACACACACATTTAAATCATCACACACACACACACACACCATAACCCTCACTCTCTCTCTCTCTCTCTCTCTCTCTCTCTCTCTCTCTCTCTCTCTCTCTCTCTCTCTCTCTCTCTCTCTCTCTCTCTCTCTCTCTCTCTCCTCGGGCTTCTGCGGACTGTTCCGCTGCCTGCACGCCCTTTTTTTTTTTTTTGAATTAAAAAACGCGTTCTGGGCCCGGACGCATTCTGGGCCCTGGACGCGTCCAGAAAAAAATTTAAATTTTTCCGTTGCCCGTGTCCGGCGTCCAGACCTCGAACGCGTCTATTTTTATTTTTTGTTTTTTTTTAAATTTTTTTTTGAGAAAAAAAAAACAGAGGCGTCCGGAGGTCCGGACGAAATTTTTTTTATGATTTTTTATAAATTTTTTTTAAAAAAAAAATCTATAATAAAAAAAAAAAAATTGGACGCGTCTGGATGCGGGCGCACCCCTGGCGCGTCCGCGTCCGCCATCCGCTTCTTAGATATATATATATATATATATATATATATATATATATATATATATATATATATCTAAAGAAGCCCCGGACGCGAACGCGCCAGGGGTGTGTCCGCGTCCCCGGACGCGTCCGTTTTTTTTTTTTTAAATTTAAAAATAAAAAATTAACTTAAAAAAATTAAAAAAAAAAAAATGGACCAGGGGTGCGTCCGGGGTTAAAGATGACAATTTTGAGTGGATGAAATTTGAATTGCAAAATATTAGGTTTATCGACAACAGTTAGGACTTAAGATAATGATGTTGTGGATAGTGTGTATAAGAACATGACAATTTTGAGCAGAAAAAAATTTCAGATTTCATTTCATGGATTGTTGCAAAAACATTGATCTTTATAAGATAGAAAATTGTTGTTTTCAGGAAAAGCTTTGTCAGTGGTTAAAAGATCAACAAAGGGCATTGATTGCGGTTGAGGATATTCTACAATTTCTTCAGGTTAACTAAAAAGAACATCTCCTACTCCTAGATATTATTTCAAGCTATAATATAAGGAAGTATTCCTTTTGAGTCATTTGGATGCATTTAATATTGGTGCGATATTAAAGTCTACATTGCGTTATGAAGCTTTTGTTATATGGGATGATGTGGTTCTTTTAGCCAATACTTCATGCAGCCTACAACAATATCTTGACGCATTGTGAACCTTTTGTGAATCATTGGGTCCTTCGGTGACCTTGAGCAAGACTAATGTAATGATTTTTCAATCCAAGAAAATAGGTACTTGTTTCCTACGTTATGATGACATCAGAATTGAAATGACACAATATTACAAATATGTGGGGGTTGAAGTCTCTCATAACCTTTGTGAGAATCTTTGTGGATAAGAGATTTATCGACGGTTAAACCTCATGCAAAAAGATTGATTATTAAGTTCCCCGTCAAAGATGATTTGATGGTGAAAAGGAACGGCTTGCAAAAGAAGATTTTACAATTATTTCATGGTGCCCTAGGCATAAGTCCTTGCGTTCCGATGCCCCATTTTTAGCGCACTAGTAAGGCAAAAACATTGTGGAGAGAGGAATAGGTGGCCAAGAATGGGTAGTGTGAGCACTCTATGTGGAGGCCATGATGATTGCAAGGTGAATGTAGCACTCAGAAGAGGGTAACAATGATTACGTGGTGATTTGCAAGCAAAGCAACTTCTAGGAGCTTTTTTTTACCTTTTTTATTTCCTTGCTTTGTTTGGAGGCTATAGTGCATCATTTTGAGTGATTCCTGTTGCTAAAATTGGCCGTAGGGTTGCTAGGGAGAGAGTGATTGCATGTTCCCAAGCTTCTTTATGCATAGGTGGTCACTATGAGCATCCATGTGGTTGGTGTGCATGTGGGCATTTTGCATTGTCTTTTTTCTAGGTTTTGGTAGGGCTCAGGGATTTAGGGTAGGTCTTAGGCATCCATTGGCATATGGATCCACATCTTAGGCGGCTCTAGGTTTGTTTTAGCTCCCTTTTTCCACCTATCCACCCTCCATTGATTTTTTGACCTCTTTTATAGCATCTTTAGGGTTTCTATAGCCATGCTTGTGGTGGGACGTGGCGTGTGGTCGGAGGTGGATCTCTTGGAGGGAGAGACTGTACTTTTTACAGGTTCAGGTGCACGCACATGGCGTTGCTTGTTTTGCGGTGGTAGAGGCTTTTCTATTAGGGGAGCCAGTTGGGGGAGGGCCTATTGAGGATAGTGGCCAAGGTTCAGCAGAGGCAGCAGTTCCTATGGCGGCTATGGGAGGTGTTGGGGAGAGAGCACACGCACGCCCTAGAGTCATGCCACGACCACATGCACCTACACAAGACAGAGCAGGCAGATATCGACAGATGACAGTGCCTGCAGGGCTCGTGGTGATTTTGTAAATGGATTGGTGACGTGCTTATATTTGGCATAGGAGTGTAGAGTCTCATTTACAGTCTACCGGACTAACTTTCTGAATGTAGGAGTGACCAGGTCAAAGGACACTTGGTCATATGTTGATTGCGACACAGCCTAATACATGAGTAACACTTGACCACATTTCATAAAGACATGAATGACGTGTCCCGATCCTAAGCTATATTACATGCCTATGTTTTAGGGTCTCTGCCAAGTGGCATGAACTGGTGCCTTTGTTGCATGCGCATTCCTCATTGATTCCTATGTAGCAAAGGTTGGGAGGAGACCTCCAACAATGCTCTCTTAGTGTTTCACCATTGTACTTTGTAATAAGTTCGATAAACTGAGAGCTTTTGCTTCTATCTTGTGTATTTGAGTTGTGGATTGTGATATTTGGTCCTCAACTTGATCTAGTTTGGAACGTCTTTATTAATGTTTGACGTTGGGTTTAGAATACCTAAACATAGAACTATAAAGCCTAATAAAATCTAATTAAGGTGTGGATCCATGGTTTGTATGATCATCTTCTCACTTTCAGGAGAATGATGAGAAGATGAGAATATGATGCCACAATTAAATGAAGATGCCGATAGTTCTGAACATGCATGTACAAATCTGATGTCACATAACAAGAACACGAATAAAAATGCTATTCAAATAGAATTCTACTACAAAGAACACCTTACAACCAACATGATGTTACTATGCAGGTCCTACTATAAAGGAACACTTTCAAGTTTTAGGCACCTCTTACAAAGACACTCATAGACATCAAAATCGCAAGTAGAATGGCTAGTAGCGATCCTATTTGTACTAGGTGGCCCTTAAGAGAACCCTACAAGAAGATATTGTAGGATTAGTGCTAATATTTACTGTATCCAGTCTCAGGTACTCAGTTGAGGGGCCATTAACAAAGTACTGACTTTGGGATCGGCAATAGGTCCAATAATGTAAACATGTCCTTAACTCTTCCCTGTTTCAAAAACATTGCCCTCAACGCAGGCATCTAAAAGATCATAAAATTGAAATAAATGCATAACTGATGGAAATATCACAAACTATGAAATTGCAAAAATGTGTATGGTCAAGATGTTGCCATATCATATCAGTGTTGCAAACTGAGCACAAAAATTCTTATGCTGAATGTGTAGCTGTCGCAAAGTATAATGTTGAACTAAAATGCTATACTGAACCATCAAAGAACTGTCAAATGATGATGTCAACTCTGCCAAGCTGTACGGATCGACCATGAAGAAAGTCTCATGATGAATGCCATAGGTAATCTGCTTGAGAATGCCGCTACAAGCAAACATTAACACTGGGACAGTGTCTTCTTGAGGACGCAGGAGAGTTACATGGATCTTGTTAGCAGTCATTGGAGCCTCAGGCCCCATGCTTTCATTTGTTATTATTTGGCAGTAGATTGTATGTTGCTTGCATGCGTGACCTTAATTATGTCTACATACATTTGATCGACACACACACACATCTCATTGATCTTATCAGTTTTGTTGCATAGAATTTGTTCATAACTTTGTTGGTGTGTATGCCGAGCTTGGGTCCATTTGTTTTGGTAGACATCTGTAGTTTTGTACTTCATAAGTCAGCCATTACGGTCTCACAGATGTTTTCATTCCTTCGAACAAATTCTGTCAACTTTTTCTTTTTGCCATATGATTGCTTGAAAGTATATTTGGTGTGACTGTAACTTATTATTGTTCTACATTTAAATGATTGACATGGATATACTTCTTCTCAGTGTTTTTGCTTGGTCTTGATCTTTATGCCTAGCTCGAACTTATTTGTTTTGGCCTGAGACAGTCAGATCCTGCAGTTTGGGTACATATTGGTTAGCTTTGATGGTCTCACTGATGTTTCAAGTGACATTTTGGTTATATGCTAGCTTGGACGAGTGTCCTTGGGAAATCATCATTTTGACATCTCATCTCTGTCACATGATCCTTGCACATTTCCATTTTGTGGCACAGGTTGCTTTTGACATCAGTTTTTGACAACTGTTGCGGCATTGATTTTAAATTGTGTCATCACTTTTTGGTGTCTTCATTTTGTGGCATCACTTTCCAGCATCTTAATTTTGCGGCATCAATTTTCAACGTCTTCATTTCCGCGCCAATGTGTGGACATTTTCGTTTGTAAGTTGGGGAAATTTATAGGCTGATTGTTGGCAGTTACTTCAGTGCTTGGGCCCCACAATTTGCTATCTATCATTTCAGTGCTTATAGATCCACAACTCATCAAGTGTCATTGGACCCCTACGAATGTTATGAAGAGACTCCAGGAAGTTGAGTGACCTGAGGAGAAGGTTCTAGGTATTGGGCCAACCAGGTCAGAATCAGGATCATAGAAGACTATAATTAGAACAGTGACCTCATGGTGGAGAGGAGCTGATTGAGAACCTTAGCATAATAAGTATAGCTCAGATCTACCAGACCAGAGTAGCTATAGTCAGAGATTGGTTTTCTCGTGTAGCTAATTTTTTTCAAATTAATTTTCTTTCATACTTCTGGGAGCTCTATCCATCAATACAGTTGTGTGTGTGTGTGTATGTGTGTGTGTGTCTCTCTCTCTCTCCATCGCGGCTGACATGGAAGTGGTATAGCGCTGATCTAGCGCTGTCCATCCTGCTACTATCATGGCCCCCCAAAGCCTAGCTGCCCCCGCTCCCTACATTCCAGGCAACCTAAAGAGGCATCGCTGCCTGAGGCAGCAGCGCTCAACTCCATCGCTGCCACTGAACCCTGCTCCTCCATTGTTACTGCTTCTTGCACATCCATTGTTGCTAATGTTGCAAATACATCTATTGTTCTTGGAAAAACAGCCGCTACTGAGTGTACCTCCAGCGCTGATGGTACCTTCAGTTTTGCTACATCCATAGTGGGCAATACCTCCAACATTGCTGCCAATACCAGTTCTGGTTCCCATCCTGCTGAGGCCTCCAATTCAGGCAATGCCCCCAGTGCTGCCGCTGACAGACCACCACATACGACAAGTATCCCATATACCCCTTCTAGATCAACGGAGCTTTTTTCATCTTGGCAGTTGGATCAATTTAAAGAAGATTCCAGACCCTGAAGCAGGAAATCTGACAGCTGAAAGGATCAGTCACCTTTCTGATTAGTGAGAAGAACTTGTTAAAGTTCAAAGTCGCGTCACTCGAACAGTCAGAGAAGAAAATATTGGATGAGCTGAAGCTGATTTGGGAAGAAAATGGACAATTGAAACGGGACTTCGCAGCATATAAAGAAGGCATCCGGACCAATGGTGAACCATCAGAAACGGTGATGAAGATCCAAGCATTGGAACAAGAACTGGTCCAGCACAAGGAAACAACGCGAACCTGGGCGCCTCTTTTCAAAGATACAGATGGTAAGACACATATGTCCACTTTTATTTCAGCCACCATTTCTGAAGAGAAGTTGAGGGATCAAAAAGCCCTCAATGTGAGAGTAAGGGGTATTGTTGACACACAAGATGCCATTCAAGAGGCGACTAGATTTTTGGGAACCACTTTAGGACACACTACACAAGGAATGGAGAGAGCTTGGAGAACCAAAAAGGATAATGCTACATTAATTATTCGTTTTAAAACTTTTGAGGAGTGTGTTGAAATAAATGCCTATTTTGCCCCTTAAGGCTTGTATACTTGTAACTTGTAATTTGTGCATAAGACATGGGGGTGAAACATTTTTGTACATAGTACTCCCCACTTGTGCTAACTAGGCAAGTAATAACAAGTAGGTTGAGGACCCATGTGGGTTCTAGAGCTAGAATTAGCAAGACACCACCTCTATAGATTACATGCTAAAAGTAGCCCATAGTTTGGAGGGGTTTCCACGCCCTACTACTCTTTGAATAATCATTTAAGTTGTGTGAGCTTTGAAGTCTTCTTTCTCTTGCTTTTGTGTTCTACTCAATAGCTGGTTTTTTCAAGCTTTCATAGTGTGCTTACTATGCTGTTATGATACTCCATAGCTAGGCCTTGGAATTTGTCATGGTATCAGAGCAGGTTATGTTGCCTGTGGTGTGATGAAAGCTTGGACCTGTTTTGATCAGATTCCTGCCATTCCTGGAGAGCAGCTTATCTTTGAGGAGGGCTCACTTTTTGTACTGTGCTATCTGCATGGTTGGAGTACTGTTGGCAAGGGGAGTACAGGGAGCCAAAAAGTTTCTAATTTGGGAGAAATTTTTTGAGTCTTTTTGGACAGCCAGAATTGTAGGAGGGCGCTTTCTACAGTGGGGACTTTAGTGAAAGTTTTGAGTGGATCTTGGACAAGGGCTAGGACAGCCATACAGGGGGATAGTTTCAAATCCAGAAGTTGAGGGTTATTGAGCAAGTGTTTGCATACCCTAGTTGGGTTAAAACCCTAGTTTACCTTTTGTGTTTTATTTCTATCCAGCTGTGTCTAGTCTTGCAGAGAGCATGCTGAGTGAAGCCAACCGGCTTGATGGCACTAACTTTAGCATTTGGAAATTCAAGATCAAGAACATTCTTGAAGACAAAGAATGTCAGTGAGGGATAATGTGATTCCTCTAATCAGGTCAGCCAAAGGGCCTGTAGATGCATGGCACATTCTTTGTGCATTGTATGAGACAACAAGTACAACTAGGTTTCTCTACTTGAAGAACAAGTTGTATACTCTCAGAATGGTCTTACTAAGATTCAGGATCTTAGATATCAGCTTTTTGTGCTTGGAGAGTCTATTGTTGACAAAGACTTGGTGCGAATAGTTCTGAATAGCTTGTCATATGCTTATCAGAACTTTGTGATGATGATATCTGTGAGGGAAAAGATCCCTACCTATGAAGAGGTCTATGGTCTCTTGTTACAGGAGGAGGAGAGGAGAGTTAATCTCTCCAAGAGAGAAGATTTCCAGGAGCATGCCTTTGCTTCTAAGAAGAAGCAAAATCCAGCCAAGGATAAGAAGAAAGGTAAAGGCAAGAACAAAGAAGCACCACAAATACTTGAGCAAGGAATGGAGAACTTGCAGATGTCAGAAGCACAATCCTCCTCAAATACGTCTTCCACACCTCGAAGGAAGGGGAATTGCAATTCCTGTGTTAAATATGGACACTTTGCTTGTGAGTGCAGGAAGAAGCTTGCAGAGCAAAAGAAGGGCACAAAGAAGCAGGGAGGTAATGTTGTTGAGAGTGTTGCAAGAGAGGAGCAGAGTGACATAAGGCAAGCTGAGTTATTCTCTGTTGCATTGGCCTCACAAGCTACAACAGGTGGTTGGTACATTGACTCAGGTGCTTCAAAGCACATGACCCCTCATAGGGATTGGTTTGATACCTTTGTGGGGATTTGTGATGGGTGTGCCTAGGTGACAACTCAACACACAAGGTCAAGGGAAAGGGCACAGTACCTATAAAGCTTCCATCAGGAGAAGTCAAAGTCATTAAGAATGTCTTATATGTATCAGGACTTGCTAAAAATCTTCTTTCAGTAGGAGCTATCACTCAACAAAATATGAAAGTAGAATTTGATGCTACTTCTTGTCTTGTGTTGGACTTGAGTGATAATATGAAGGTTGTGGCCAAAGGATTGCAGGATGATAATCTATACAGGTTGTACACTTCTATCCCTAGTCAGCATGCTTATACAGCAAAAGGAAGTGATGTGGATAGGTTGTGGCATGAGAGGTATGAACATCTTGGCTACCAAAGCATGCAGGTGTTGAACCAGCATCATATGGTGGAGGGGCTTCCAGTTGTCAAGCCAAGCTCTTCAGTTTGCGAGGCTTGAGCTATGGGAAAACAACAAAGACAGAAGTTTCCCAAGGAGAGCACCACCAGGGCAGCAGGCATACTTGACTTGGTACATTTAGATTTGTGGGGGCCAACCCAAACCAAATCTGCAGGGGGGGCATTTTACTTTGACCTTTATTAATGACTTCTCACGCAAGATTTGAATTTATTTCTTGAAGTTAAAATCTGAAGCATTCAAGTAAGAACATTCAGGAAAGAAGATAAAGATGCTCAGGTCAGACGGTGGTGGAGAGTTCATTAAGACAGAATTTGTGGAATTCTGCAAGGCCAATGGGATCAAAAGGCAGCTTACAGCTCCTCATACCCCTTAGCAAAATGGCGTAGCCGAGAGAAAGAACCGAACTATTGTGGAGTGTGCAATGTGCATGCTCAAGGCAAAGGGGTTTACCCAACTCTTTTTGGGGCGAGGCAATGCACACAGAAGTGTTTCTGTTGAATAGAAGTCCAACTAAAGCTGTGGAAGGCAAGACTTCAGAAGAGGCATTTAGCGGCATTAAGCCCAAGGTGGGCGCTTTGTGAGTGTTTGGTTGTACGGCCTATGCCCATATTCCCAAGGATAATAGGAAGAAGCTAGATGCAAAATCAGCAAATTGTATTTTTTTGGGATACAGTGAAGAAAGCAAAGCTTACCGACTATACGATCTTACTAGCAAGAAGAGGATCATAAGTCGAGATGTGATCTTTGAAGAAGATCAAATGCCTCCTATTGAGGAACTTGAGATGGAGGATGGTACAAGTGAATTTGTGCCAATACTTGATGATCCACATCCATATATTGGGGAGCCTCAGGATGATCATATGAGTGATCAAGAGGAAGAATCCAAGGAGGCTAGGCAGCGGAAGGAAAGGGGCAAATCTGTTGAGTCTATTCACCGTCTTTATCACCAACTACAAGGAAGAAGTTTCCCAAGTGGTATTGGCAAGCTGTGCAGGATGGTTTGATATTGGATGAGGGAGAGAGCAGCAATCCAGGGGCTAGGAGGTCTCAAAGGCAAGCCCAACAGCATGAACACCAGGGGAGACAAATTATATGACTACTATTTTGGATTCACAAGATCCGCATACATTCGTTGAGGTAGCAGATGAGAAGGTATGGCAACATGCCATGCAAGAGGAGTACGACTCCATTCTCAAGAATGATACATGGGATTTGGTGAAGTTACCAAAAGGGAAGCGTCCTATTGGCTGTAACTGGGTCTACAAGACCAAATACAAATCAGATGGGAGCATCGATTAGCATAAGGCAAGGCTGGTTGCTAAAGGCTATGCACAGAAGGAGGGCTTGGACTATGATGAGACGTTTGCACCGGTAGCTAAGATGACGTCTATCAGGTTGGTTTAGCATTGGCTGCATTTTTTGGTTGGGAGGTCCATCAAATGGACGTGAAGAGTGCTTTTCCCAATGGACAGTTGGCTGAAGAAGTCTACATGGAACAGCCACAAGGTTTTGAGGCTAAGGGCAAGGAAACTATGGTATGCAGGCTTAAGAAGGCCTTATATGGTTTAAAGCAGGCACCCAGGGCCTGGTATAGTCGTATTGACGACTATTTTGCCAAGGAGCAATTCATAAAGAGTCGGTTGGATTGCAACCTGTTCGTGAAGGAGGAAGATGGGATTGTTTTGATAGTTCTTTGTGTGGATGACTTGGTCATCACGGGTAACAATGGGCAGCTTATTGAAAAGGTGAAGGCTCATTTATTAAATGAGTTCGAGATGAAGGATTTGGGTCTAATCCACTATTGTCTTGGCTTGGAGGTTTGGAAAAAGAAAAACTGTGTGTTTATTTCCCAAGCTAACTGTGCATGTGAAGTCTTGAACAGGTTCAACATGCAGGATTGCAAACCTGTTTCCACGCGCTTGGTGTAGCAAGCCAGTTCATGAGTTCTCCAACTGAAGCACATTGGAAAGCAGCCAAGAGGGTTTTGAGGTATGTCAAAGGGACAACCTGCTATGGGATTGCATACACAGATGACGGAAAGCTTCAGCTTGGAGGCTTCACCGATTTGGATTGGGCAGGTGATAGGGATGATCGAAAGTTGACCACATGTTACACTTTCAACCTTGGTTCAGGGGCCATTCCTTGGTGCAGCAAGAAACAGCCCACAGCTACCTTATCATCGACAGAGGCTAAGTACAGGGCAGCGGCAAAAGCTACCTGCGAGGCAATATGGCTTAGGAGACTTCTTGGGGAGGTGCAAATTCCACAAGATGGTCCTACTATTCCTCATTGTGATAGCCAGAGTTGCATCCAGCTTGCTAAAAATCCTGTGTACCATGCTCGTACGAAGCATATTGAGGTGGATCAACACTTCTTACGAGAGAAGATACAAAGCGGAGAAATTCAGCTTGAACTCTGTGATACCAACGATCAAGTAGTACGAGATATCTTTACTAAGGCACTTAGTAGAGAAAAATTTGAAAAGTTTCGTAGCATGCTAGGTGTTGGTATGAACAAAATAGCCATTGAGGGGGGGTGTTGAAATAAATGCTTGTTTTGCCCCTTAAGGCTTGTATACTTGTAACTTGTAAGTTGTGCATAAGACATGGGGAGGGGACTTGAGTGACTTTTATAGATATTCCAGTCAGAGACTGACATCGTGCTAGACGTCAGTGCATCAGACCGAGTCATCCCTCCAGGAGGATGAGGTAGAGTAGACGACATATTATCCACAAGTCCAAACAGAGGCAATTTCACTCCTCACAACTAGAGCATTCCACGATCTTGATTACGTCCTACTTTAGGGTTTCAGCCGAGACTTGAGGCTTGTTTTTATGATAGATATGTGATTTCTTTCCAGCTCAGTAGAGAGATTACATCATATCTAGTTCATATCTCTCTCTCTCTCTCTCTCTCTCTCTCTCTCTCTCTCTCTCTCTCTCTCTCTCTCTCAATCATTTGTCTTGGTTCAGTGACATTTTGGCTTGTAACTCATGACATCTACACATGATGATTTTCTTAACAATTTTTGATAGACAAACATGCTCCTTCCATCTGAAAGAGCATACCTTTGCTAAGGAAATAGTGAGATGTCACCTCGTTAGGAAACAATAGCATTTATGGTGTCAATGAACTTGACTGATAACAACATGATTAGGTGGGGCATCTCATAATTCTTCTTTTTGTGCATAACAATGTACATGATTCCATTCTTTGATGCGCATGTATAATTTTCATGTTTCTTGATTTAGTTTTCGTTGGTCTCAAGAGTCAAAAAGTGAAGGTTGTAGCAATTTCTTATTGCATATGCAAGAAATATTACAACTGGTGAAGGGAAGTTTAAAAGTGCTCATGATGGGGCTCAGTCTTATGCTAAGCAAAATTGTTTGTGGTCAAAGGTGGGGTATCGTAGAGATTTGAAAAAGATCTACGAGTATTTAGCAATGGTAACCGACACGACTAGTTACTAGGGGTTGAGGGCCATTGTTTGTGGTCAAGGTTGGGTATCGTAGAGATCTGAAAAAGATCTACGAGTATTTAGCAATGGTAACCGGCACGACTAGTTACTAGGGGTTGAGGGCCAGGGTATTGGTGAGGCCAGTAACTAGGATGGACACTAGGGGACCAGTTGGGTCCGGTGCGTCATAGGTCGTGACCCGGTGTGACCGCCTGACAGGATGTCAGTAGGCGGGGTTATGACCTTATGGACCCTAGTCGTCAGCAGCGGATAGGCCTCTGTTGGATGAGTAGTTAGCTAGCAGTTACGCTGGGTGACAGTGTGTCACAGGTCCATGATGGGGCACGTGGGTGGTGCCTCAAAGTCGCGCACTGATTGCGGGTACATAATTTCATGGAATCGTGGGGACTCATCTCCCCTTGCATGGCAGCCATGTGTCTTGAGCCCAACATAGCAATTAGATAGACTCAAGAGGAGGGCACTTATGGATGGGTGGATCATTCCTCACACCGGCCATCAGAGTTTGGGAGCTCCTGGGAGATTGGAGTGCAACATTTGGTATCATAGCCAGGTTTCGATCTCAGAGTGTTTTTTTGCAGATTTGAAACCTGTGGTACCTTCCCACAACAGACCTCAGCTCCCAGCGCACTATTTCCAGCCTAATTTGTGGATTTTCGACGTATTTGCAGCTTGCAGTCCCTGCAAAATCGGGTTTTTAGCCACTATGGGGACCTGCCTACTTCATAATGGTTGTACACAAGAACGTGTTTGGTCTTCAAGAAGAGGAGGCCCCATGTTTTGAACAAGCATTGTAAGACATTGGAAGAGGCAGTTGCTATGGCCCTCGACCACGAAGGCAATATTAGAACCAAGCCTAATTCTGGAGTGCCGTAAGATACTTCATGAATGCCATGATAGTCCTTGCGCAGGGCACCTGGGTATTGATAAGACTAGTGAGCTAGTCAGAAGGCATTACTTCTAGCCACGATTGCAGGGAGACGTTAGAGAGTACGTCAGCGTTGCACGGCTTGTTAGGTGAACAAGGTCGAGCGGGTAAGTCCTCCGGGCTTGCTATATCCACTGGAGATTCCTACAGTTTCCAAGATGGCTCACTTCATCGCGAAGGTCACAGCTCCGTAGGTTGTTGAGTTGTTTATTCAGAATGTTGTTAGGTTTCATTGACTTCTGAAGTCCATTGTGTTTGATAGGGATGGAAATTTTTGGATTGAGTTGTTCGCCAGGTTGGGAACACAGTTGCAGGTGGGTAGCTCTGAGCATCCTCAGACGGATGGTCAGACAAAGCGAGTGAACCAGGTCTTGGAAGATATGCTTAGGGCATATGTTAGTGGTACGCAAACATACTGGGCCCGCTATTGGAGTTTGCGTACAATGACAAGAGACGTGTCCACTAGATTGAGTCCATTTGAGCTCAATTGTGGTTTCTAGGCCGTTGAGTCCTGCAATCATAGGAAGTCTGCGTAAGGTACCTAGCGTTGCAGAGTTTCTGACTCAGATGTAGCAGAAGCTAGAGATGGCACGGGATAACTTGTCCAGGGCTATAGGCAGGGCAAACAGTTATAGTTCTGAGACTCATACCTATCGCGAATTTGAGCAAGGAGATTGGGTGCATTTACTAGTCCCTTCGAAGTCGAAGGTGCTACGCCAAGAAAGTGTGCCAAGTTATCTCCTAGATATTGTGGACCATGGTTGATTATTAAGAAGGTCAGCCAAGTAGCCTATAGGCTACAACTACCTGTGGGATGCAAGGTGCATCCAGTATTTCATGTTAGCAAACTTAAGAAATCTTTGCACGATGGCGATAGCCTGGTGGAGGGTCTAGTGTCTTTGGAAGAGAAAGACATCACAGGTTATGGGCCAAAGAGAGTCCTAGATCGGAGGGAGCGATGATTGAGGAATCGTCTCCTCCAGGAGTATCTAGTGGCTTGGAAGGGGCAAATTTTATTTGATGCTACTTGGGAGACTCGTCAGGCGTTGCGAAAGTCTTACCCAGAGTTTGTCATTGAGGATCGATGACTTGCTAGAAGAAGGAAGGCTTGTTAGATGCCAGTCCAGCTTTGACGTATTCCCGGCACAACCAGTTACTAGGGGTCGAGGGCCAGAGTATTGGCGGGGACTGTAACTGGGATGGACACCAGGGACTAGTTGGGTCCGGTGCGTCACAGGTCGTGACCCGGTGTGACCGCCTGACAGGATGTCAGTAGGTGGAGTTATGACTGTATGGACCTGGTTCTCAGCAGCGGATAGGCCTCTGTTGGACGAGCAACTAGCTAATAGTTATGCTGGCTGACAGTGTGTCACAGGTCCATGATGAGGCACGGGGGTGGTGCCTCAGACTCACGCATCGATTGCGGGTACAGGATTTCTTGGAACCATTGGGACTGATCATCCCTTGCATGGCAGCCATGTGTCCCGGGCCCAGAATAGCAATCAGATAGACTCAAGAGGAGGGCACTTATGGATGGGTGGATCATTCCTCACACCGGCCATCAGTATTTGGGAGCTCCTGGGAGAAAGGAGTGCAACAGAATCTCCTAAGAGAGTGTTCTTTAGGAGGCGTATTTGGACTATATTTTCCATATGCATAGCTAAAGATGACGGAGAGCACATTCTGCTAGATGAGTGCTAATGGCATTGATGCTAATGGTCTTGAGCTAAGCTCAATGTGAATCAGCTGGTGGAAATTATCTGAGGCATGAAAGTGACTTGAATCTGTTGCTATTTGAGTTTGCAGTTCGCTGGCTGCCTGTTGGATTGCTGCCAGAACTGTTTGCCAGCTGATCGCTGCCTGAAACTGGTGGGATCACTACTACGTCAGAATCTGTTCACTGACTGCAGAATCAGACCTGGATCGCTGAAGCACAGTTGTTGATCGCTGCTGGATCAGGCCTACAGTACCTGATCGCTGCAGACCTGTAGAAACTTTGTTTTGGGACGAGCCAATGCCTTTGTTTGAATCATTTAAAGTGTTTGTTCCATTTCTAATTTCTTTGCTTAAAATCCTGGAGAAGTACATGCAGGATCCTCTACTACTTAGCTCTCGTAGAGTCGTATGGGCTCAATCTTTTAGTTTGCAGGACTTGAGACCAGGATCTGACTGATGTTTTTCAGGAAAATGGTCACTGAGCTCTTCTGAAACAAGGTTTTGCATTCTGTGAAACTACTACTAGTCTGTTGCTTCAGATGCATATTAAAATGCGTTTCCTTGTTAAATCCACCGTTATTCTCAGTTAAATGGTTTAAGCTTCACCTCAAATCTGCAGACCACCAAGGGACAAATAGTTGTGTTTTTTTTGGGGTTCTAGGAACTTGGAAAGCTACTTAATTTCTTTCTGCAAAGCAGCAGCTAGTGATAATCAGCATAGTTTTTGTGAGGCCTTTTGCATTTTAAAATATACTTGCTTCTTTTCAAATCACCTCTCACAATTATGTTCTGTGAATGAGGGCGTTGGGCGTTTTCTAGTATTGACATTGCCTTACTCCTAGTTTTATGTGCAGGATGAGCATGATAGTACCAATGGAGATGAGATGATGATGTCGCCTGCATACCAGTCTCAACAAAGTCCTGCCCATGTATTGCAGCAGCAACAACAGTCTTTGCTTTCTGTGCATCAGACAGCTTCAGATATCATGGGACATTCTGGGCTTGGCAATGTGTCAAGAGCGATGCTGTCAGACCAAAGTAAAGCTTATATTTTTAGTGGTGCTCTTTCAAGTCCCAGTAGAAGGGGTCTTTCACCATTTGGTTCTATCCAAATTGATTCAGCCGTAAGCCAAAATATACGTGTTGGCAGCATATTTGAACAACAAACACAACGTGATGAAAACCTTGACTATTATGTTGAAAGACACAACTCAAGCTCAGCAACATCTCACATAGGTTCTACAATCTATGCATGTGATCCTCAATAATATCAACGACGACCTCCACTCCTTTCTGGAGAAGATGATACTAACATGGATATGCATGCAGGTAGTAATAGCGAGGCTCCATACGGGTGAAGTTTTCAAGAAAAGTAAAGCTGACAATGAAGTTCTGCCATTTTACTGGCCTGGGCCGGCGGGCTTCAACCTGCCAATGCAGCTGAAACTCAACCATGGATATCAAGGGTTGTAAAGACATTCAATGAACTAGAGCAGGATATGGATCTTAAGTTCTGACAATTTTCTATAGGGTATTCTTTTATACTTTTGGCCGCTTCTTTTGACTCTCTGCCTCGTAATGGCATGACTGCTTATGCTAAATAGTTTTGACACGTTGATTGAATGGCAGTTACCCGGATATGTTTGTCTGCTGCTCCCTGGGACTAACTCATGCTGTTCAGTTTTAGAAAACAGAAAAAGACAAGAAAAGGAGAAAATGCTCAGATTTTGTTGCTACAAGGAAAGCATACATTTCAGCCAATCAGCTATGCTGCTTTTAGTTCAAAATTCTATTAAACTGTACAAAGTATGCACGCATTTTTTTCCGAGAACAGTATGTAAGGGTTTAAATTCTCTTCCCACTATGGCTATAAACTTCTGACAGTTTTTGGATCATTGACATGGGCGTTGTTTGTGACTGGTAAAGGCCTGTATCCACATTCTGGGTTATCTGTTGGATTGAAGAAAGCTGTTTCTATTTCGGAATTTTAACAGCAAAAAGCAGGAACTCATAGAGCTACTCAATAGTGCAAAAGCCCTATACCTTCAAACAGTATAAATTGTTTTGAAAATTCCAGTTCTGTAGCAGTGTATTCCAACTTGGCATTGCTTGCAACTTTGCACTCTTGCGCCTGAATTGACTGCAATTGTCCATAGAAACTTATGAAAATACTGGGCTAGGGAGTGGCTAATCGAAGGATGAAGTTCCATCCTCCTCGTCCGATAGTGGTAGAATACAAGCAGTTCAACTTGGCAAGGGTTAAATATCAATACCCAATAGAGTAGGTCTGCTCTTTTGAAGAGTGACCTCTCATTTATATGTTCATATCATTGTTTAGTAAAGATGCACTTTTTTGTGGCATCATTGTACGACATATCATTGAATCACTTAGTTGCTTCCAATGAAGAGGTGCCCTCGTTATTACGAACTAGGCTAGAAAGTAATTAATACCCAATCACACATCTAAGAATATGTGGAGCTAGTGCATGGGTTAGGATGGCTATTGACATGGTGTAGGGTATCAATAGTAATGAAAAGCATGTATGGGAATATTCTATGCTTGCATGGGAGCATGCATAGTAAAAGCAAAGGCTATATATCCATGGAGAAGCTTGGCTTCCTTCCATTCCAGTTTCAGGTTTTCATTACTAGTTTTCTCTCTACACCTGCATCCTATCCCATGGCTCGAGGGTGATGCTATCGAAGATTAATCGGTGGCTTATCATTTGTTGGATGATTTTGTTCCATTATTATTCCTTTGTGTGTCTTATAAGCAAGATCTTAAGGTGCTTTCTCTTACAGAAGGAAGAGATTTTTTTCAACCTCATAACTTTTGTACATCCACGTAAGGTTGTATCATTAAAATGCCTTTCAAAGCTCATTTGAAATGTATTCACCACCATTGTTTGACCTCAATACTTTGATCTTCTTGTTGAGCTATTACTTAGATTTGAAATGGATGGATGTATTTATGACTTGTTCTTTGCTCTTGAGAAGATTTACCTATGACTACCTTATAAAGTTATCAATGTAAGTACCAAATTTATGAAATGCACCGGTGCTTGCTTTCTTTGCGAAATGAATGTCTACGTGGACAAGTTGAAGAGGCTCCTTTGATCTTGTTATTGATTTTCTGAATGGAAGTTTGTGTGATTTAGAAATAGCTCATACTTGATATATTTGGCTTACTTTATGGATTCCTTGAGATTCAGCAATGCATCTACACACTTAAACTTGGAATGTCCCAATCATTTGTGCCACAACTTCACTAAAGATACATCCTCTTTAGCGTTAATAGATCTTTGCCTAAATGGAAAAGAAGCTACAAGCCTATTAATCTTTTCTTGATTTATAGCTTTAGCTATAACAAGATCGTCTTTCTTGATTGATTAAGTGTCAACAATTGAGCTTCACATTATGAACATTCTGAACCATTGTCCTACACTTATGAGATTTTTTGTTAGGGCAACACTTGGCTACTACCTTTTTTATTAGCTAAATGACAATGCAATCACCACTAATTTTCTATTAGAACTATAAGCAATATTATGATATTATGGCAGATCTAACACAAGTCCTCCATGATTTAACAAAATTATGTATTGTTTTTAGTTCATTATACATGCAACCCTACAAGCCCCATTTCACTACACACAACACCTTATTTTAGCCTTCAAGTGCACTTCTACATCAAGGTAGACCAATGGCTCATGTCTATATGGTTTTCCAAATTTACTCAAAAGTGATTTAAGTAGATTTGATACTTTAATGTAGAGTATTTTGCTTCTAGTTCTCCAAGTTAGAAGTACAACTTAGAAATCATCATTTTATGCCAACTAGTTTGCCACCTAGGGTTCATACTTTCATGTTTGTTGACACGGGGATAAAGGCCTTCCTATTTATAAGAATTTTGAGTTTTTTGACGCATACACCCCCTAGGCGTGTTTTTGATAACATCCTACAAAGCATAGCTAGTTTTATTTGTGAATATATTTCATCAACAATAGTAATATTATTGTAGGTGGTTAAAGTCTATGCAAACTATTTATTTTATTATGAGATTTCTATTTTTTTGAAAAGGCATGGGTACTCCATATCTATAGACATTGACTTTGAACATTCATGAATGTGAAAGGTAGGTGCTCACAAACAAATGGTGCAACATTGACAATCCAGTAACCACACTTTCAAAATTGAGGTGTGATGCTAGATTCCATTGAAGTTCACATGAAACGTGATGTTATGATGCTCATCATATGCATTAAAAGAATTGTGCATCAAAACGCTTACTTATCATCATTCTAGAAACACATCCCAAAAAAAAAAAAGATAAAGCGACAATAAGCAACATTCATAGCATTCCCATATTATCATCTCAGGTCAATTGCGAAATTTCACACTTTTTTATGAAGGAGGGTGGTTCGTTTGCATGAATGCTCCCTGCCATAGGGTATTGAAATTGTGAAATGGGTGGTTGACATATAGTACTAAAAAACGGGTGGTTACTATATAGGACTCAAATGGGTGGTAGAATATACGGCCAAAGAGATTGAGATGCATTTAACACGAAGTCTTTCGAAATGGAACAATATCCTAAAAATGGATAACTGTTTTTTTATTTTCTAATTTTTTGCCAAAAACATGGTTTTTTTATGAATTTTTTTTCGAAAACTACAAATTTTTTTTTGCAAACAATATGCTTTTTAAAAAAAAAAAAAAAAAACCTTGTAAAATGTCAAAAAAAAATAGAATTTTAATAAAATATTTAGAATTAAAAATATATAGACATTTATGGTGTTTTGATAGTCTAAATCGACTTTCATAAAAATAACTTGCAGAATATATTTGAAGCCAGTTACAGTAAATCCATCAGTGCTTGAAATATAATCAAGGCTTTTTTTCTCAGCTGAAAAAGTTGACAATCCATCTTCCTCATTAGAGTCTACTAGCAAATTCTCATCCGAATCGGCCTCCAATGTTGAGAGAAAATTTTGTAATGTGGAGCCGAGTTGAAGACGATGGTTGTTGCACTTAATCCAAGACGTTCTTGCAAAATAGATATTGTTGACTTTTGTAAATGATTCGTCATTGTCAACTCGAAATTAAATGCAAGTACATATACATCATGGAGATTTATATTATCGACTCTTGGCTGATTCTTTGTTGAATGCTTCCGCTTGCCTTTTGGATCTAATTGCAACATTTCTAGCTCGTACCTTCCCAAGAAAGCACTTGTTGAAACGGTTTGCATCCACTGCACATGTACAATTTTGGTGTCGTCGCTATGAATGAAGCCAATCAATTTAGCAATCCAAAATGAATGACTTTCGTTATTTTCCGATGCCAAAAGTGCAATGAGACTCTCGACCTTTAATTCATTGAGGTTACCAGACCATTTAGCCTTGGTAGCATTTACAGTTTGTCGACTTTTTCTAGGACCCAAATAAATCTCATGTTCTTCGTTCTGCACAACGGTCAAATACTTAGTCTGTTGGGCAACAATAGACAACTGTCGTTGTTGAAGTTGAAAATATAAACGACCAGTGAAACTCCTCAGACGAGTTTGCATCTCCCAAGTTAACAAAACTTAACTTTTGCTCTTCAAAAAAACACCCACCAATGTCAATCAAACTCATCAAAAAATTGGTATGTTGCTTGAATGGTCGTTTCCAAAAAGTTTAAAGCCGCAAATGGATCAACTGGACGACGTTCTCTTTGAGCCTTTTGCTCTTCCATAATAGAAGTTAGACCCAATGGGGTTGGCTCAACTGGTTAGCTTGGCATCCAAAGTTTCTTTGGTCCCAGGTTCGAACCTCCCCTTGGAAACCAAGAAGCATAATAGAAGTTAGATGACACAAAGATACAAGCTTAACTTGAGAAGAGGGCACACTTCGTAAAAAAACAAACTCCTTCAGATGGTAACCATTCCGTAGAGTTTGAAAATTGCTTTTCCCACTGATGCCACCAATATCATTTTCAATTTTGAACTGATGTTTAAAACTAATATCATTTGTTGGTGCAGTGCAATGTTCTTCCGATGTCTTGATGTAGTCTCTAAAATCAAATGTGCATTGTAGTAAAAACACATTTGATCTAGGGGTTTATGACTCCTCGATAATACTCAGTAGTATTGGCAAAGAAAAAAAAAATTTGCGTCTCAGCTTTTTGGAAAAATAGCTAAACATTTGGTCGATTTGATCGTGAGTATGACCCACCAGTAAAAATCCTATGTTGATTTTTTTGAAAATTTTTAAAGCAACCAACATGGACAAATATGGCAACATTGTTTGATTTTTATTTTCTCTGGTAGTGTTATCAAGTTCCAAGTAAAGAATCACAAAAAGACTATTGCCAAATTCAACTATTATTTTATTGATTATGGTAATGGTCAATTTGGGATCATTTCGAACATTGGGATAATTGAAATACACTTTAAACTACAAGGTGACATTGAATATAAGAGCTCCAACCAAATGAACTTGGATAAAATCCACTTCGTTTAGATTTTTTGGCACCCTCACAAAATGTGGCAGTAGCGTTTTCTTTTGGTCCATCCCATCAATTACAAGACCCAAGTATTTTTGAGAAAACTCCAAACACTTTTTCCTATGTTTGGCAAGCTTTTGGTTGCACTCTGTAAATTTGAAGTGACATTGTAATGTTGTCTAAAAAATCAAATACAAAAATGATTTAGTAAGTGAGAGTAAAAGAAATTCAAACTGAGTGGTTGAAATAAAAAGACAAAATTTAGTAAGTGTCAAATACCTTTTTCCTGAGAAATTTTTGCTTGTTCTATGAGTGCTATCAACTGCTCGCAGAAGGTACAAACAGACATTCTGGATTTTTTTGGGATTTTTACCAGACCAAAATCTCTCTTCCACAGTTTCACAAAATAAGAATAACTTAGATGCTGAACATTCTTCGACATTGCAAAATTTTGTACATCATGAATATTTTCAATTTCAAAAAATTGTCTTGAAGGTGAAAATATAAAGAATTTGGGAGTTTCTCAACATGCACGTTCACAAAATGTGTCAACCATGCTTTTGCAGACTTTTGAATTTAGGGTTTTAAATTGATATTATGGTCTAAGTAAAATTAAACAAGAGACCTGACAAAATTTTACAATCCCAATCAATCCTAAAAGTGATGGAGCATGCACAAATAAAAGATCTAGATCCAAATTATGAGCTAGAATCAAGACTAGTTACCAAAACTAGCAAATTTGGCATTTAACTCCACATTAGGCACATAGATTTGATCAAATGAACCAAAGTAAAGTACAGCAAGCTTCTCAGACCTGTAAACAAGTTCAGAACCTTCCAATCCAAGAAATTAATGCATAAAAACACTCACATCCAATAGCTAGAACTCGCCACCAAAAGACAATGATGATAGAAGTGGAAAAACTCGATTTCTCTTGATTTTTGGATGGAAATCCCATCATACATTTATACTTTTCAAGCTCAGATCTGAGCATATTAGAGCACCTCTGAACTTATCATACCCTAACCCTAACATCTAACCTAATAGGTCATTGGATCCACCCTAACTTGGGGTCAAAATCTCGAGATCCCAAAACAATGAAAAACATGCTATTTTTAGCTCCTATTTTCTCTCTAGCTTATCAAAGCACTATTTGGACTCACTCTAAAGGTGCCACTCCTATGCTAGGTTAGGAATGAGACTTACAAAGAGTATCCTATGCTATTTGGCACGTGTGACAAGCCACAACATGACCATAATACAATTTACAAGCCATATGACCAAAATTGGTCAAGCTAGAATTGTGAAATTTTAACACTCCTCCTCACAATTTAGCTTGATGAGACTATCCTGGATCAATAATCAATACATGGATAAAAACAATATAACTTCCAGGTTCTTGCTTTGTTGAGTGACTATGATCACTCATCATGATAAGAATATGATTTGAGCTCCAAGTTCTCAAATGTAGTGAGAGCTCCATAAAGGTTGTCTTCAAGATCCAAGCTTTGTCTCTGGTAGGTTGTTGAATTATCAATGTTAGAGAAAGGCAACCTATGTGCTTTAGCCAAAGAACATGCTTCACAAACCTTTTCCTCTTTTTCCATGGATATTGGAAGGCCTAGAGTAAGCTCCTCCTTGCACATGACTTCCATAGACTTGGTGTTGATGTGACCAAGCCTCTTGTGGCACAAATCATTTGTAGCCATCTTGTCCTCCTTGGCTACTATCACAAAGTTGGTTAGGATCAACAAAAGCATCAAGCTTAAACAACCTCCCAAACCTTCTTCCTCTTGCTATGATCTTCCCATTCTTCTTGATGTTGCATACATTAGTAGAGAACTCCACAATGAAACCATGATCTAAAAGTTGGCCAACACTAAGCAAATTCTTAGTGATGCTAGGAATGAAGAGAACACCATCTATCTTAGTCTTCTTGGAGGATCCTAAGCATAAGAGAATGGATCCCACACCTTCAACTTTACATTCATGATCATTTGCTGTAAAAATGGACTTTATAGGTCCTAAGGTGTGAGTTGAGAAAAATACTCCCTTTTACCCGACATGTGGGAGCTAGCCCCACTATCTATCCACCAAGGATCTTCACCTTTGACATTTGATGATGAAAAGGTTGACATCATGAGTGAGTCCTCATGATAGCTCTCTTCCTCCTCTTGTCCAATGTTGGCTTGGCTTTGATCTTGCTTCCTCTTGAAGCATTCCAAGACATAGTGCCCCATCTTGCTACAATAGTAGCACTTGATCTTTGATTTGTCCATCTTGGGCTTGACTTGTGATGATGATGATGTAGATTCTCCTTGATCTCCATCCTTTGCTTGCTCCTTTTTTAATGCTCCTCCCTTGCTCTTTGCTTTGCCTTTGCTCTTGAAAAATAAGGCTTTGTCATCATCATCATTGATGGAGAGCCTCTCCATCCTTGATTTGATATGAGCCTTCTTACTCTCCTCGGCCATCAACACACTTTAAAGGTCTTCAATTGTAGGCAAGTTTCCCATGATGGCATAGCTTTGGACAAGTTTAGTAAAATCACTACATAAGCCATTCAAAACTATTTGCACAAGCTCACTCTCTTTAATAGGTTCACCAACATAAGTAAGCTCTTTGTTCAAATCTTTTACTCTCAAAACAGATTGATGTCCACTCTCACTCCTCCCTTGGAAGCATTGAAGAACTTGGCTCTTGAGAGAAAGTAACCTTGAGGTATTCTTGGACTCATAGATCTTTTGAAGAGTCTCCCAAGCCTCTTGGGCTGAGGTACAAGCTCCTACTTCTTTGAGCAAATCATTTGCAACATTCGTCTTAATACAATGGAGTGCAAGCTTGCACCTTCTCTTGTATTTAGTTGCTTCTTGTGAATGGATTGGCTCATCTTCTTCTCCATTCACAATATCCATCAAATCTTGCATGATAAGGATGGATTCCATTCTTAGCTTCCAAATTGAATAATTTGAAGAGGTCAATCTATCACTAGAATCCAAAAGATAGGCACTTATGGATGCCATCTTCAATGATAAGGAGATAAATTCAAAGAAACAAGATAGATTGTACAAGATATGATCACTACTAGCTATCCCACTCTCTTTGGGACCTGAGATGAATCACTCTCTGATTTCTCAACAAGATCTAAGGTGATCTTGAGCTTGATCTATCTTCAAGATCCAAACTAGATCCAAACTTACTATAGATTTGATCAAACTAGTCTCCTCCTTGATCTCGACTTCACAAGAAGGGTGAATCCACCTATACTGAACCAAAAGCACTTTATAACACACAAATGTCTTATAAATAAAGCCTCTTAAATTTAGGTTGAATCACATTGACATATTCAATCACAAACCTATCCAAAACCGAGTAGAATAAAAACACAATTTTCACTAGTTTTGCATTTCTAGATGAAAACTCATCAAAACACTTGATCTGAACCTAAAAGGTGTATTTTAGGACCTTAAGAAGCCTAATAACGACCTAATTAAGCTCTCAAATGGATGATCCAAACTTCTAAAGAGTGGTGGCATTCAAATCCTTATGAAAATCTCTACTAGGAGACATGTACTCCAAGATTCAGCTCATAAGAACTTTCTAATTTGGTTTGGTTGAATGGAAATGGGTCAATCTCGGTTCTTGCAGCTATAACTCAGCAAAAAAAGTTCCCTTTGATCTATTATCACTAAAATGAAACCAAATTTGAAGGTACAATTACTAGATTAGCAACTAGTAGCAAGGACAAAGCCAATACTACTCAAATCTAGGATCTAAGCTTGAGAAAATCAAATCTAAAGCTCACTTTTGATTAGGCTCTGATACCATGACAAAATTTTACAGCAAATTCAATTCCAATCAATCCTAAAAGTGATGGAGGATGCACAAATAAAAGATCTAGATCCAAACTATGAGCTAGAATCAAGACTAGTTACCAAAACTAGCAAATTTGGCATTTAACTCCACATTAGGCACATAGATTTGATCAAATGAACCAAAGTAAAGTACAGCAAGCTTCTCAGACCTGTAAACAAGTTCAGCACCTTCCAATCCAAGCAATTAATGCATAAAAACACTCAATAGCTAGAACTCGTCACCAACAGACAATTATGATGGAAGTGGAAAAACTCGATTTTTCTTGATTTTTGGATGGAAATCTCATCATACATTTATACTTTTCAAGCTCAGATCTGAGCATATTAGGGCCTCTGAACTTATCATACCCTAATCCTAACATCTAATCTAATAGGTCATTGGATCCACCCTAACTTGGGGTCAAGATCTCGAGATCCCAAAACATTGAAAAACATGCTATTTTTAGCTCTTATTTTCTCTCTAGCTTATCAAAGCACTATTTGGACTCACTCCAAAGGTGCCACTCCTATGCTAGGTTAGGAATGAGACTTACAAAGAGTATCCTATGCTATTTGGCACGTGTGACAAGCCACAACATGACCATAATACAATTTACAAGCCATATGACCAAAATTGGTCAAGCAAGAATTGTGAAATTTTTACAAGACCATGTCCTTAATTAGTTTGGAGAATTTAGGGCAAAATTACGAGAGAGGGAAAATTGTGCGCAAGTTAATATAAAATTTTAGACCAATGTTTCTATTGGGAGAAAATTTTAAGAACCGACTCGTGATAACCATAAGATTTGCTTTGTCATTTTCTTAAACTAATGTTCGTGGTTTTGCCAAACATTTTAGCGGGTCAAAGTTAAGGGCCAAACCCAAACAAAAAAAATGAATTTTTTTAGTCAACGTTGAAATCGATTCCGTACTTACAATGCACAGTTGAAAACATTATGAAATTTTTTTCTTTTTACATCGTCCCAATCCGAGCTAAAACGAAAATGTTATCAGCGTTATAATTTTAGTGACGAGCATGATAGGAAATGCCACCATATAGACTTAAAGTATGGCACTCACCTTGTTCCGTTGAACTTAACACTTGAAAGATGCCACCCACTCGGTTCCTGTATAGTATTTAAGAAGCACGGACATGGCATAACTCACCTTTGCCAATTCATTTGCTCTTTTTGCGCTCTCTGGCTCTTTGTTTTAGTTATTTGATTGTTGTAGGCACAAACCAAATGTGCGCAATTCGGGTGGTGCACGTCTTTGTAATGAGATCAAATATCTCAGCATCGCTTACTTCTCTACCGATGGAATGAGATCCATGTTGCACTACAACACTGCAAAGAACACAGATTTTGTAAATCATTTGGATTTTCCAGCAATGACAAAAAAACTAAAAAATTCGATGACTAGTTCTGTGGCTTGTCCATATCAAAAGCCACAATAGCTTGTAGATAAGTTAATTGAAATGTTTTCTCATCTCGCAAATTGGATTTTAGATTTATTTAGTGGTAGTGGCACTACTAGTGCACTACTAGTGCATGTGCTGTCCAAAAGGGCAGACATGTTGCGGCTATAGAATTAAATGAGAGTTTAGCAAGTTTTGTTAAGATGAGGCTATAGAATTAAATGAGAGTTTAGCAAGTTTTGTTAAGATGAGGCTAGCTGGTATTTCAGTTTTGTCTGATGAGTTTCAGGAAATTGGTAAGTTGGGTCCATCTGAGGACGAAATTTGGTAATGAAGGAGAATTGGCCGAGGTGGTTGAGCAAAGCTATAATGTTATTGAAAAAATTGTTATTTAGGACGCAAGACAGCACCTCCAACAGACATAAGGGTTGAAAGGGTATCTTCTCCAGATCCAAATGATATGATTGAGAATTTTTGATTGTATGAAAATTTTATTTTTAAAAAAATCTCTTTTATTCGAAAGATATTGTATTTATGTACAAAGTGTTTATTTCTTAGATTTTTTAAATATGTTTTTGGTAAATTTATTGTTAAATAATATTTGTTAGAAATTTAGCATATCTTTTTGAATACTAGATTTGTTTAGTTTACTTGATTCTTAAAATACAAAATGTTTGTTATAAGTTTAGCATATTTTTTTGAATATTAGATTTGTTTAGTTTACTTGATTCTTAAAATACAAATATCAAATTATAAATAGGTTATCAAATTTATGTTAAAATGTTTTTTTGTTGTTTTTTACTAGAAATAATAATTTTTAAAATTTTACAATTACTTGCTTAATTTAACAACTATTTTTCATAATAACAAATTGCACACAAATGATTTTTTTTTCTTTAGCCATTTTAGTGTAAAATTCTTAAATATTTGCAAAATATACAAGCTTGCAAAATAATAAATTCATTTCTAACTTTAGGATTCAAAAATTAATTGAATTTCAAAAAATTATAAGCACAAAAAAAAATTAAGGATTCAAAAATTACTTGAATTTCAAAAAATTGTAAGTTCACAAAACAAAAAAATGGGTCTTGTGCCATTTCTAGTTTCATAAGATTTCTTGTTATTTTACTCAACGGATCCAGGCATACAACATTTTCACCATCATCATTTTGCCTGATGTAGATGCTTCACTATTTTATTTGCAACAAAATGAATCCCTTTCACACGCGAGGGCGCATGCACATTCTGCTATTTCAATGTTCTTTTTTAGAACTTTTTGAGGTCATCAAATTCCGCCCCTTTCCACCAATATAACTGAAAAATTATAGTTTCTTGATTCAAAACAGCCAGGTATCTTGCTGATCAATGTATATAGTCTCGTATATGCCAGAGTAATCTACACTGCATACTCCCTGCGCAGCTTCATCTGTTTCTGTCCAGAAAGTAGCGTTCTTGCTAGCTGCCTCTAGGCTACTCCACTGCTGAACAACAGCAAGCCGTGGGACCAACTTGGTGTTGGTGACTGCATCAGTTGAAAGAGATTTGTGTATGGTGTAAGCCACCATCTCATTCGCAAGTGCAAACTGATTGCTCATAAACCTTTGAATATGGGCCAAAAACTTCTGCTGATCATCACTCGTATGGACGCTATAGACCGTGATGTAAAATGGAGTTCCTTTTCGAAAGGTCACGGATTGATTGCACCTTGATTCGTCATAGCTCACATCATTCATGAACAGATCGATCGCTGCGACAGCCCGCAGAGATGCCTCCACTGGAGCTAGCTGATCACCATTCATAGCATACAAAACCATCAGCAGCTATCCTCAGCAACCTATCTCGGGATCAAAATGTATTACAGATATGGCAGTATCTAGGACTTACCGTGGTCGATGTTAGAGAGTCAAAATTAGTGCTCATTTTCCATCGCTCGTACGACAGATATGGCAGTATAAAAGACTTACCGTGGTGGATGTCAGAGAGTCAAAATTGGTGCTCCTTTTCCACTGCTCATAACAAACAATCTGCATCCATGAAGAAGAAAGCAGTGAGACAGTTTCTCTGCAATAGACTAGTAACACCTTATTGCAGGAAGGGAGATACATACACAGGAGTCATCAACATTCTTCAAAACAGCTCCGGAGCAAAGAAGAGCTCTAGCTTCTCCCATGTGGCGATATGAGTTGAGGATCGCATCAAAGATGGTGGCCACGGTGTTGCCATTCAGAGGCACTAGGTGCTCTAGGAACCCTGCGAACCTGTTATCGTACGCCATCTCCAAACTACTCATGCTTTCTTTGCGATCTTCACACTTTGCCCGGTGGCTTAGCGCTAGTTACCTCAATGCCTTTCTTCTTAAAAAATTAGAAGCCACCGCTAGTTAACTCAATGCCTTCTTCTTTAAAAATCAGATGGAAAAACATGATGTACTAGAAGAAGAAGAAGAAGAAAGGAGGACAGAGAATGTATGTTGTGATAGACAAAACGTGATTCCCGCCTTTTTCTTCGTTCGTTCGAAAATTAGGGTTTTGACTTATCTTGACCATTGACTTATTTTGACCATAAGTGAATTATTGCTAATTATGGTTTTGACTAAGTGTCAATTGCATGGGTGAAATATTGCTAATTATGGTTTTGGCTAGGTGTCAATTGCATCCATTCATGCTCTTGAAAAATTCTATTTCCAATCTTGGGAGAGATGCTTGGAATCAAAAGAGATTTTTTTAAGAGAGATAATTTGTTAATAAGGTTTATGGTGGGAGTTTTAGGGCGACGATGGAAATGTGAAAAATACAAAAATAAGCTTGGTAGAGGCCAAAAATCTTGTATATAGATAAACACACATGTGTGGAGCATGTTCCCACGTGTGAAAATAGTGTACTTGTCATGTACCATAATCATATAGGTTGTACATATGATTTAATTCAAGTTCTAGTGGCTAAAAAGGCCAAAAACTAGTTTTCTAGACATATGACACATGGCATCAATCTATTGATTGCATGAGCCACATCCTTTGGTTAGGTGTCATATCCTATGTGTAGAGGACAGCTCACATGTGTGGAATAAGCTGAAGTAGGCGAATTTTGACTTCTTGAAGATTTCCAAGTAGATCTCCATATAGAAGGAAAATGGACCAAAAGTGCTCAAAATATAAGGTTTTGTCCAAGTGTCAGTTTTGCATGATGAATCATCATATGACAAAGCACCTTCACACATGTGGGATCAAAGGGATGATCAGTACCACGAGCTCCCACTTATTGTATATATATAGCCACATTTGGCCATAATCAATGTGAGACACCAATCTTGGTTTTGGAAGCAATTTTGAGTGATTCTCTCCATTTGTCTACATTTGTTTTGATTGTTTTGAGGTGCTATCAATGTGTACTTGATTTTCAGGTTGGAGTCCGTACTCAGACAGTGTTTCACACGTGTGAAACCATAAAGTACACTTACCTTCAAGTAATGATTGTTCTTGTTAGGATTTTGTGTCTAGAATTGATCTAGATTGATCTTAATCTGAAGTAGATTGATAGATCAAGTAATCTGACAACCAATCCCTCTTGAGGATCAGATTAGGATCCACTCTTGGTCCTTTTTGTACTTTTTCCACATGGTATCAGAGCCTAGTACAAGAGGTTTTGTTGAAGTTGATAGGGTTAATCCAAATCAAAGCCAAAATTAGCAGTTTTTTGGAAACTAGTCAAATTTTGGGTAGCGAGTTGGATTTGATAGATATTCTCAAAATTTTTGGACCAGAACTTGTTGTGGGCTGTAGGAACCCTTTTCACACGTGTGAGGCCGTACAGCTCCGGTTTTGGCTAAGAAAATTCAAAAATTTGTACAATTTGACTCACACACCCAATTTGAGAGATTTTTGGTGCAAAATCAAGCATTTTCTATAGAGAATCTAATCCCTTGATTAGTTCTTGGATTAGATCAGCCAAGAAATTAAATTTGAAGCTTGAAATAGGTGCATTAATTGATCATCTCTGATTTTTTGAGTGCATGTTGAAGTTGAGAGAGATTTTGCTAAAAATCATAGATTAAGGAGTGATATGCAAGGTGAGAGGTTGTAATCCATTGTACCATCACTCTAGATTTGTTCAAGAGTGATAGGGTCAAGTTTAGAAGCATCAATTTGCTAGAAAACATCCTTGGATCTGTCCTCCAAGTGAAACCTTTGAGAGTTTCTAGTGCATATAGAGCATCTATGCAAATCTTTTGTAGAATTTGACATAGATTGGCTTAAATTGAGAGTTCTAGAAAAGAGATTGAGATCCAAGTCACATTGTTCAACTCTACTCAATTTGTTTGAGTGATTGTAAGGTTTGAAAAGAGTCATTATGGTGTCTATGGCAAATGTGTAGAGAGAGATCCAATTTTCTAAGAGTTCCTTCCTTTGTAGAATGCAAGATCTAGAAGCTCATTTTGTGTTGTTATTGGTGGAGAGTTCATCTCTTCCCAGGTGATCAAATCTTTCTAAGTGGCATTAGCTCTTTGAAGCACAATATCTTAGTGAGAAAAATCACAACCTTTGATTTTGAATTTCATTCCAAGTCTTAAGAGGTAGAGTAATTGGTGGAATCCAATAGGGGTGATTGAATCAATTTATTGAGCAAAAATTGACATAGTATGTATGAAACTCAAATTAGTTCTATTCAACTTTCTTTGTGAGAGTGTGAGGGTCAATTTGAGATCCCATTGGATGTCTAGAATGAGGAGGAGTCCATATTTGAGTATTCATGCATGGTTGAGATCTTTGTGAATCTCTAGTTGTCTAATTTTTTAAGCTTTGTGAAAAATTGTTGGTATAGTTTGTTGTCAAATCAAATCAAATTCATTCTAAATCTCAAGTGTGAGATTATTTGGGTCAAGAGTGAGTCCAAAAGAAGTGATTAAGTTTGATTTTCATGTATTTGAAACAAAACCCATCTTTTGTTCAAGAATCTCAAGTGTTGAGAGAACTAGTCAAGTGAAAAGGAAAATCTAGGTGTCAAATGTTTTTCATATCCATTTCAACTTTCAAAAGAAAGAGTCATTGGTATTTGATGATTCCAATAGGAGATTGGATCTTATTTCTTTAGTGATTTGATTCAAAGATTGTGTGCTTTTCTCTTAGTGATCAAAGCAAAGTTTCCAAGTGACTAGTCATTACTGTGAAGATTGATTCTTAGGTTTGTGAGCTAGATCTTTTGTAGATCCTTCTAGATTGTTGAAGATGTTCAAATCTAGTCTCTTGAAAGTCACAAATTACATTTGTAGAATCATATCACAGGTTTTTATTCACATGGCATCAATAGGTGGCATCCTATTGAAGGAAAGAAAGGATCCTGAGTGCAACCTTTGTGGCAAGGGAGGATATTTTTTCTCAAGATGCTACAAAAAGAAGACCAGTCCATCCAAGGAGAACCAAAGCAAGGGGGCCAAGGTGAAGGATGGAGCTTCAAGTTCAAAATGCAAATACAAGAAGGACAAGTCCAAGGAAAGGTGTTTCCTTTGTGGAAAGGTGAATAAGGCTTGAAGTCTCACAAGGACTTGCAAGATTTGTCTTCAAGAGTCCATCACAAAACATGTCAAATCTTTTGAAATTTTTCATTTGGAAGTGCATTGTTTGGTTCAAGATGCAAAGATAGATGTCACTTTCATGAAAGTAACTTGGATTTATTTCATGTCCTTGGAAAGTATTTTGCTTGGAACTTTGGACAAGTTCAAACTTATTGTTATTATCCAAGAGAAATCAATCAAGAATAAGGAGCAATCACAAAATGAAAATAGTTTCATTTATGCGCTCATGTCAACTTATGAAGAACCATTTTGCTTTGAAGAGATTTTTGTATCTCAAAGGTGGATTAAGGCAATACTAGTTAAGTGTGATGCCTTAAAAAATAGCAAAATATGTTTTCCTTGTAAGCTTACATTAGTTATGAAGTCAAGGAAATGGAAATATCTTCATAATGTAGGATCTTTTGGTTTCAATAAGATCATGAATGATGTGTTCATTCATAAAGATGAAAATTGTAAGTTTTCAATCTTAAAGGCAAGTTGTAAACTTCTTATGAGAATAAGTGAAGCATCCAAAGTGGACACTTATATCCATAAGCAAGTAGTTAGCCTTATTGAGATGGAAGTGCCTTTTGATTTCAATATTAGAAAAATCATGCCAAGTTGTGGTGATTTTTGGACTTATGTTTTTAGCATAAGTAATTTTGATAATCATAGGAAGTGCATATTGTGTGGTCATAGTTGTTGTGATCATTATGAGACATGGAGGTCTTAAATTTCCATCAAAAAGGAGCACCATGAAGAGGATCTTAAGGAGTCATCTCAAGGTTCAAATGTGCCAAGGATTGAGGAGGAGAATCCTTCTCAAGGTTCAAGTGTGCCTAGGATTGAGGAGGAGAGACCTTCTCAAATTGTGATTCCAAAAAGAAACTCAAGAAATATGGTTGAGTCCATGTGGCTCACATTTCAAGGGAAAGAGGAGCATATCTCATATGGTATACATCACATACTTATTTCTCTTATGTCATTTGATAAATCAATTTGCTTTAGTGAGATCATTGCATCTCAAAATTGGAGTAAAACCATACTAGTTGAGTATGAAGTCTCTCTTGAGAACATAGATGATTTTCTTAAAAGGTTGAAATTGATTTTAAATCAATTAGAAAGCAAATGGTTATTTCATCAAATGTATGCTCTTGAGTCATGCAAGAGCAAAAGTGATTTGTTCACTCATAATTTGAAAATTTGTATTGAGGCAAATTGTAAACTCTTTATGAGAGTAAGTGAATCATCTTCTAAAGACACTTATCTCCATAATGAAGTATTTAGCCTCATTGGATCAGAGATTAGCATGGTAAACAAGCATGAAGATATGATGCAAACACTTTGTTATTATAGCATGCATAGTCTTGCCAATTTGGATGAGTCTAATTCTCTAGATCCTGGTAACATGATGTTAGATCTTTGTGATCCTAATAAATCAACAAGAAATATTTATTTTCTCATGAAGGAGCATGCAAGGAGCAAGCCTCAAAGTCAAGCATCTACATGAAATTTGGAAGGAATCAATTTTGGAGGTGCTAGGATGGTGCAAAGCTCTCAAGCTCATCAAAGATGTCAACATCAAAGAAGCACTATCATGGATATGGTGATTTCAGATCAACATCAAGCTCATTGGCTGATCTTCACACCTTTTGAACTAGCAAAGACCAATTCAGCCCATGGAGTCAAGTTCAAGATCATCACGTTTTCCATCAAGCTAGATTTACCAAGCTAGATTTTTGAGGAGGAGTGTGAAAAATGCAAAAATAAGCTTGGTAGAGGCCAAAAATCTTGTATATAGATAAACACACATGTGTGGAGCCTGTTCCCACGTGTGAAAATAGTGTACTTGTCATGTACCATAATCATATAGGTTGTACATATGATTTAATTCAAGTTCTAGTGGCTAAAAAGGCCAAAAACTAGTTTTCTAGACATATGACACATGGCATCAATCTATTGATTGCATGAGCCACATCCTTTGGTTAGGTGTCATATCCCATGTGTAGAGGACAACTCACATGTGTGGAATAAGCTGAAGTAGGCGAATTTTGACTTCTAGAAGATTTCCAAATAGATCTCCATATAGAAGGAAAATGGACCAAAAGTGCTCAAAATATAAGGTCTTGTCCAAGTGTCAGTTTTGCATGATGAATCATCATATGAAAAAGCACCTTCACACGTGGGATCAGAGGGATGATCAGTACCACGAGCTCCCACATATTGTATATATAGAGCCACATTTGGCCATAATCAATGTGAGACATCAATCTTGGTTTTGGAAGCAATTTTGAGTGATTCTCTCCATTTGTCTACATTTGTTTTGATTGTTTTGAGGTGTTATCAATGTGTACTTGATTTTCAGATTGGAGTCCGTACTCAGATAGTGTTTCACATGTGTGAAACCATAAAGTACACTTACCTTCAATTAATGATTGTTCTTGTTAGGATTTTGTGTCTAGAATTGATCTAGATTGATCTTAATCTGAAGTAGATTGATAGATCAAGTAATCTGACAACCAATCCCTCTTGAGGATCAGATTAGGATCCACTCTTGGTCCTTTTTGTACTTTTTCCACAGGAAAAAGTGCAGAGAATGTCAGTTGAGAGAGAGAGAGAGAGAGAGAGAGAGAGAGAGAGAGAGAGAGAGAGAGAGAGAGAGAGAGAGAGAGAGAGAGAGAGAGAAATATGACAGACATATCACGTGGGGCTCGTGGACAAAATGCTTGTTGTTCTTAGCATCCCCTGGGATCATGGAAAACGTTACCTGGGTGCGCGAGGGCATGTGGACAAAATGGTGTGAGAGATGGTGCATCATTTACCTTCCCTGGACCCAATAGTGAGCAGCTTGTTCATTCTTACCTCGATCATTCGACATATACTGCCATTGAATAAAACTCAAATTCCAAGATCCGCCATCTTTGACACAGATAGGAGATCTCTTCTTAGTGAGGGTGCATAGAGTGCTCCTGGTAGCTCTGCCTGTCCCGACAGTGTTCGTAGCTGTAGAGTCCCGATGCCCTTGACATCGTGTCGGCTCTCATCGCATAGAATCACTGCTCTATTGTTTTTGAGTTCTCTGTAGCTAACCAAGACTTTCTTGTTGCAAGTAATGTGTGAAGTTGCTCTTGAGTCTATGACCACGTCGTAGTCTTGCTCTATAAAGCTTGTTGAAGCCTCATTGAATATTGTGAAGGCTTAGTCGCTCTTGTGTGCATCATTTGACGACTCTGCAACATTGGCCTTTTCAGTCTTGTTCTTTCTTTTTGGGTTGAATCTGCACTCATATGCAAAATGTCCCTTCTTCTTGTAGTGCTTGCAAGGTATTGTCGGATTGAACCAACATCTATTCAATAAATGTTATAAAACATGTTGTTCCACCCTTGCTCTTGGTGGATGAGAGATGGATGTCACTATGGATGAGTTCCAAAGGTGCTTTGGACTTGATGGTTGATCTTTGATGTGGCTTTGCATGTAATTTGGCCAATGCACATGCATCACAAGGACTTGGCTCCTTGATCATGGACTTAGGCAAACCATGTGCTAGCTCCAACTTGCACATAGATTGCATGGCCTTGGAGTTGGGATGGCCCAACCTCCTATGCCATAGATCTTCACTTGATAGCTTTCCTTGTAGCACAATATCCAAGCAAAGATTAGCATTTCCATTTCCATCAAGCTTGAAATGATTTCTAAGGTATTCTGGCCACTTGGCCAGTGTGTCGCATTTTTTGCTAAGGAGCGAAAAAGGCGAAAAAGGCAAAGGTGTCTTTAAAATGATTTCTAAGTAGGTGGACAGTCTGACACGTGTCACTCATGCATTGGACCAAGTGTCCCAATGAGCATATGACACGTCCTGTTGAACAATTTGTTTAAGTTTGAGCATAAGAAATCTAACAATATTTTCGCTGTCATTAAGACATTATCTGCTGTTCATAAACTTATTGTCAGATTAGCAGTAGTTGTCTGCCGTTCGGAGGATGATTGATCGCGGGTTGAGACAGTAGCCTTATTCGACAAATCGGCTCTATCTGAGCTTCATCGGAATCCTCACAGTTTCATCAGTGGCATCAAAGCTAGCGTGCGATTCCAACAGTGGTATCAGAGCCAAGAATGCTTATCAGAGCTATAAGGCTTAATCAGAGCCTCGTCACTGAGACTATGGCTTCCAATCAAAGATATGCATGGTACTTGAAGTAGATGGATAAAACTTTCTTGCTTGGAACGTGAAGACATTGCTAATCCTGAGAGGAAAAGCGTTATGGTTGTGGGTGGATGGCACCAAAGAGATGCCAGCCAGCACGAACAAAGATCTTCAGGAGTGGAAGGAGAAGAACGACAAAGCAGTAGCCGTCATCTCCTCTTCCATCGAAGACAACATTACCCTTGACCTTGCATCAATCTCTAATGCTAGAGAGATGTGGGATACACTCATCAGCAGATTTCAGACCAAGTCTCAAAATCAGATATGCATCTAGAAGATCAGCTTACCTATCTAAGATGGGACGACAAAGATCTCACCAGCTTCATTAGGAAGATGAAGAATTTCTTCCTATCGCTACACAACGCTGGGGGAGAACATGCAGTCTCACAAGAGAAGCAGCTCAGTTACCTGCTACAATTGAGAAACATGTTTCTATGGTCATATAATACTTTTTAAAGTAGACAAACCAAAAAACATCGTGGTATTATATTCTATAATCATATAGGACTTTTAGAAGTAGACAGGCTAAAAATTGAATATAAAATTCACAAGAATGTAGTCCCATATATGAAAATATCGACATGTTTGACACATCATATCTTACGTATAAGTTGATCAAAATGAAGGTCTCAAAATTTTTTATCGGTAAATGTATATATGAAGAACACGCATGTGAAGGATTTGATGTGATTTATCATAGTTTATGCGATATGATTTTTTGAATAAGTGCTTGAAATGCACACTTTTGTGTGCATTTTGTGACGACTCTAGTGTTAAGTTAAGAAATAGAACATCAATAAATCGCAACTCGTCATTAAAAAAAAAACAAATAAGAATAGAACTAGATTGATTAATTAAATAAAAAAAATCTCGGTGAAATAAAATAATCCACATAAAAGAAAAAAACACACAAGTTATATCAATATCAAAATAATGCAAACAAACAAGAACCATAATTGCTTATGTGCACAAAAGCTATGCCACAAGTGCACATTAGAGAAATGGAGAAGTCAAATTTGGAAGTTGTGCACACATTGCATGTGTACAATATCAAAAGTGTGTGCAATGTAGACTAAGATCCAAGAAAATAGGCTAGTGTGTATGAATGTGATACTGGATTTGTACAATAGCAAAAGAGTGCGCAAGAGAGCAATTGATGGGAGGTGGTAAAGGTTGCCCGCCAACTTTCATGCCCTCCTTGCCCTTCTTGCCAAGTGTCCACACCCCCGTGGAAAGGTTCCACTAGAGTTTTAAACTTGAATCAAGGTTACTCTATCTATAGGAGAATTTGGAGCGCAATGTAGCATACCCTCATATCCTATAGCTTTCTAGATTTTATTTTCGAGTAGGTTGCTTTTCTAAGATCTAAACAACTTTTCATGGCTTTTTCAAGTTGGCGTAACCTAGTTTTATAATGCAAACAACTATTGGTAAAAGGAAAAATGAAGTGCTTGTAAAGCACGTGCAAAAGTCTATCTAGATGTACTTAACAGATATTTTACGTTTCTTTGGAAGCATTGGATATTCTAAAACATAGTTTAGAAGGTTCAATAGACTTTCTAGTGAGAAAGACATCACGAATAATGTCAATGAAGAGGATACAATTGTTTAACATTTCTATGCTAAATTTGATATAGTAAAGGATAACATTGGTGATGCAATGGAGATTTTCAAGACCTGTAAAAGAAATGGGCATCTTCGGAAGACTTGTGAAATTTTTAGTATTCTATTGAACACACTTGAGGAATAAGATTTTGAGGAATCAATGAATGAAATACATGTAGTTTACAAAGATTTTACATTTCAATGTCCGGAAGCATTGGATAATCTAAAACATAATTGAGAAGGTTCAATAGACTTTCCAAGTATCATGAATGATTTCAGTGAAAAGAATGCAATTGCACAACAATTTTATCTAAATTTTGAAATAGTAAAGGCTATCGTTGGTGAGTGAAACATTTAAATAGATTGGGCTTCCTCAAAAGATTCATGAAAATTTCAATACTCTAATGAACATGCTTGACAAGATCATCATTGAATGCCTTAATGACACGTGCAAAGCTTGTTTGAATGTTTTCAGTTCATTGATCTTTAATTTGATATCTATATCATCTACTTAAACTAAATGAGAAACTTGTACATCGTTGCCAAGCATCATTATGCAAATCATATTCAATTTCAAAGCACATGTCAAAGCTGCAAATGATGGAAATAGTGTTACTATGTCCAAGATAACAAAATACATTTCAATCATATATATTTTGATAGACAATAAGCTCATCATGAGTTTCTCTAGTGCTTGTGCTTGTGAACATTCATGTGAACCAAAGGACAAGCGTTTTGCAAAAATTTGCACAAGATTGAAAGGTGTTTTGACTTGAGAAAAACAATCCTCCGTTGAAATTAAAGTCTAATATGCTACCCATAGCTTTGTCTACTATCATATATTGTATCTTCCTTGAAATCGTTGAAATTAAAGTCTAATATGCTACCCATAGCTTTGTCTACTATCATATATTGTATCTTCCTTGAAATCCCTTACAACTGGCTAAGCAATTACCCCTTCATTGAAGGCCATGCTCTAGTCAACAAGATGAATATCATGGTAATAGCATTCAATAGAAATTACACTTAAGTGTTATCAAAGACGAGGGATTGATGTGTGGACATTTATTGAAAAGGTTGATTATTATGCTCTAGTTGATGTGACATTCCATGGGATAGGATGTCATAAACATTCAAGGGAATAACTAGTATCAAGGTTTATTGCATAAAATGTTAATCATGAAAGGCTATATTGATTATCACCTCAAATCATAATCCCAAATGATTTTGTGGTGAAAATTTTACCTATGCTACAATTTCCTGCTTAGATATACCTTGTACATCAACAATTATGCTCAAACATACCATGCACACCAAGTAGTATGCCGAAGGTGGTTCTTAAATATCTCTGAATCCGAATTTTAAGCGTATGTTTTGGTGAATCATGTTACAAACCTTACATGAGTAAGTTCATACTTGCAAGGGCTCCATTAAGCCATTAAGTTGACATGCTCAAAGTGTATTTCATGGATTTTAGATGGTGCACTGACCACAATGAGATATTTTATTACAGATTTACTTTCAGCAGATTGATTGTTGTTAGCTGTTTGTTGCAAAATGTTATGTTTCTTGTCATGTGTGTCAAACAAAGCAAACAAAAAGCATTTCTGAAGAAAATGAGGTTAAAAGCTTTTTCATTTCCATGCAATTCTATCGAATTCCTGATCTCAAAGAAACCTCACAATGGTGTCACTCATTGCATAACAGCCCTATTTTTAAAGTCTCAGACTCCTTGACAAGTTGAGCTTTCTTTCCAAAAGTCACAAATAAGGTCTTTATTTTTGTTGAATCTCAAATTTAATAAGCTGGTTTCAACACAACTTTTATGGAAATGTTGTGGATATACCCAATAATTGGAAGAGGAACAACACATCACTGATGCATAATTAAGTGCTTGGTACCAGCTCTGATTTTTGTTGTTTGGTAGCATTTCAAGGTAATTTTTTCAAAAAACTCCTACCAAATAGTTTGGAGAAGAGTGAATGTACCTAAACACAACAAATGGATTCAGCTTGGATGATTCCCCAGAACACTTTTTGGGTTAGTGTTAGTGTTACATGTCACCTTTCTGCGTACCGCAAGCACTTCTCACCAAGCATTTGTATAACCACAAATCATCAAACCAGATCACAACAAGGCATGCATGTCAGAACAGTACTGGGGTTCATATCTAACTGTCAACTCATGAAGTTCAAACCATCAACTATAATGCTGGTTGCAAACAAATGGATTCAGCTGGGTTTTACTTCAGATGATTTCCCAAAACACTTTCCGGGTTAGTGTTAGATTTCACCTTTCTGCTTACCGCAAGCACTTCCAACCAAGCATTTGTATAACTACAATTCATCAAACCAGATCATGATAGAAGTATTGCACGTCAGAACAGTATTGGGGTTCATATCTAAATGTCAACTCATTAAGTTAAACCCATCAACTACAATGCTGGTTGCAACACCAACTCAGAAAATGAACTTATCAATTGACATAATTATATTGGTAAATGATAACCGAAAATTTGACAAAAACATTTCTCCTTTGAAATTGCTTTCTATTTATATTTCAGCTCGAATTTATAACTGAGCTAGTAAGCTTGTAACAAAAGTAAAACAAAAATCTGATTGAATGCTTTGTTGAGATCCTTAAACCAGAGATGAAACAAAATCGAGTTGCAAATTGTAACAACAAAAATAACACAGCTCTTGTAGTTACATTGACCTATTCCTGTGTGTGAGATCATGGACATAAAGCCAAGCATACAGAACTGCACATACAGGAAACGAGCTCAAAAACAAAGTATTAGAATCTAAACCATCTACTAACATCCACAAAGGGCAAAGCATAACATTTCAAGCTTTAATGCCAATAACAGTTATCAAGGATTTATCACTTTATGAAGTTGTAATAACCAATTAACTATCCTCTAGAAGACTAGAACTTTCACAGCTGATTACTTTAACTATTAATCTACTTTAAGGAACAAGAATAGGGACAATCTCCCAATCTCAAACAAAACTCCCCTTCATTTGATTGGGGCCTGTGCTCCGATGTTCCATAGGCAGGTCAAATCGAATGTTTTGAAGAAAAATTAGGTGCACCAACATTTTACATAGCTTAGGACGTAGAAAGAACCATGTTCCAAAGCACTTTCAACTGTCTGCACCTTACTTCTTCTTGCCTCCCTTGGCAGCATCTCCTGCTGCTTTTGTCTGCACAAGAAAAACATAATGATTTGTGTCAAGTTTGCACCTTCAGCCACGCAAGTCTAGAAGTCTAGAGCCATAGAGCCATAGTGAACTTCAAGTAGAATATGCAAATTTTTACAGCCCAGTAGCCCAGACCCACTGTGACATTCAAGTAAAATGTGCTAACCTTTTTAACTCCTCGTATTTTCTTGGCACGATTCTTTCTCTCCTTCATCTGTTTTCTGGACTTCTCCACTCTAGTTGCCAAACCATTCTGCCAGTGAATGACATGTCAGTAACGCAAACTCTGATCTGCTTCTTTAGACTAACAATTCTAACGTGAGATTTTTAGTGGATGAACGTGCACACAACTTAATCTTTTATTTCAGGAAAGCAGATGTGAGATATGTTACCCTGACAAGTCGATACTTGGGTTCAAATTTTTTTGCGGCATCTACATTGTCATAAATCAGACCAAACCCAGTAGATTTTCCTCCTCCAAACTTTGTGCGAAGTCCAAAAACAAAGACGGACTGTGTATCCCGCACTTCATACAATGATGCAAGCTTTTCCCGCAGTTGAGCCTGCGGTATCAACACTAATATCAATTTCTCTGATCGGAAGCAATGTCGCTTCTAAATTACAGTAAGGTGACAAAAAATTCTTCAGAATATATAACCAACTTAAAACAGGTACTGCTCTACCAGGACATATAGCCAAAGCTGCAAAATATTCTGGAACACAGATTTCTGAGATACATATAGGATGAGTGTTCCAAAATGTTAAGATCTGCAAGCCGTACATTTGTCATACCATATCTGAGAATACTGTACATTTTCAGACTTAAGACTGTAGTACTGACTCCTTCATACTTATTCCAGTAACACCCTTGAACTTAGAGTTTGTGGGGGAGTCGGTTCATATACACACATACAATGCAGTGCAAACAAGGTGATACACAATTTAACCTGTATATATATGTGAATACATATATACACAGCGTTGAATAGTTTTCAAGTGTTATGCCGATTCTCTATAGCATGTTGTGTAAAATAAATTATGTATCTAGTAATGGTAGTGGTATGGGAAGTAGCAGAGGTGATGTGCTGATTCGGGGAACACACACCCTTGAATGTTTAAGTGTGTGGAGCATCAGAAAATAAGGTTTTGAGATATCAAAGCTATATAGAAATCTTTGGAAGTAGATAAATACACTTCCAATGATAGTACCTACTACCTCATATGGCAAAGAAGATGTGCAATCTTTAACCTTCTGGAGTCCACCTACAGAGTCCCAGGAGTGAGAATATATTCATCATGCATGTGCAGAAAAAATGCTACAACACCCCTACCCACTTCATTAATGCCCAAGATTAAGTGTAGGTCACATGCACAAACATGCATCCAAATTGGCCTTCGTAGATTTGTCACAAAAATGTACTAAGCTTTTTCTTTGGAGGTAAGCGCAAATTCAAACATGATAAAGGCTATCACAAAAGAGCAAGGCTAACCGCGTGAAGTTCCTACATTTCATCATTTAGGCTTGCTGAGAACCTAGCTAAAAAGTGTAACCAGTGGGCAAACTGCACAAATAAAGATCGAAAAATCAGCATAAACCAGTTGCCCGCAAATTGGAAGAAGATCTCAGATGAGAACAGCTGCCCACTGATATGGCGGAAAAATCTATCCATGTTATGTCTAGGAGAGCACCCAACATGACAAAGTAGACATGCAATCTTCATATTGAGATTCTAGTTGACACACTACAAAGGGTTTATTGAGATTCTTTAGAAAAATTTTAAGTTCAGGATAGAATCTGAAGGCTAAGAGCCTAGAACCGCATTCGAAGAAACTTAGCATGAATAGTACAAATGCATTCATGATTCATCAACACGAGCCACAGGCATTTTTCAAATAAGGCTTTGAACTCCAATTTTAGAGTTCGATTTGAAAGAGAGCATAAGTTTTCATATTTCTACCAATGTGAACTCAATCCCATTTTCAAACTCTTGCAATGAATGCACCAAATGCTCACAGTATTGAACTCAAAGCGAGGAACAAAAATTCTAGAAGGCCATTACAAAGGAATAGCCCAGTTTCTGTTCCCTCCCCCTTCAAGGTAATTTCAAGTCCATTGAAGGTAATCGATATCCTCGCAAATTAGATACGAAACAAGCAGCCATTATTTCTGCATTAATTCCCTATATAAGACATTAAAGCTTCAGATAGAATAGGAAAATTCTGTACCTTTGAAACATTTGGACGTCCTGGATGCAGAACATCAATAACCTGCAAGAAAAAATTAGTCAAATAACGACTGAAATCAGACGTCAGAATACTGTCAAAGAAAACAAAAAAATATCACTGTACAATAAAAAAATGATTCATGATCACTTACATTCATCGTTGAACAATGTCCCAGAATGCATAGATAATATTTGGCAAAATGTTACATTAAGTTGAGAAGTATAAACAGGTAGGCAAATTAGTAGAGTGTAAGACGAGCCCCCTGAAAATAGGTCTAGGTAAGGGACGAATAAAGAGGCATCTTTCAATTGAGAGCCTCGTTGCATCTAGCATGGACCAACAGCTAGGTTAGCCTAGAGTATATGAAAAGAACACATGGCTAGTTTGCACTTTCTGATTGCGGTAGTCCCTTTCATGCTATATTCACTCAGTTATAATTAAATGATTTATGTTGAGAACAGTTAGTCTCAACTTGACTGCTGTTCCGAACAATGTCCTTTTGTTTTGAGCAAAAGTCACGTCCTGTTCTCAACAAAAGCACTGTATCAATTTCATGAAATAATGACGAAAAATAACGTTTTACTGAACTATGATAAACGCGACAAGCAGTTAACTGCAAATCACTTAAAAGATACGTAAGTTTAAGAGACTGAATCTAACAAATTGAGAAGACTTTATCACAGCTTTTGATAGAAATTTGAACGTTTGCAAAGAATGACTGGGGTTCAAAAGATCGGCATTTAAAAGAATTCTACACTTGAGCAGCTACACATACACCTTCCTGGTCAGGAATTTTATCTTATAGTTGCCTATTGAAATATTGGTATGCATAAACACGTTTGTAAGAACTGCTTATCTAAAATTTAGGCCATACTGAGCTTACCAAAATAAAATAAAAAAGCCAATGTGCTCGGATAAAGAGCAATAGGAACAAAATAACTGCAAGAGAACGCAATCGCTTCGCTAACAAAAACCGCAAAACTACAGAAACTCTACATAAATATATTTGAGTACAAAATTTCAAAGAAAGTTAAACAGCTATCTGCAAACATTCTTGCTTCAAATTCATTACAATGGCTACAGCAATCACATGCCACAGAATGAAGCGCGCCATGACACATGCAGAAACTGTTAATACATCTTCATTTGAACTCAAAACCAGATTCAAGATCGATGGATCTGACTTCAAAAAAATGAAGGCTAAAACAGGAAACTCCAATACACGCTACTTACAAATTGTTTACGGGACAACAAACGATTGGTCATGAACTTCCGCGTGCGGATGGTGTAGGTCTTCGCGTCCGCCATGGCAACGATGCAGCTGCTGCTCGATTACCTGTTCGCAAGATCGCCACAAACTTTGGCTACTGCAGCTGCCACAACTCCACTGAAGAGCGATCTTAACAAAAGACGATGATTGAATGAACAAAATATTGAAACCCTCGACAAAAACCTAAATATGGACGGCCACGATTACCTTGCCAGTTTGTGCATCGACGGTTCAAATAAAAGAGGAAATTAAGATTAGGTGTACGGACAATGTGGACACCACGAGCCTGGAGGACCAAGTTTCTCTAAATAATAAGAAGGGAATGGACAAATAAATAGACACCATCAACTAAGCGCAGGTTTAGACTCATTTACCCCACGTGCACATTAGCCTATGTCATTTTAGCACCTAAGAGAACGGTCGACACGTTCTCTCCAAGAGCTAATTTTTGAAAAATTTACAAAACCTCTTCATCCGTTGAACCACCTCACATGCCATACTTCGGCATTTCACTTGGGGGGCCTAGCCACTTTGGTTGTTATCAACAAATTAGCAACTACAAGTATCCATTTTGACTTGTCAATCAATGCATCTTAAACCAACCAAGTTGGGGCCATTGCCATCACCAAGAGTGGTCATGTGAAACCACACTAAGGTGATGACCATGTGCATTGTATTCTTACATTATTCAACCTTTCTCACATTGTATTTCCAACAACATGTTGACTAGTTAGAATCATTTCAAAGTATGTGCAACACTAGCTCCCCCAAGCACATGGCAAGCATACGTTAGAGCATACTTTTTAACGAACCCTTCCCCTTTGAGACTTTGCTTGAGTTGGCACTATATGTGCACATGAGGCAGCGCACATGGAAGTGACCAAGTGTAATTTTTGAAACCAAACCAATTGTTGTGGGTAAGTTGCCAATAACAACTCAAGGTCCAATCGCAACCATCCCTTAAAAATTTAACAACTCATAGCAATAATAAATCATAAAAATATGGCCCCTAGATTGTCCAAATTTTGACTCCCAATTCTATCAAATGAAAAAGCTCTTAGTTGCAGCTTAAATTTAGCTACTATCTATATCCATCAAACCATTCATACATAAAAATTAAGAAATTAAGCTCAAAAGCTTCCAAACAAGGAAACGTCATGAGCTCAATTTACTCTTCTCCTAAGCTCCAGCCTGCATATAATGTGTTGACAATAGAGAATCCAATACTAACAACAAATTCACCACACATTAGCCAAATGTGTTAGAATTCCTACCTCATCCTATTTTTAATGAGGACCTGACAAGTCTATTGAATTACAAGGTATTCGAAACAGTCCGTAGAAATACAAAAGATTACGGAACAATGCATTAATACACTTGTTATGATTACAATTGTTTTTGAGACTTACGATCTTACGCTTGCTTGCGGCCTTTTACACCCATTTACGAGCTTATGCTTGCTTACGAGCTTTTACGCTTGTTTACGGGCTTACGCTTGCTTATGAGCTTTTGTGTCTGCTTATGGGCTTACGCTTTTTACGATTGCTTACAGAATTTTACGCCTACTTACGGGCTTAAACCTTACGACTATTTATAGGAATTTACGTATGCTTATGGACTTACAACTTTATGACTACTTACAGGCTTCTGCACCTGCTTACGGACTTACGCTTCACGATTGCTTACATGCTTTTACACCTGCTTATGGTTACGATTTTACGACTGCTTATGAGCTTTATGCCTACTTATGGGCTCACGACTTTACAACTACTTACAAACTTTTATGCCTATTACAGGCTTACAACTTTTAGGCCTGCTTACGGCCTTGCACTTACCAGCTTAATTAGATCAATAAAAAATATAACAAACTCAACATCGGCTATCTATGCAATAATCTTGCGCATATCATTATTGTCTTATCAGTTTCACACTAATATGAGAAGTCCGAGCAACATCTAAATGCTTTGTATCCTTGTATACAACAAGCTGTTACCTCGAATGATAGTACTTTTCAAGGTTCATTCTAAAATACTGTAATGCATGAATGTTGCTTGCCAATCTTTGTCTTTTTATTTTGCATCATCTCTGATAAGAATTCTTAATACTAGCTCCACTAATTGTTTAGGTTCAAGATTCAACTTTGTACAATCCTACATTGTTTTATAGTTCTGTCTATTCATATTTAAAGTTGCTAACGATTTAACTAGCTACCTATCGAAACCAATCTCTCTCTTTTTAGTCTGCATCATCTTTGATAAGCATTTTTTATACTAGCTTGTTGGAGGGTTTGCATATATCGAGGCAACCCTAAAACTCCTACGTCCGACACCAGTTTTACTTCAGAAGATTCTTCTTATGATCTTAATATATTCTGTAATGCATCAGACATCGAAGTAAATTATTGAGAATAATGATTCATCGGATGATGGAGAAGAATTCTTTGATGTTTGCAATGCAGATGATGATATAACTGAATCAGAAGCTGTAGACCAGAATTCTGATAATTCTAATGTAGATGATAAAGATACAGATGACGAATTTGACGAATCTGAGCAAGAATTTGGTAACAAAGACCAGGCTGACAACAAGAAGAAATCTATGGAGTCAGTCATACACGAATTCATGGGCATACACAGGCCAGTATGACGGAAGGTATAATTTTGCCAGATTCTATAGAGTTAATTGAACTTGCACCTGGAAAATTTGTGCATGTTTCTAAGTCCCTTGGAAAGGAAAAATTAGCAGAATTTACCGAGCTATTGAAAGAGTACCAAGATGTTTTTGCATGGTCGCTCGAAGATTTGAAGGGAATTGTTGACTTTGGCGAGCACTGCATTGACCTTAAAGAAGATGTTTTTTCTGTTCGACAAAGACAATATCGTCTCAATCCGAAGTACTCTCTTATGATAAAAGATGAACTCAACAAGCACCTTAAGGCAGGTATTCTTTATCCCGTCTTATGTAGTGAATGAGTGTCTCCTATTGTTGTAGTTCCAAAGAAGAAGACTGGCAAGATTCGAATTTGCCAGGATTTCAGAAAGTTGAATCTTGCTACAAAGAAAGATCACCATCCATTACCCTTCACGGATTCCATTCTAGACCAGGTCGCTAGGCAAGAACGTTACAATTTCTGTAATGGCTTCTCTGACTACAATCAAGTTGGAGTAAGGAAGGAGGATCGACTGAAGACCACGTTTACTACCGATTGGGGCACTTATGCCTATAATACATTGCCCTTTGGTCTTTGTAATGCACCAACTACTAGATAATTATGATGCTAATTTTTGCTACTTTCCTAAGAACAATTCTCGAAATTTTCATTGATGATTTCTGTGTTTATAGTAATATTAAGTCTCATATTCAAAAATTGAAGCTTACATTGCAGAGGTGTCGAAACACTTGTTTGTCACTTCACCCCGAAAAATATTTTTTCGCATGAGAGAAGGTATACTTCTGGGCCATAGAATATCCAACAAAGGAATTGAAGTCGACAAAGATAAAGTCAAAGTCATAAAAAATCAGTTGATACCAACAAATGTACGTGAACTAAGAGGTTTTTTAGGACATGTTGGTTATTATCAAAGATTTATCCATAATCATGCCTATATTGTTGCAGCCCTTACACAGTTACTTAAGAAGTACATTGCTTATATTTGGACGACAACACAACAGAAAGCATTCCGAGAACTTAAGCACAGACTAATAAATGCTCCAATTCTGAGACCACCTAACTGGATGAAACTATTTCATTGCTATGTTGATGTGTCAGCATTTGCTATTGGTGTTTGTATGAGCCAGAAGGACGAACAAAAGAAAGACCATCCGATATACTATGCTAGTCGCCACCTTAGTTCCTCGGAGAAAAATTATTCGGCAACAGAAAGAGAAGCACTTGGAATGATTTTTACTGTAAATAAATTTTGGCATTATTTGCTGGGATATGCTCTTATACTCCATGTTGATCATTATGCTTTGAAGTAACAATGTTCTGTATAAGCTTGGTGCAGATCATCAGCTAAGAAGGTGTCTTGAAGCGGAAGATATTCCAAAGGTTATTCAAGCCTTACATCCCGAAGATGCCGGTGGACATTTCGCCATGAAGAACACTGTTAATAAGATTTTGACCGCCAAATATTGGTGGCCTACCATGTTTAAGGATGTTTCTATGTATATTTTGTCCTATGATCCATGCCAAAGATATGGTAAACCAACCAAATTTATGAATTGGTCGTTGATGCCAATTATACCCCTTGCACCATTTGAAAAGTGGGGGATTGACGTTGTTGGTCCAATAACGCTAGTAACTCGACACACTAAATGTTGATATATTTTGGTTGCGACGGATTATGCAACGAACAATGTTGAAGCGGAAGCGACGAAACGAAATGATGCAAAAACTGTTGTCGCTTTTCTATTCAAATCTATTATCACATGTTATGGTTGCCCTCTTGAGTTAGTCAGTGATTGTGGTACTCATTTTCTAAATGATACGATTCGACTATTGACTACTTATTTTTTGATCAAACACAAAAAGGCAACCCCGTATAATCTGAAAGCCAATGGATTAACTAAAAGAGCGAATGGGATATTATGCAAGATCCTGAATAAGATCATTGTTCCACATGCTACAGACTGGGATAAAAATTTACCTTCAATGAAAATAACTGGATTTCAAGAATATTCTTTCAACTTGATTCTTAACCAGATTATGAGTTCCAAATTCTACAATCAACCAAGTAATTAAAGACCATTTTACACACATGCCTTTACCAAGATAAACATTATACAATAATCTAGAACAGCATCTAGAGATTACAAAGTTCTGCCGAATTCCAAAATTCAGTTTACCATTCTTGAAACCATTAGGATTTGGTATCCAATTGAGCTCACAGTGATACTCTCACTAATTTATTCTCTATTCCTCAATTAAGAAATACTCACCCAATAATTCAGTATCCTATGCACACAATTTTTTAATGAATCCAAATGACTCATACATTATGTGTCTTACAAGCAATACCCACAAAACAAACAGTTTCCAGTGAATTCTCTTCACATTGTCAATTTTACCAATTAACTTCTAGAGGAGTAAATCAACTACTCGAGTTAATTGCCCATGGTTTAAAAATCTTAAATGTTCAGGTGCAGCTTTTGATTGTACTAGTACAACACCACATTTAGATCCATGTCCAAATCACTTTTAAGTTAACCTATAGATCTATCAGAATAGTGTCAAGAATTAGATATGCAACATCAAGCATTCACCATAAGCAATCACCACAAGAAGGCGGAAGAAGAACACGTACTGTCACTCTATCACACTAACTCATACGGAATGTAAAATGTACAAATAAACCCTAAACCCTGATAGAGAGAGAAAACCTACGAGTAGACTAAGAGACTAGCTTACGGCTATTGACAGCTGGTCACAGCTGTCAACATTAATGTTCATCGTAAACAGTAACAAAGAAGTTTATCATTGATCATTGATTTCTAACACTCTCCCTCAATGATAAAATTACATTTTTCTATCCCTAATAGAGTACGAAACCTCTAAAATTTACATCTACCTAATGACTTAGTAAAAATATTTGCCTTTTGATCTTCAGATTTACAAAAAACAAGATCAATGGCTCCATCAAGAATTTTCTCTCAAACAAAATGGTAGTGTATTTCGATGTGCTTGGTTCGAGCATGTAAAACTGGATTTTTGGCAAGGTGAATGCAACTTTGATCATCGCAAGATATAGTAGTCGCATCCACCTGTGGTTGACCTAAATCCACAAGCAATCTTCGTAACCATACCGCTTCTTGTGTAGCATTGATGAGTGCTCGATATCTAGCTTCTGTCGATGATAAGGCTACTGTAGGTTGCTTTTTGCTGCTCCATGAAATTGCAGTTGTACCATAACTGAATGTATGACCACTTGTAGATCTTCTGTCATCAATATTATCTGCCCAATCGGCATTTGTATAACCTACCAACATTGGCGTTTCAGGTTGATCATACTTCAAACCAAAATTCAATGTCCCTCGAATGTATCTATGAATACGTTTAGCATACTTACGGTGTGCTTGACTAGGATCTTGCATAAATTGACTAACAACACCAACAGCATAAGAAATATCAGGTCGTGTGTGTGTCAAATAAATCAAACTACCCACCAGCTGTCTATACAAATAAGCATCCACTTTCTCAGATTCATCATATGCAGTAAGCTTCATGTTGACATCCATAGGTGTACTCAAAGGCTTACAATCTTGCATATTGAACTTATAAAGCAAATCTCGTGCATATTTGCTTTGTGTAAGAAAGACCATGTCTTCCTTTTGCCATACTTCAATGCCAAGACAATAGTGCATCAATCCTAGATCACTTATGTCAAAAGCTTTGGAAAGATCTCATTTTATTTCATCAATTAAGCTCTCATTACTTCTTGTAATAATCAAATCATCCACGTACAACACAATGAACACTATATCTGAATCTTGCCTTAGAATGTAAAGATTAGGACCAGCATCACTCTTTATCATTCCCCTTCGCTTGAAGTGTTCATCAATGCAAGAGTATCACACCCGTGGTGCTTGCTTCAATCCATAAATGGATTTGTTGAGCTTACAAACGAGATGCTCTCTCCCTGGCTCAACAAATCCTTGAGGTTGTACTAAGTACACCTCTTCATCCAGCACTCCATTAAGAAAAGCAGATTTAACGTCCATTTGCTAGATCTTCCAACCATAGAAAGCAGCAATAGCAATGCTAGAACGTATAGTTACCATCTTAGCTGCGGGTGCGAAGGTTTCTTCAAAATCAATACCTTTCTGTTGCTCAAATTCTCTCGCAACCAACCGTGCTTTATACTTGTTGAGTTGCCCATTAGCTCCATATTTGATCTTGTATATCCATTTGCAAGTGATAGGCGTTTTACCAACAGGTAGCTCAACCAAGTTCCACGTCCTATTTTTCGATATAGCTTCCATTTCTGTTTCCATAGCTTCACGCCACTCCTTGTGCTCCTTTGCTTTATCAAAAGTTTTTGGTTCCTGAGCCTTGAGCACAGAACCCATTAGGGCTAGATTCATCTCTAATCTTGCAGGAGGTTTTCGATTTCTACTTGATCTTCTAAGCTCTTCCTGCTCACTTGATTCGGGAGTATCTCCTTTATTAGCATCACTTGTTACTAACAAGTACCACTTAGGCACTCTCCTAGGAATCTCATTATTGACCCTGTCTTTTTCCATTGGCTCTTCCATATCGACACCAACTTCTTTCTTCACTTGCATTTTAGCTTTATCATCAAAGGGATCAATTGTCAATTTTATTTGGTCATTTTGACCCATCTCATCAAAAGTAGCATCTCTGGAAATCACGATCTTTTGTGCATCTGTGTCATACATCTTGTATGCCTTGGCTCTTTCATCATATCCAAGGAAAATAGACTTAACAGCTTTTGCATCCAGCTTCTTTCGTTTTTCATGAGGTACATGAGCGTAAGCATTACAACCAAATATTCGTAAATGAGACATTAGGTTTCTTTCCAGTAAAAGCTTCGTAAGGTGTCTTACCCTCCACGGCCTTCGTAGGACACCGATTCAAGATATGAGTAGTTGTGTTGCATGCTTCTGCCCAAAAAGTATTTGGCAAACCCTTGCTCTTAAGCATTGCCCTAGTCATCTCCACAATGGATCTGTTTTTCCGTTCTGCAACTCCTTTCTATTGTGGTGAATAGGGTGTAGTGGTTTGTCTCTTGATCCCCTGATCCTTGCAAAGTTTATAAACTCTGTTGAAAAATACTCACTGCCACCATCTGATCTGAGGGTCTTAATATAACAACCAGATTGTTTTTTAACTAGAGCCTTGAACTCTCTAAACTTGGCAAAAGCATCAGATTTCTTGCTTATGAAATAAATCCAGATATGTCTACTATAGTCATCAATGAATGTGATGAAATAGTAACAACCACTAATGGACCTAGTTTGTATTGGTCCACACATATATCACTATGAACAAGATCAAGAATGCCATTGGCTCTTTTTGCTCCATCTTTGGGAAATCTCTCTCTATGTTGTTTTTCCAAAATGCAACCCTCACAAATTTTTCCTTCAAAAGAGATGTCAGGCAATCCAACAACTAGAATACCTCTTTTAAGAATTTGCAAGCTTTGAGCACTGATATGACCAAACCTTTGATGCCAAAAATCACTTCGACTATCAACAATGCTTACCATAGCTTGAGTAAAAGATCTTGCATTCAATTTGTAGAGTCGATTCTCGTTGACTCTAGCTCCTATAGCAATCACTTTGTAGTGATTCTTGATATCTTTGACAAGACATTTGTCACTGTCAAACTCAACCTTGAGTTGTTGATCAGCCATCGTCCCAATAGATAGTAGATTGTTAGCTAAGCCAGGTACATATTGCACATTGTTTATATGCTTTATTTTCCCGTTGGCTAACTTCACTGGTACCACTCCAACTCCTTTAACATATAGCAATTTGCCATCAGCTTTTCCAACTTCATCACCATTGTTAGTTTTCTTGAGTTCTGAAAACCACTCTTTCCTTGAAGTCATGTGCTTGGATGCACCACTATCAATGTACCAGGTTTCCTTGGCTTCATCACTTGTCATTAACAATTTTGAACTCTCACCTGTGTCATCTTCATATTGATCATCATCGTATTGATGTTGATCAGTATAATTGTCTTCATAATAATAGTCATCAAATTGATGTTGATCAGCATAATTTCCCGCTTGCCATTTGTCTTTTCTTTGTTCCATCTCCTTCTGTTTCTTGAAGCATTCACGCTCCCAGTGACCATGTTTGTTGCAATACCCACAATTTCCAGGTTTATTTTGTCTTGAATAGCCGCGTCCTTGACCTCGGTCTTATGCTCAATATCGATTCTTATTGATCGATTATCCTCTTTTGTGGAAGATAGTATTCTTGCAATCGTTGCACCAAAAGCACCTTCGATTCCAATTACCTCGATTCGAACTATCATTGACTTACTCATGAAATTGTTGAAATGATCCTCGGCTTGAGTTTCCTCCTCTCGATTGATACTTTCCACGGCCAAATCTTCCACCTCGTCCTCGAACTGCAAGAGCTTGATCATAGCTCCTGTTACGATGATTCAAGTTCTCTTGACGTTGCTCTTCTTGCAAAAGCAATCCACCTAGTTCTTCATAGGTTGGAAGATTTTCTCTTGTGGCTATACTCGTCACAAACATCTGATGTGACTCACTCAGACTATTCAATGTCAATTGCACGATCTCATGATCTTGTACTCGCTCTCCAACTGCTGCTAATTGATCACGGATCTCTTTGATCTTCAGTATGTGATCGGCAATAGTTGCACCATCATCCATCCGCAATGTATGCAACTTTGTCTTTAAAAATAGTATTCGAGATGTATTTGTCGTTTCAAACAATGCCTTCAATGTATCCCACGTTTCTTTTGGTCCTTCTGAATCTGAAATATAGGGAATAATTGCATCTCTAACTGATAAATTGATGACATTTTGGGCTTTCCATCTTCTCCTATCAAATGCCCGCTGATCTTCTTCAATCATTGGCCTTGTCTCTTCACCTGTCACGATCTCCCATAGCTCCTTTTCCATCAAAATGTCCTTCAATTTGAATTTCCAAACTGCATAGTTGTCAGCACTTTCCAATTTGCTTGACTCATTAAGAACACTCTCTCTTAGAGTTGCAATCACTGGATAGATGAGTCTGGATCACAAAATTTATTCTTACCACAAAACTGTAAATTTTTGGTTGTACACCTGATATCAGTATGACGTGCGGGTGCACGACTGCTCGGGATTCTCTTTACCTCTGGCGCGTCGCTCCGATATTGGTACTGATATGTGATATCGGTATGACGCGCAAATGTACGACTGCTCTTGGTTTTCTTTACCTTTGGCGCGTTGATCCAATATTGGTACGGATATGCTATATCTGTATGACGCGCGGATGTACGACTGCTCAAGATTTTTCCTACCTCTGGCGCGTCGATCCAATATTGGTACGAAAAAGATTAAAAATAGAGAGAATATTCTAGATTCTCCACTTCGGCGCGGCGGCTACGCCGTCTCCTCTTTGCAAAGATTTCGAAATGTGTGATCATTCAAAAGACAAAGATCAGTAATGTGAAAAGTATGAAGCCTTCTAACTCTGAATGGTAGTACTAGACACTGTCTAGTGTGATTTGCGATACTCCAAATAGACATATGAGAGATTTCTTGGCAAACCTCTCACACAAATAGCACTTTCCACAATAACTAGGAAGTATTGTAAAAATCTCCCCCACTCAACAAATTTTCAATCTGTCTGATGCTGCCCTGGCCTTTTTGATGCCTCTGGGACTGTGCTTTTGTTCCCCACTGATGATTCTGAGCTCCAACCCTACAAAATACACCAAAGAAGAATTTCTTCCAACCGTTTTTGTCTCTCCAAGCCTTCACCTCCCGTGAAGGACTTTCTCACTTCGTTGCGGAGCTTGTGACAAGCTGTATCCACTGATCAGGCACGCAGGACTATCGTTGCTCTGATACCATGTCAAGAATTAGATATGCAACATCAAGCATTCACCATAAGCAATCACCACAAGAAGGCAGAAGAAGAACACGTACTGTCACTCTATCACACTCACTCATACAGAATGTAAAATGTACAAATAAACCCTAAACCCTTATAGAGAGAGAAAATCTACGAATAGACTAATAGACTAGCCTACGGCTATTGACAGCTGGTCACAGCTGTCAACATTAATGTGCATCGTAAACAGTAACAATGAAGTTTATCATTGATCATTGATTTCTAACAAATAGATCTGTTAACTCTGCAAGTAATTGTCAAACACAATACTCGACCATATGTCTATGTTCAACGACTAGGTTAAGTGCACCAGATAATCTTAGTAACCAGGAATACATAGTAGAACCAAACAAGATTAGTCGTGCACATATGAGAAAATCTCACTATGACCCAGTACATAAACACATATGTTTTTATCTGGCAGATTCCTCAAAAATCCTCATATGTTACTCACATATTTCACTGAGAATCTTGTAACTCAGCTACAAAAGATTCTAGTTCTCTTGAGTAAATAACATATCTGGGAAATCTCTGAAGTGAATAATTCCACATCACAAGTTAACCAACCATCATACTTTTACCATAATAATTTATTCATCCAATCAACCTACTTCAAATCTTAGTGTACAAACCAAGATTAGGCTGACTTATACAGACATCTTATAAGGTTAAGATTAAAGCTTTATTCCTCTAATCCAATCCATAACTAAATGGTACTTGATAGCCCACCAGTGAACCTTATTTTAATCTTTACCACTACTTCCCATAATCATGAATATCCAACAGCAAAACTCCCAAAACTACTCTAGTTCCAGATTATTTAAAACAATCACTAGAGATCTCCTCTATTCCACTGGATAGTTCCACCATTGCACACAAACTGGATTCCACAAAAGAAATCTATGCAACTGGTTGATCCCATTAAAGTCTTATTCTTATCATTTTCTTCTCTCTCTTTTAAAAGAAATTCCATATTTCGATGACTGGCAAGCAGAGTGAGAAAAAGAAGATTTACTTTGGTTATGGGACCAACTTAGCATAGAACAAAAGGGATGTCTATGTTGGGCCATAATCCAGAGAAAATTCAAAGTTCGCCATTCAGATCAATGGAATTGTACATAGGCTCAACATTTTTGTATGCCCTGGAGTACATCCGGATAAAGGAGTACCAATTTTTGAAGCATAGCGACTCGAAACAAAAATTTTGAAGAAAGCATGCAAAGTTCAACTTATATTTACCAGAAGGCCGGGCGAATATTGAAGAATTCGACGACGCAGGTTTGTTGTTGAATATCAACATGGCATATTTGGAGCTGTACAATACATACACCGACTGGGAGCGAAAATTTTCAAGCTATTATGCAAAAATTAAGCACAACTTATAGGATAGAATGATATCACGCGAATACAAATCTTTCTATACATATACTTATTGGCCGTTTGGCACTTTTGCAGCCAAGACATTATTTTTTGTTCAAAAATTATTTGTAAAGTGCAAATTTATTCAGTTTTCATCTACTTTATTTGAACAAATTACACTTAAGAAAAGTTCTAAAGAGGACTTTCAGTTAGTACATAAACTATTCGATGGCACTCTACTCCTTGTAAGGTTGTCAGCATACGACAACTTACCTATCGAGAGATATACCAGAGCAAAGGAAGACATATTATTGCTTGAGTGCCAGAGAGATTTGGAAATGGCGCAACAATCACATAATGATTTTAATACATGAAATCCTTTCCAGATTTTTGTATATGGCGTTGCAGATTATGCGATGCTGAGCTTTCATATGTGATGATGCTTATTTTATGTTTGAATCAACATTTGATTCTAAAATATCAAGTGAAGGTCATATATTCAACGAATGAAAAAATATCTTCACATTTGACCTAACGAATATTTAAAAGGTGAAGTATTCAACGGTACAAAAATATTCTTTTCTAAAGAATGAATAAATCTCGAAACGAAGATTATCTATTCACGAGGACGTTTCACATTTGAGGAGGGGGATATGTGATACCACATATTTGCTAGATAATGAATATTTTCTCAAATATGGCAATTTATACTTGGAAATGAAGATATGTGTTGGACAAATGCAAATTATAAAGAGGCCTTTATCATTTTTTGGGATATGAATGCTAAGGACCCATCTTCTATTAAAGGACAAGACCTCCTGAAATGAAACGATGTCTGGAACACGAAGCGATTAGATTCGTATCGTCACTTCAAACTAGAGTAAATTAAACTCTTAGTGAAAGTTACCTTCAATGGTGTAATTTACATGTATTTATAACTCATTTATTAACTAGAGTTAGTAATAGAGCATCGCATCTGGAATCTATAGATGTGTGTTTGCTCATTCCATAGGTAATATAAATGAAGACACGCTTCATTCTCACACCACCGAGAGAAAGAGAGAGTTCCTGTATTGTGAGATTGAAGAAGTGAATAGAGCGTCGAAGATTATTTTTCTTGATTTCTGTTCTCCGCACTACTGAGTGTGAGTGATTTTGAATCGAGTATGCATTACTTAAATCATTCTTTGGTCAGACAGTACAATAGTTCATTATAGTCGTTTGCTGTGTTTCCGTAAAGTTGATCTAAAGAACTGTCTTTAGTTTACCCGTCTGTGCGAATACTTTGTGTTCGACACCCGAGTAAAGTATCCCTTGGTGCAGTTTTCCACAATCACTGATAGTGAAGTATGTGTGCATGTGAAATGTTAGTCCTTGCTTGAGAAATTGAGTTATTGATCTATATTCGTGTTGCTAATGAAGATAATTGTTTCTAACATATTCGCGAACTATTTGAGTTCTTTAACCATGATTGGACTTTAGTTGTTGAGGACTTCTGTCTAGAACATATCAATTCACAAATAAGATTAACTATTTGTCTGTTCGTACATGTCTACATTGAACATAACATAGATCCATGTTGACAACTTGATGAGTCAAACTGTAGTTTGTCATCACACACCCACAACAAAAGTAATATTGGTTACTTATAAAATGTATGTTGACAACCATATTAACACTCGACTCCATTTCATTCGAAATAAATCAGGACTGTACCAATTTAACAACTTTAAAGTGCTATCTCCTTGGGAAACGACATAAATACACCACGTATCTAGCAATTCTTTGTTGGTATATTACAACAAAAATTCTAGAAAAAGTCATTAAATGCAGTACTAGGCAAAGGATGCACTTAGGCGAGGGCTGAGACCTACATAACCTTCGTTGAGATACCCTATTGGCCAGGAACCTTCGCCGAGAATTTTGGAAGCTATTTTCATAGTATTGAACATGCCTGCAAATTTTTGTCTAGAACTAAATAGCCAAACTAGTACTTTGTCTAATAAAACCTCCAACATAGCTCTATTAATTGTTCAGGTTCAAGATTCAGCTCTATACGATCCTACATTAATCTATAGTTCCATCTATTCATATTCAAAGTTGCTAACTGACTAACCAAATTAACTAGCCACCTATTGAAACGATCATGGTTGTCTATGATGCCTCAACTAGTTGAGAGTAGAGTAATGAATATGCAAAATTTTTATATTGATACATAATCAATAGGTAGTTTCATCTATCTAATTATTAAACCAGGTATCTAAGGTTATTAAAAAAAAAACTTGGTGCTTTGCTTGACATTTCATGTTTATGATAGATAGAATAGATTTCAAAGTGTTGTTGTTGCAAGTCAATAAACAAAAGGGTTGTCTCACACCAATAGAGAACATTGACACATGGCACCCATACGTTCCATAGCTCCAGCCAATGTTCTGTCTCATGTAATGAGACTATCACCTCAGGTAAATTGTTATGTGCCCTTATGGATACATCACACAACTTGAAGCTCTCTTGCTCTTCGTCTCTCTCTTTCTCCTCCAATGTAATGTGATGTAATGGTTCCTTTGAGATTCACATGATAATAACTAGCGAAGTGTGCCCGCCGATGGTGTGTGTGTGTGTGTGTGTGTGTGTGTGTGTGTGTGTGTGTGTGTGTGTGTGTGTGTGCACAGAGAGAGGAGGGGGAGGGGCGCCCTCCCTGCACCCCCCTCCTGTACACCCTCCCTATGCCCTCCCCACTCGCTCTCGCGCGGCCTCCATGTGCCCTCCCTGCGTGCTCCCCCTCTTGCACCCCCACCCATGCGCCCTCCATGTGCCCTCCCTGCCCGCCCTCCTTATGCGCCCTTCCTGCACGCCCTCTCGATGCCCCCTCCCAGAGAGAGAGTAACAGAACATCACATAGTCCCTCTTGACAAGTCAAGACCAAACCCTTTGAACCCTTTAATTTATAGCATAATAGGTTACAATATAGCCGTATAAAGTTTAACAGTACAAAGTACCAAAAACTGAAGCAAGTTTTAGGACACCCAGCTGTTACCTGCCACCATCCCACAAAACAAAACCACATGAGTTAGTCAAGTGAGGAAGACAAGTGTCATAGTTGAGCATCAATTGTTATCCATGTCCGAAACAAGATTCACTACTTTACCAGCCTGATTGCAATTACAAAAAGTTATGTCCAATCTTCCCTATCAAGCATTTCATAAATAGCAACACATTTTGCCCTTTAACGTAACCGTATTAGGGCAGATGTCATTCTGATTAGTACAAGAGCAAGAACAATGTATTATGTTCAGATGAGCATTCAGTATGTAAGCAGCCATTCTACACTACACATATGACAAGAAACTTGACATTGGTATCGGTGCCAGGTACTAGGGCAGATCCGTGCCATACTAGCCCCATGCATTTCCACAAAGATCGTAGGGAGTCCAGGCACCTTATAGTCTGGACAAATCCATGTCATTCAGACACACCACGGTCGAGTTCTTACTGAGTTATTAGCTTACTTTAAAGCAACCACACTTAAGTCAATTAAACACTTTGTTAAATGACGGACATACGACGTAAGTAGTATTACGACAATGCTTTCAAAAAACACCATTCTAAGCATATAGCTAACTCTCACAAGCGTGACTTGCATCAGTGCGTATTCTTAATAGGGGTATCGTGTCATTACTCAATTAGGGGTCTTCGATAATGTCGTTTTCATTATAGCATGCTATTATCATAGCTACTACTATATAAACCTTCAAAGTATGCATACTAGTGCATTCAGATATAGCGTAATTATTCTGGTAACACTCCTCTTCCTCATTATATCCTAGTTAAACCATCATCACCATTGAGAAAATGAAAAACAGAGATATCATCACGTGTTACTTATACTTGAAGAGCAAGTATATACCTCATATCCAGTCAAGCTTAATAAGCATTGCTTTAACCATAAAGAGAGCACTATGGTAGCCTTTGTTGAGTAACAAAAAACAATTTCAAGGCATGCACTCACAATACTCATAACCACAGCATGTAGTGAGCATACTAGAAAACTCGGGATGGTCCATCGCTGCTCATAGCACGATCTATACACGTGGATTCAAGGCATGCATGTATACAAACAGTGACCAAAATGTAAAGTGCAAGAGTAATAGTATACTTGTGATGGTCCATCGCTGCCCTCAACGCAAACTACTGCTGCTCAAGCAATAAGTATGATGATTTAATTGAGCATTTATTGCAAAAACGCATGGCAGTAGGTAGGCCGCATGCAGCGGTCCATTAATCATGCCATCATCTTGATTATCAGAGATAAGCAAAGCTTAACACAGTCACGTTGAAATGACTGTTCTAACAACGAACAATCATTTCAACGTGACTGTTCGTTGTTAGAACAGCCAGTAAAGTTGATAAAGTTTGTATTCATACTTTTGAAATGTTGTATCCAAAGCGCTGAGGCAGCGCCCACTTGTTCAGTTGTGCGGATCAATAGTGCTATTCAATATTGGTTAATCGCTGATAGAGCCATTCAATAGTGTTATTTGGCATTACGAATACTTGAAAGTAGAAAGAAAGTGGCGCCAAACTATATTGGATCTCTTACCTTGGCTTCGTAGTATCTGAAGCCCAATTACTCTTCCAATGGAAATCGCAAGTCTCTTCTATTCCAAGCTTCAGTTGTGGAAGTAGAGAAGCAAATACAAGAGAGAAGAATGGCAGAATGCGGATTTATGTGAATCTAAAGGCGCTTAATGCAGTCACCAAAAAGGATCATTTTCCTTTACCATTGATTTGAAATAAATGTCTCTGCACCAATCACTTGCTGCACACTGTTAGATCATTTCATCCAAATGTGCACAGATCTTAGCCATCAAAGCAACCAAAGTTTCCCTCCAAAGGAAAAATTTGAATTTTTTTTTCCCTTTTTGGCCATTTACATAAGTCTTAGCAAGGTAAGGCAATTAAATAGATGTCATACCATACGGGTAAATTCCTTCCATGAAGTATTAGCAGGTAAAAACCAACGTAGTAACTGCATAATAGAGCTCATGAGAGAGAGAGAGAGAGAGAGAGAGAGAGAGAGAGAGAGAGAGAGAGAGAGAGAGACCACAGTTAGCTAGGTGTCTCAGGGGGCAGTTAGCACCCTTGAGACGGAGTGCTACTGCCCACCAAAAGAAAATCTACATTTATTGGTAAAGTGAAAAGACCAAAAAACATGTTGTGTAGGAAATTTTTGTTACTATTCCGTAGAGTCTTCCTTTCATAAAGCCATTTTTTTGTGTCTGATTGCTACAACAATACATAGCAGCAATAAACTGTGCAAGAATAACCTTATAAGAGTTAAAAATCGGTCTATTGGATGCCAAGTGAATGAACTGCAAACAAGGAAAAGGTAATTCCTTTCTTTTATCAAACTTTTTCATATAAAAAATGCTAGACTCATAATTAAAGGTCGTGGTATTATTCATGAAGTTTACCATATTGCCATTAGTTTCCTCACTTTTGACGGTCAAATACTCCAGAAGATAAATCCATTTAGCATTATTATTGGTATGTGGTTGTTCTTTATCCAAAAATAAAAGAGCTGCCGGATTTTCAATAAAACAAATGTCATCAATATATCGAAAGGTATTCTTAAATGCCCGGAGATATTCCAATTGTCCAAGTCTGGCAAGTCTTTTCATAAACTGTAATTCATAAAAAGACAACTACCTGTTACACCATGTAGGGGAACATGCAAAGCCCATGGATATGCCACAAACCTGTCTCCAGGCTTTGTTTTCGAGTCTGACAATGCATCAGTAAATCATTCCATTGGCAAAGTAGTAATTTGTTTATAAGAGTCCACTTATTCGTGTTGGGTTGCTAATCCATTTCCATTTACATTCCTCATAAGTAGATTTCCACTTATAAGCAAGATTTTCGTTCTTGCTGAATTTGAAAGCATGTAGGATCATTGTTCGTATGATAGTCTTAAGCCCATCTGGGCCATTAAGAGGAATGTTTTCATAGCACTTAGAGATATCAATGGACCACATAGAAGTGATTTTGTGTGGCACGTTGAGATACAAGTCAATGGATGAGTCGCACTACCAAAATGTGTTGGTATCCACATTTAGGTAACTCCGGTATGCATGTGCCTTAAGGCTTGCCCCCTCCACGAGGAGTGGAGACAGAATACCAAGAGCTCCAGAAAGAAATGTGGCCACCTTTGAAAAATAACAGTCATGTGCGTTTGTAATCCATCTAAAAGTATTTTTGTGTGCTTTATAGGTGCAAAGTAGAAAAGGTAAATCTTCTTTTCCAAGAAGGTCCTCTGGTAGTATATCGGAAAAAGTATGCTTAGTAATTGTCAAGGCATTATCAATGTTATTGTTTTCAATGTCTGGGATAGGAGCAAAATTTGGACCAGATAATCTTTGCAATGCCAAGTTCCTAACAAAATTTATGCACATGAAACAAGGATTATGATGGGCTTTATCTATTTTGTTTATGTATAAGAAGGTAGTGATCTAGTCACATTCATCAATAGCATTTTTAAGATCCAACTTTGTAAAAAAAATTTCTTGTAGCCATCTAGTCTTCTTTAAAAGGTTTGTTACAGTAAGCTTGCAAACTAGAGCATGTTCCACAATAATAACATGATCCACATTCTGATAATAGGGTAAGAAAGTATCCAATTTTAACCATCCATGATAAAGTTCCAAAGTGACCTCATTAATGTTAGATTAACGTAGCGGAATGTGATTGAGTCCTTTGTTCAGGTCGCTCCTTAAAAACTTATTATAGATAATTCCAGTATTTGTAGAAATAACATGCCCAAGATTATTGTCAATAAGCTCTTTAAAACGTTTAGAACTTGAGCACATACAAGGTGGAATATGATCAGTATCAAAATCACAAAAAACTTGAAAGGGTTTATACCATTCGTGTTTCAAATGCAGAAAAAAGGTCCAGCCAAACATGATTTCCTCAAAAATGTCATCAATGTAGTCAAATAAATGAAGTAAAATCTCAGAATAAAATTGTTTTACGTTTATACTCTCAAAGCATCTATTAACGTAAATGTAAAAACATCTTTACTTTATCTCTTCTCACCAAAAGTCGTCGCCTACCAACTGCACTGACCCCCAATACTCTACGCTCTTCAATATCTTCCTGCACAAGGATCAATCACAGTAAAAGTTCAGCTTTCTGATAGGAAGATCCCCTTTTCCACCACTGCTCTGTCCCTCATTGCCTTTACTTGTGTTGACACTGCCTATGATGACTGAACTTGAATTATTTAAATTGAAGGAACTAGTCTTTCTGCTTGTATTTTGGAAGTATTTATCCTGTAAGGTAGAGAAGCTCGGTTTTTTAAGCAGGCGTTCAATTTCTCGTATATTCTTAGTATCACCAAGGTGAGCAAGCAGCGTGGCCGTAGGGTTAATGGAGAGTTCAATGGCAGCATCAATAATGTGTTGTCTGATGTACAAAAAGGTAAGGTGGAATTTGACAACATCTCTAGCAGGCTTATGAAGCCAAAGAAAGAAGGCATTGAGTTAGTTTTGTAACGAAGCATCGGGAAGAATTTGGCAAGGTTGTTCATCATATACCAGATAGCGTGATTAGCTTGATTTAGGTTCATTCTATTAAAGTCCGTCTCAAAGTGGCCTTTGATTCTAGCGCAGGTTTGCTCAGAAGGGCATCTCGTAAGTTCAAATTTGCTCATCTTGATGACAATATCAAATGCAATAGGCATATCAAAGGAGCGATTCTTATGCAAAGCAGCAAGCTTGAAGGATTGAATTTCAGTTTCAGTAAGCTGTGTAAGAGTAATCCAAAGCTCAACATAAATGGGTGCCAAAAAATTAACAGAGGGAAGGCTCCAGAGTTTGTAGGCAGACTTGGCAGATTTGAATTCAATGGTACGAATAGGTACCAGCGGTACTTGACAACTTTTAGATTGGCAGAATTCAAAGGCAGACTAGTGGTCTATTTCACAGATTTCTTGAGAGAAAGATTCCAATTGAGATGCACTATCATGTGGATTCGTGTCAAACCCACGAACCTATGGACACCTCCCGTCCGAGAAGTTCTGACCGTTTTTTACTGACGGGCCTATAATCCCAACACAACGTTTAGGGTTTTTGGTTCGGATGCACTTTTCGCTATAAGTACCGAACCATTTGGAGCCCAATTTTGTGTTGTAGGTTCGTATCGGCGTGCAGCACAGGACGGAACAAACGATCTGAAAAACAAACTTCATTCGACGACATTGAACCAGTTCTCGGAGATGCTGGAAAGTAGTCCATTTACTGGCATTCCCCCCAACAAAAAGGTTGTTTATGGACAAACAACGTCAAAATTGAGTTGCAAATGGTCCTGTGGGTTTGTGTCGAGCCCACGAACTTGTGGAACCTCCCGCGTCTGAAGTTCTGACCGTTTTTTACTAAATCCGACCACTGGCTCGACGGGCCTAGAATCCCAGCACTACATTTAGGGTGTCCAGTTCGGACGCACATTTCGTTGTGAGTACTGGAACTAACTTTCTGCAAAGTGGACTCCGTTCGTTGACACTGGACCAATTCTCGGGGATGCTGGAAAGTAGTCCATTTTAGTGGCATTCCCCCCGACAGAAAGGGCGTTTCTAGACAAACGACATCGAAATTGAGCTGCAAATAGTTATGCGGGTTCGAGTCAAGCCCACAAACCTGTGGACACCTCCTGTCTGAAGTTCTGACCGTTTTGTACTAAATTCGACCAATTTCTAGCTCACGGGCCTAGAGTCCCAATACTATTTTAGGGTTTCTGGTTCGGACACACGTTTCGCTGTGAGTACTGAACCATTTGGAGCCTAGCTTAGTGTTGTAAATTCGTATCGGCGTGCAGCACAGGACGGAACAGACGATCTAAAAAATGGACTTTGTTTGGCGACACTGGACTAGTTCTCGGGGATATTGGAAAGTAGTCCATTTAGTGGCATTCCCCTGACAAAAAGGTCGTTTCTAGACAAACAACGTAAAAAATTGAGCTGAAAATGGTCCTGTGGGTTCGTGTCAAGCCCACGAACCTGTGGACACCTCTCGTCCAAGGTTCTGATTGTTTCTCACTTAATGTGACCAATTCTTGGCTCGACGGGCCTAGAATCCCATAACTACGTTTAGGATTTCTCGTAAAGACACACGTTTCGCTGTGAGAATAGTTCAAAGAGCGTGAAGTATGAATTTGTTTAGGGCTGAAACAGGTGCTACCCTTAGTGAGGCTCAGAGAAGATCTGTCTTGTAATCTTGTAGATTTGATGTCTGAAAAGCCAATAGACCTTTGAGCAAGGAAAATGACAACAAAGTTGTTGGCATTTGAGAAAAAGTCCAGAGAGCTAAGAGAAATTAGTAGGCGATCAATTAGGCCAACTAAATATAGGTGCAAGTGAGTGAAAATAAAAAATGGAAGGAAAAAACCCAAGACTAAATGCTTGCACTCTCAACTAATAGCAATAGTCCATCGAGAGCTTGGAATTGTTCTATAATGTCTTATTAGCTATTGATATATACAATCACTATCTTACCTCCTCACATAATGTATTCACATTCATTGGCATGGAAGAAATGGATCGAGTGTGTATATGTGTGTATGGATTGAGTGTGTATATGTGTGTATGGATTTGTTGAAGACGGTTCGTACTACAAAAGTTACTCTTTTGATGTAGATTAAATAGAAAAACTTCTCAGAAAAAGCCGTATTCGGAGTATAGAACATAAGAGCAGTAGACTATGGACTATGGACTGTGGACTACAATCTTAGGCCATAATCATCTTAGGGCAACTATGGACTATAATCTTAGGCCTTTATCATAAGGCCAGCCCACTGACATATTCAAGCTATTCAACTTCATTATCAAAAAGTCTTTTATTAAATAAGATAAAGATTATAGAAAATGATAGTGTGGTGCAGAAGGATAGTCATGTGGGTTTGGTAGGCAAATCCATGAGAGGTACTTTAAAGAGTGTGAATGACCTGCATTATCTGTCAGGACTTCTACATGCAGGATCTAAGGATGGTACAAACGCTGCAAAGGTGAAGATAAGAGATGTTGCAACCTTGCATGACTGCGTTGAAGTCCTTCAGGATTCATCGGATCTTATCCATAGCGGACTGGAAGTTCTATTAGATTCCAATCAAATGTTGTCTAATGCACATCTTTTGGACATTCAAACCTGGATGAGCAACTATGTTTGTGAATTCTCGAAATTGCTCAATGGGTCAAGCTATAACCATGAGAGGTAGAGGTGGAAAACTCAATCGAGGCAACAATGAAATGAGAGGGAGAAATTTAAATAGAGGCAATTTACATCAAGCATCACAAAGATTAAATCCGGATGCAAATGTTGGCCCACAAACATCTATAGAGAAGAATCGAAGTTTTAGTTTTCATGGAAGAAGGCATTCTATTTTTGGGTTTCAGGAGCTCCTTAACTTCCAGTCCTATTCTTGGTTTTAAATAAGGTCTCATTGTAATGTGCTAAGTAGTGTGGTCCCCAAACTCAATTTGAACCTGAACGGTCTATTCTTGCAAGATTTGAGCTAATGCACACCAAGACTATTTGATCGTATGAGGCGTTAAGCCTAGTGCTATTAATGACATTCTGTGCTACAAAATATTAATGTGCAAATCTTTAGTAAGCAAAGTCTCAACGGGAGTAGCCAACTTCAGAATAGAAACTATTGTTAGCTACAAAACATAAAAGCGAGACGATTCAGATGCCCTTCACAGACATTAAAACATCATTAAAAGAGCACATGTAGAAAATTATGAATTGAACTCTCAACATAAGACGCTTAAGAAAGCATTACCTTTAGCAGCCTCTTCCGGTAAAGGAAAGATGAATCTCTCCTCCATCGGAACGTGTTCCTGCATCAACTCTAATGTATTGCAATAGCCTTTCCAGAGCATCTTCAATTGCATCTGCATCCTGCTAGTGGTATGACCTAGCATCAGCGCTGAAAAAAACATCTGACGGAGATAAGTTGTCCAATCAATTAGCAATCATAGCAGCAGCAGCAACAATGACTGTCCGATCAGCTGCTAAGTCATTGTGGCCATATACCAGTTGTATGTTCTCTAAAACATGAAGCAAATATTCTTATAACTAACTCTCAAAAGCTAGGTAGGATCTATAATACCTGGATCACTTTAGCTGCCTCTAGCTGCATCTGATTCATCCGTTTTACTAAATGTCTTGTTACACGAAGCTCAATCCATGCTCCAGGTCACATACATCTGCTGAGAAAAAATACAGTCATTGTGTTTAGATAAAGTAATATGCTTTGATCTCACTTGGCAACTCCTCCTAAAGAGAAAGAATCAGATTGCAGACTGTATTTTTCTTGCTGCCTCAACTTGGCATGATTCAGCTGCTCGTGCTGTATCAATTTTTATCAATTTCTTGTCTTCTGTGGAACACTGCCTATGAAACTTGCACCTCACAGACCAACCTCGAAAAATTGCTTGGATTACAGTTGCAGCTCAATTTTTCAAAGCTCGTTTAAACCTTAGAGATTGCAGCAACTGACGGCGGGCAGTTGCAACACGCCAATGCTTTTGTACCGATAGAGTGGCATTCTAGAGCTCACGATATTCCTTCCTAGCTCTCATCCTTTTGAACGATGCCTGCAATTTGATAATTTTGTCTCTCACAAACAAATATTGCCTTCTAGCCATGCATCCTCTGTAATAGCATTGTATTTTTTAAGCAGCATAAATCTGCTATGCTGTGGAGATTTTATTTACCAGGGCTATCTTGATCTGAAAATTCCGAACAAGTGCTATGCAAAACTCGTTCGACTTCTGATTTTTTTTTTTTTCTGAATGAGAAACGGTCCCTTCATTATCAGCTTCATGCAGTTGAAAAAAAAGCATACCAGAGGTTGCAAAGAGCTTGTCCCTAAACTTTCCACAAGCAGACCCAACATTGGGCACCTCACATGATACCATCAGAATGCATCTGCAGGAAGGCCATACCATAATTCATTTCAAAATTGATACATCTTCACATTTTGTACATTTGCTCATCTTACTACTATTGAAGAAAACAGGCATAAAATAGAAGAAAATAGGGACTTGAAAAAAGAGACTGCTATACATCAGGGAAATACCAACAATTTTGAACTATAAAACCACTTGGCAAACCACAAAGAGGAAACATACTCATGGGCTCCGACGTAAGAAAATCATGACAACAATTATGTTGCTTTGCAGGTGGATTTTGATGTTTGCATGGAATAATCTCAGTGGAACCATCCCCAAAGAAATCAGCCAGTTATAGCATCTAAGGGTTTTTGAACTGTACTCTAATGAGTTCACAGGAGAACTTTTGGATGGGCTTGCGGATCTGTAGTTTCTGAATCTGTACAGTAATTCCTTCAGAGGAAGCATTCCCCAGCTGTTTGGCAAAAACTCCCCGCTGATGCAGTTTAGTGCAAATAAGAACTTTCTAACAGGGCCAATGCTTGCCCATATCTACGATGGAGGGAGGCTGTAGAACCTTACCTTGATCAAGAACATGCTTTCCTGTGAGATTCCATCTGTATATGGGAACTGCCATAAAGACCGCAAGTTTTGAGCCTGCGTAGAAAGATGTTTTTTTCCCTTCCTTACCACTCTTTTTTACACGCTCTCTGTTGCGTCGTTCATGAAAGCTCCTAAAACTGCTGAGAGGAGGTGCACTTGTTAGTTGCACATAAAGAAAATTACATTAGAGTGGGTGTTGATAACCTCTTGATTTTCAATCTAAAATTTAAACTTAGCATTTGGGATGTAAAAGGTTGTACACGGAGAAGGTTGTGTAGAAGGAGGTTCTTGGATATAGTCAGGATTTAGAGTTCAGTACTTGATTTAACATAAGGCTTATACTAACATTGTGTTTTTTTTTTGTAGATTTCATTGAGCAGGCTGTTGGAGCGAGCGAGTATTTTCATTGCAACTTGCTATTGGATAATTGCATTAAGTTAACGCCTATGTATGTTTTTGCAAATGGTGAAAGTCATTGTCAATCGACGCGGATGTTCGTGACGGACTTTATGGAGCGGTTTGTTTTGCACGATGGCGAACACATATGCACAATTATTTTGTTGTTGCAGCTATGCGCGAACTTTTTAAAGGATTTACAAGACGTCGGATATTTGATACCATGATAACACCATATGTTATTGTTGATTTCACACGTGTGGATTGTCCACAACATGTACTTGTGATCTCCTAAGATGTGTAGATGCACCAAGATCAATATTAGATTGAGATTCAAGATCTATCTTTGATTCTATGGCAAAAACACACTACTACATGCATTCAATCACTTCCAACTCTCACTCACACGTGTGGGAAGTATTCAAAAATTACTCTATGTAAAAACAAGCTGCTCTCCTTGGGTCGAGAGAGAAAATCATCATAAGCTCTCGGGTAGAGAGAGAAAGCTAGAAATCCAATTACACTCAAAATCCACTCAATCTTAAAATCAATTAGGTCCAAATGAGAAGTACAATGATACTAGTAGATCCATGAGCTACCACTATGCTTAACTATGATTGGACCACACTTTTGCCACCTCATAATCCTATTGGACCATTGATCCATTCACCTCAAAATTCTATTGGACCATTTTCAAGCAAACCTCAAATTCTATTGGACCACTCATGGTTCCACCTCTATATCCTATTGGACCTCTTAAACTTCATCAAACAAAAGCATTACACTTGTCTACACTCTAATTGGCACGAGTTTGGCCTCCTACTCTATTTTGGCTCAATAGTGGCATTACAAGTGAAAATGGATAATTTGCCATCTATGCCAAATTTGACCCTATCAACATCCTACACCTAAATGCTTGACTATGAAATTCTATGAGACCCCTATATCAAACATTTTTTATTTACTTTATAATTCTCACACGCGGGAACGTCCTCCACACATGTAAGATTCACTTAGAAACTTCTGTCATAAAAAATACCAAGCTAGATTTTTGCCAATTTCTCACACTCCTCAAAAAATAGCTTGGAATCGTACTAGATCACTTGAGAAGTTTGATCTTCAACGAGAATTTCTTCTCAACATATGCTTTGAATGATAAGGAATAATCATACACCATAATACTTAAAGAGAGAAGATATGTGCATCTTGTGTGATCATCCTCCTTTGAAATATTGGACATATAAGAAACATCAAGAGAGTTTGCACTCTCACTTGGATCCAATTTGTAGATGCCTTCAAATTTTGATCCTGTGAAAAATGCAAAAATATAAGCTTGGTAGAGGCCAAAAATCTTGTATATAGATAAACACACATGTGTGGAGCCTGTTCCCATGTGTGAAAATAGTGTACTTATCATGTACCATAATCATGTAGGTTGTACATATGATTTAATTCAAGTTCTAGTGCTAAAAAGGCCAAAAACTAGTTTTCTAGACATATGACACATGGCATCAATCTATTGATTGCATGAGCCACATCCTTTGGTTAGGTGTCATATCACATGTGTACACGACAGCTCACATGTGTGGAATAAGCTGAAGTAGACGAATTTTGAGTTCCAGAAGATTTCCAAGTAGATCTCCATATAGAAGGAAAATAGACCAAAAGTGCTCAAAATAGAAGGTTTTGTCCGAGTGTCAATTTTGCATGATGAATCATCATATGACAAAGCACCTTCACACATGTGGGATCAGAGGGATGATCAGTACCACGAGCTCCCACTTATTATATATATAGAGCCACATTTGGCCATAATCATTGTGAGACACCAATCTTGGTTTTGGAAGCAATTTTGAGTGATTCTCTCCATTTGTCTACATTTCTTTTGATTGTTTTGAGGTTCTATCAATGTGTACTTGATTTTTAGGTTGGAGTCCGTACTCAGACAGTGTTTCACATGTGTGAAACCAGAAAGTACACTTACCTTCAATTAATGATTGTTCTTGTTAGGATTTTGTGTCTAGAATTGATCTAGATTGATCTTAATCTGAAGTAGATTGATAGATCAAGTAATCTGACAACCAATCCCTCTTGAGGATCAGATTAGGATCCACTCTTGGTCCTTTTTGTACTTTTTGCACATGGTATCAGAGCCTAGTACAAGAGGTTTTGTTGAAATTGATAGGGTTAATCCAAATCAAAGCCAAAATCAGCAATTTTTTGGAAACTAGTCAAATTTTGTGTAGCGAGTTGGATTTGATAGCTATCCTCAAAATTTTTGGTCCAGATCTTGTTGTGGGCTGTAGGAACCCTTTTCACACGTGTGAGTCCGTACAAAATACTGATTTTTTAAATAAAAATATAATATAGTCATTTTTTATTTTTTTATGTACGTGGAATGTCTTTCTTTCTTGATTGATTGGCACTTAACTCAATGTTGTACCCATACTAATACATCTTTCACACATTTTTCATAGTGGATATGTGGTTTTACATGTATTACACACATAGAATGGCTTTACATGTTTGTACACATAAATACATGATTATGATAGGCACTAAGCCATCAATTTATGTTAGTTCTAATATTGATACTAGCCATGATTTACATGTTTCCTTGACTATCTCCAAAATGACTTAAGTTGGAACCGCTCTCTCTCTCTCTCTCACACACACACACACACACACACTAAAAGTGAACATTTAAGAATCAAAATCACCTCAAGCCAATTCGAAACTCTAAAAATAAACATTTCTAAAAATCAGTATCACCTCAACCTTGAATTTGGCCAAGTCGGCCAATTTGACACTCTAAAAATGAACATTTATAAGAATCAGTATCACCTGAACCCTGAATGCGGCCAAGTTGGCTCATTACAAGTTTTTCAGAATGTTCATTACCTAATGGATATGAGCATGAGCATTGAAATCCAACAATAGTCTCTCTCTCTCTCTCTCTCTCTCTCTCTCTCTCTCTCTCTCTCTCTCTCTCTCTCTCTCTCTCTCTCTCTCTCTCTCTCTCTCTCTCTCTCTCTCTCTCTCTCTCTCTCTCTCTCTCTCTCTCATGAATCTTATTTTATTAAAATACTCTGTGTGCTATTGTTGAACATGGTTAAATTCTGACCTCTACTATGGCCGAGATATGTGAGATATGTTTGATATTCGAGATGCGAAATATGCAAAATGTTTTCGACCTTTTGTATATTTTTTGACCCATAGTAAAATCTGACCCTTTGTATATTTTTGACCCTTTGTACTGTCAACTCGAAATTTTTCCGAAGACTCGAATTTTTTCAAAAACTCAAATTTTTTCGAAGATTCGAATTTTTCAATAGACTCTATTTTTTTTTTCAAAAGACTCGATTCTTTTCAATGGATCGAATTTATCCAAAGACTCAAATTTTTCAAATGACTCAAATTTTTCAAAAGGATCGGATTTTTCCAAAGACTCGAATTTTTTCAATGACTCAAATTTTTCCATGACTTGAATTTTTCAAAAGACTCGAATTTTTTTAAGGACTCGAATTTTTCCAATGACTCGAATTTTTTTGGAAGACTCAAATTTTTCGGAAAGACTCAAATTTTTCCAATGGATCGAATTTTCTCCAAAGACTTGAATTTTTTAGATGACTCGAATTTTTCCAAAGGATCGAATTTTTCAAAAGGATGGAATTTTTTCTAAAGATCAAATATTTCTGAAGACTCGAATATTTCCAATGATTTGAAATTTCTCAATGACTCAAATTTTTTCGAATGACTCAAATTTTTCGAAAGACACTAATTTTTTCAAAGACTCGAATTTTTCCAATGACTCAAATTTTTTTAGAAGACTCAATTTTTTTTACCAAGACTAGCCCTTGGGCATTTTGGAGCTTTTTTTTCTCTACAAAATTCCACATCATCTAAATTAATAAAATCATTAAATGAAAAATGAAAATGATTCATTTTTTAACCTCTTTCTCTCTCCTCCTCTCCCTCCTTTCAAAATCCAAATTCTAAGTTTTGCAGTTTTCTCGTTTTTCTTGGCTGTCGAGATAGAGAGATTGAATAATGCTTCTATGTGAATTGCCTCACATAAATCAATCCGAACTATCGTCAGTTTTTCCTTCTCATCCTAGTTAAAATCTTTGGTGTGCTTTCTCTTTAATGAAATCTTTTGATTTTAAGATCACAGACTTGGACTAAACACAAGATACGACCGGACATAAGTTGTAAGTGTCTCTGTTCCCAGCAATTATTGACCAAATCACGCTTGGATCAATCTATAAACTTGGATATTTTCAAATTTAAAACTGTCTTTTTAAAAAAAAGTTGTGTCCGTGTTTGTAAGCCAGTTCTACATTGCAATTGTTTTTATAAACACAAAACGCAACAATTGATTTTACGATTCGGAAGAGGAATCTGCATCAAACTAGCAGACATTGCTTTGTCTATGTGTCATGGCAAGACATCGATGTCTTTAATTTTTTATGTGATTGTTGTATTTGAGTTTGAGTGAGAATCATTCTTTCGGATATTTCATATTTTGGTTGACACAATACATTTATGAATAATTTTGCACGCGTACATGAAGTTACTTTGAGATTTGCAATTGTTATGCTTTGTTATTACTTATGTTGGCTGACTAGTTGATGCTAAAGTTTGCGTGTCGTTATGGTTAAAGTTTATCTTTTTGCATCTTAGACTTCAATCTCACTTACTCCTTCTCACAATTTGCTGATCGTGGCACACTTGTATTCAGTAGTTCCTATGCTTTTGTAAAGTAAGTCAATGAATCTACTGACTAAATTTTGTTTTCTGTGACACAGATTTAGCAATTCCAATTGCGGAAGGGTTTAGATCTTGAATGAAGACAAATCTTTTACTCTTGTTGATTGCACTTTGCATCATCACAACTTATGCAAAGTTTGGTCATTCCTTCTTCCAATTTGGAATCGAGTATTTTATGGTTAGTGCAATTTGCTTCAAATAACGTTGCCTATACAGATGTGTTAGAAACATTACCAGATTTGTTTGCGTGTTTAGTGTATCCGACTCAGACCTAGAATAACCAAGAATCCTAGTATTCCACCTCTTTTTTCGACTTTCTTTGACCTCTATCATAAAACTTACTTCTCTCTCTCTCTCTCTCTCTCTCTCTCTCTCTCTCTCTCTCTCTCTCTCTCTCTCTCTCTCTCTCTCTCTCTCTCTCTCTCTCTCTCTCTCTCTCTCTCTCTCTCTCTCTCTCTCTCAGCAACTGTGCTAACACAGAGAAAATAAAAATAATAATAAAACTCCGTGGCATGTGTTTTGTAAGACCACGTATGAATATCTGTCAATAAACTTCAAGCCATGGCATGTGTTTTGTAAGTCCATGAGTAGAAGCTTAAATAATAATAAAATAGTTTAAACTTAGATTTAGAACTTAGCCTTAGGAAACTTAAGATTAGAAATATTTTATCTTAAGTTGTCCTAAGTTAAGAAAATTGAAGTTCTAAATCCTAAGTTAGAAGTTCTAGAAAGGCTAGGAATAGATTAGTCCCATAAGTTAGTAGACACTTATGGAAGACCCTCCTTGCCATAAAAAGAGAGGTATTTGCATTGTAAATAACACTTTTGAGATTAAGCTATCTTGCTCTCTATTTTGGAGAATTATCATTCTATTTCATTTGTGTTCCCCTTGGAAAGGTGCATAGCTTGAGGGAAGGTGCTCAGGCCTCCTCTTGACTCCTTTTCATCGGTTTTATTGTGGCATGTTCATTATTGCTTATTTGTTTAGTATTAGCCGCAATCTCATTTTATTACCCTTCGGGTGTTAATCTAGGATTAGTCTAGTCACCTTGCTAGTTGGGTAAGCCTTCGCAAGGATTTTTATTGTTACTACTAATTAGTTTATTTTCGTTTCGGGCACTAGTTGGGTAAGCCTTAGTGCTCTCATTCATGTCCATATTTATGTTGAAGCTTATTGTAGAAACTTAAAAAGTGGACGAATCTCTACATCCCTATACTACACTCGTAAGTAGATCTAGCCACCGCACTCACTAGAAATACTTCCAATATTGGAGCCGTTGCTGCTTTTTAAGTATTTTTCTACCTAGCTTCTTCTCCTTTTTTTTCTTTGTGTTGTATGTTTGTTTGTGTGCTTATCTCTATCTACCAACAAACAGCACGCGTCGTCTCTCCAGGTCCTACACGAGTTGCGGAGCAACTTCTCAAACCGGGGGGAAGCAACAATAACAAAGAAGCTTGCTCATATACTAGTTTGAAATCCAAAACTCCGGAATATGTAACTCCATCCATTTCCACATAACGACCAAAGTGAGACTTCATGCATTTTAAATGGACTTCCATGAGTTTACGAGTATGTGATGGCGGTTGTCCTCACCAAAATTGTGGATATACAATACTAAATGCCTCTAATCTTCTTGAGAAAACCTATAAGTTATTTCCCTTGTGAGTTCATCGGATGTGTGCACTACTTGTCGCTTCCTATGCAACCTCCTCCTTCTTGCAGACTGTGGCTCTCACCCTCCAGAGTGATGTATGAAGGGTTGCTTCGCATACACTCGCGAGTGTCCATATCATGGAATCACTCCCTCAAATACAAAACACCTGCAAAAATCGGAAAAAAAAAAAAACATCAGGTTTTATATCAAACATTGGGAAACAATCAAATACATCAGAAACTAACTTAAGTAGGTCTTAAACTTGTATTGAGAGAGTGAGAGATAGATTAATAGTTCGGGGGTGAAGGTCATGTATAAGCAAATTAGGGTTTAGAAATTATGGGGTGCGATTTTAGGCCCTTTTATACACAGTCTTTAGGCATTATGCATTACCATTAGGCTTTACACATTAAGCTTCACGCATTACATTTTAGGCAGTAGCCATTATGTTGTAGGCATTACGCATTACGTTCTAGGCATCATATTTTTGGCATTAGAATTAGATAAAGAATAGGCAAAGCCATTTCAATGGATATGCTATTTTTATGAAGAGTGCTAGTTTGTCAAACCAACCAATTACGCATTAAATTCATTATTTAGAAATGTCCATGTTTTATGTTATTATTATTCTTCCAATGGATTTGCTAGTCACATACGATCAATGTTTATGATCAATGCTAGTTTGTCAAATCAAGCAATTACACGTTATGTTCATACTCTATAAATTTCCATGTTTTATGTTGTTATTATTTATCAATAAAGATAAAATAGAATTCAAATCTCAACTATTTAACAATTGTACTTGGCAATTCTTGTGCATATAAAATGAAAATATATTAAGATATCAAGCTAATAAATAAATACATCAGATTGCTACATCTCATGCATATAAATATCAAAAGAAGCATTCATGCACATGTAGCTCATCCTTTCAAAGGAAATGTAGCTCACCCTTGAAGATAAACCTCTGAGAGCCCACCCTTGAGCCTGTCGCGATCCATAGATATTACAGAGTTATGAACTTGTTGCGATCCACAAATAATAGAGAGTCGAGAGAGAGCTTTAGCGGCGAGTCACAATGAGAGAGAGAGAGAGAGAGAGAGAGAGAGAGAGAGAGAGAGAGAGAGAGAGAGAGAGAGAGAGAGAGAGAGAGAGAGGTGGCCAATAAATGTGGTGGCCCGTTACTAGGAAAGGTGGCCAATAATGGAAAAGGTGGGCCACCTTCATTAAAGAACAATTATGTCCTTCAATAAATATGCTTTGAAAGGTATAACCCAGTTTCACCTTTCAAATCATACATTAATTAAATAAGCATCATATAAAATACAGTATTTTTTTTAATTAAACCATGATTTATACACTTAGTCACAGTTATCTTTCTAAAGGTTTCCTTTAAAGTTGAAGGAATGTCCATTTCTTTTCCTTTCACATTGGAAGGGTGCGTTCTTTAAATTCCCCCCCCCCCCCCCCCCCCTCCCCCGTCATTTGAAGGGTAAAAAGCCTAAGACGTGCATTTGCCCTTCAATCTGCAGCACTGAAGGTGATCAATAAGCATGCATGCATGGGGAGGAGGGCCATGCATCCTTTTTTCCCATACATGCATCCTCCTCCCCAAGATTTTTAGTTAGAAAAAGTGCATGCATGGGTGAGGGGAGGAGCATGCATGGTGCATCTATACACATGCGCAAAATTTTACGTAAGTTTAAATATATATATACTAGTAAAGAGTGTCCGTCGTTGACGGGCAATGGACGACAATTTATGTGGCCTCTTGTGGTCGAGACATGTGGATGATGCTCAAAGCGGGCGATTGATGATTGAAGGCAAACAATGCAGGGCAATAGACGGCCGACGGCCGACAAATTGGGTTACGACCGATGGTTTGGCTCAAAAGTTGCTAGTGACAATTAGCCAAAATTTTGGGTGGCGGCCAATGGTTTGGGTGGACAGCCAATAATCGTACAAATATGGTGTGGATTTAGGTGGCCGCCAACGATCTGGATGATGGCCGATGATTTTGATGGTGGCCGATCTCGCACATCTCGCATCTCAAACATGTAACATATCTCACACATCTCGGCCATAGTAGGGGTCAAAATGTAACCATGTTGAACAATAGCACAAGGAGTATCTTAATGAAAAGTTGACAGGCGGTAGGCAATTTGTGTTTGCAAATGTCTGTTAACGGGCGGCCCACAGTTCAAAGTGAATATGTTGTTCATGCATGTGGTATGTATGTGTGTTTTGTTGGATTTCGATGCTCAGCCTCAATAATGAACATCCTAAAAGCTATACACAACCCAGAAAAAGAAGAGTCAAGTTTTTCAAAAGGTCGAAAAATCCAATGTCGAATTTTTTCCGACCCAATGTCATATCGGATCGAATCGAGGCGAAAATTATTCGGACGTATTTGACCCTGGATCAGGTCAAATCGGGTCTGATAAATCTGACCCATGTGCATATTTTCACCCCAGTATAAATTTTTGACTCTTTGTATATTTTTTTATAGTAGTTACAATCCTAGTTTTTTTTTTTTTGTGGGGGGGGGGGGTTCTTTCTTGATGGGGACTTTTTTTTGTCTCCTTATAAAAAAAATAAAACTTAGTTCATGGGGAGCCAAAAAGCCCCTTCACTTTTTTTGTTTCATGGGAGTGGGGGTTTACAGTCATATTTTTTTATGAGGGGTTTACGTTTGAAAGGGGAAGTGTTTTACATTTAAAAAAATGTGTGTGTGTGGGAGGGGGGGTATATATTGATATATTTATTTTTTATGGAATGGAGGCACCCCCTTGTTTTATATATCTACACACACACACACGCACACACACATTTTAACCTTCTTAAATTTTTTTTAGGGGCATGGAGGGACCTCCCTCCCTCTATGGATGGTTGGTCAGCCTGTGAGAAAGAGAGAGAGAGAGAGAGAGAGAGAGAGAGAGAGAGAGAGAGAGAGAGAGAGAGAGAGAGAGAGCAGGGGGGGGTTGGTCAGCCTGTGTGTGTGTGTGTGTGTGTGTGTGTGTGTGTGTGTGTGTGTGTGTGTGAGAGAGAGAGAGAGAGAGAGAGAGAGAGAGAGAGAGAGAGAGAGAGAGAGAGAGAGAGAGGTGGGGCCCGTGGGAGGGAGGGAAGGAGAAAAAATGACTCTAGACTCTATACTTCATACAATATACCTCATCCACAATATGGAGATGTGTGTGTGTGTGTGTGTGTGTGTGTGTGCGCGCACACACACACACACACGTGCGCATTCAATGTGTCGGAGAAAGCTCACACACACACACACACACAATGAACACGCTTACACACACACATAGGCACGCGTGCAAATACACACACATGTGTTGTGTGTGCGTGTGTATGTGTATGCTTACACACACACACACACACACACACACACACACACATACACACACACACACACACACACACGTGTGTGTTCCAAATCCCCGCCCCACCCTATTTTTCTCTTTTTATTGTCTCTTTTGCTCTAGATTTAGGAGTTAAATCTAGTGAGTTTGGGCTTGTGGTTAAGCATACCTAAAAATGGCGGGCCAAGATAGGGAATTGAATGATTGAAAAAAAAAAAAAAGTTTAAGGTAGTCAAGAAAATGTTTATGTTCATGATGTATGATAAAAACTTTGATAATTCAAAATAAATAAGAAAGCCATGAAATAAAGATTATTAGCTAAAGTTTAAAGCACATTGAAGTGTGTGAAGAAAATAAAACCTTAACTTCAAACTTCAAATATTTGAATTTAGAGAAAGATATTTGAATTTAGTGAGTGGGAGGGAGGGGGTGGAGAATCTTTTTGGGGCCCACCCCTCAATGCACACAATGTGCAAATGTATGGAGATATGCACTTTCCTCATACATGCATTCCCTCCTCATGATTTTTTGTTAAGAAAGTGTGTATGCATGGGTGAGGAGAGGAGGATACATGGGTTCACCCGTACACATGTGCACCACATGCGCACAAATAGTTTTATATATATAGATATAGATATAGATATATATATATATATATATATATATATATATACTAGTTCCTTGTGCCCGTTGATGACGAGCAATGGGCGCCCGTTGATCTAGGTGGCGGCTTGTGGTCGAGACGTGTGGATGATGCTCAAAGCAGGCAATTGATGATTGAAAACGGACATAATTAGAAGCGGCCAAAATTTTGTCGGCCAGTCATTTGAGAAGGTGGTATTTTGGATGGTTTCGACATGCATCGGCATGAAGCTTCAACACCTTGACATGTGTAGGTGTGCATGTGTGTGTGTGCATGTTGTGTTTGCATGTATGTGCGTGTGTGTGTGTGTGTGTGTGTGTGTGTGTGTGTGTGTGTGTGTGTGTGTGTGTGTGTGTGTGTGTGTGTGTGTGTGTGTGTGTGTGTGTGTGTGTGTGTGTGTGCATATGTATGTGTATGTGTATGAGTGTGTATGTGTTCATACCCACAAAAAGTGTTTATATATTTTTGGGGGCTGTGCTTTTTTTTACCATTTTTTAAGACCTATTTAGCTTTTCCTTTTGCAAATGGGTGACATTTTTAGTATATATTCTCGTCATTGACGGACGGACAGTGATCTCAGGTGATGGTCGATGATTTGGATGGCAGCTGATGGTCGTTGATGGGTGGCCGATGTGTGTGTGTGTGTATGTATGTGAGTGCATTTGTTTATGTATGTGTGTGTATTCATGAAAGTGCGTATATTTGTGCATGTGTGTGGGTAGTCTAGCATAGTGTGCCCGTCGATGGCAGGTGGCCGATGATGTGGGTATGTGTATGAATTTGTGTGTCTGAGTGTGTGAGTGTGTGTGTGTGAGTGTGTGAGTGTGTGTGTGTGTGTGTGTGTGTGTGTGTGTGTGTGTGTGTGTGGATTTGTGTGTATGATTTGTGTCCGATGGTGTGTGTGATTTATGTGATCGGTAGTGTCCGATGGTGTGTGTGATTTAAGTGTTCAGCCGAATGTTTGAGGTACTTGATCAGCCGAATGTTTGAGGTAAGTGATCAGTCAAATGTCTGTGGTAAGTAATCAGTCGAATATTTGTGATTCAGTTTTGATCATTTTTTACTAAATTTGACCAATTCTCGGCTGGATGAGCCTAGATTTCCAGAACTACATTTAGGGTTTCTAGTTCGCACGTTTTGTTGTGAGTACTGAACTGTTTGGAGTCTGGTTTAGTCATGTGTGTTCGTCTAGGCGTGCAGCACAGGACGGGATAGACCATCTGAAAAACGGACTCCGTTCGACGACATTGGACCGGTTCTCGAGGATGCTAAAAAATAGTCCATTTAGTGGCATTCCCCTAGGAAAAAGGGCGTTTATGGACAAACGACATCGGAATTGAACTACAAATGGTCCTGTGGGTTCATGTCAAGACCACGAATCTGTGGACACCTCTCGTCCAAGATTCTGATTGTTTTTTGTTGAATCCGACCAATTTCTGGCTCGACGGGCCTAGAATCCCAGAACTGCGTTTAGGGTTTCTAGTTTGGGGATGCACATTTCATTGTTAGTTTTGAACCGTTTGGAGTCCAGTTTAGTGTTGTAGGTTTGTATTGACGTGCAGCATGGGACAGAACAGATGATCTGAAAAATAGACTTTGTCGGTGACACTGAACTAATTCTCGAGGATGCTAAAAAGTAGTCCATTTAGTGGCATTCCCCTGGCAGAAAGGGTGTTTATGGACAAACGATGTTGGAATTGAGCTGCGAATGGTCCCGTGGGTTTGTGTTGAGCCCACAAACCTGTGGACACCTCCCGTCTGAGGTCCTGACTGTTTTCTACTGAATCCAACCAATTATTGGCTCGACAGACCTAGAATCCCAGAACTACGTTTAGGGTTTATGGTTCGGATGCACGTTTCGCTACAAGTACTGAACCGTTTGGAGTCTGGTTTAGTCATGTAGATTCGTCTCGGCGTGCAGCACATGATGGAATAGATGGTCTAAAAAATGGACTCTGTTCGACGACACTGGACCAGTTCTTGGGGATGATGGAAAGTAGCCCATTTAGTGGCATTCCCCCCGATTGAATGGGCGTTTTCAGACAAACGGCATCGAAATTGAGCTTCATATGGTCCACTGAGTTCGTCTCAAGCCAACAAACCTATGGACACCTCCTGTCCAAAGTTTTGACTATTTTTTATTGAATCCAACGGGCCTTGAATTCCAAGGCTACGTTTAAGATTTCTGGTTTGGATGCACATTGTGCTGTGAGTACTAAACCGTTTGGAGTCCAGTTTAGTCATGTGGGTTTGTCTCGGCGTGTAGCATAGGATGGAACAGACGGTTTGAAAAATGAACTCCGTTCAGCGACACTGAACTACTTCTCGGAAATGTCAAAAGATAGTACATTCATTGTGCCCTAATGGCATTCCTTCTGACACGAAGGGCGTTTTCAAAAAAACGACGTCGAAATCGAACTGCAACTAGTCCAGTGGATTCATGTCAAGCACACGAACTTGTAGCCACCTTTCATCAGAAATTCGGGGGACATTTGACCAAATTCGACCAATTTCTAGTCGGACATGCCTAGCTTCCATATATTACTTTCAGGGTTTCTAGCTCGGGCACACCAACACAAACCTCAGGCCTGATCCATCGCTTCAACAGAGCAGCAGTCCCCATTGCCAAGAGGAGAAAGAATAATGCAAGTATATTGAGCCTGATGATGTCCTGTATACAAAACTAGGAATTGATCAAAGAGTGACATTGTGACACTTTGCTTTCATTAACAGCCTCTGGGTCCTCACTAATGGAAGGTTTCTGAGAAAAGATGAACATCACAACAAAGCTTTGAAAGCTTCTTATGCAATCTTCTAAGAATAAATTTAATACTCGCTAGCAAACCTGATAGGTGCTTTCCTTTTCCGGATCTGGACATGCAGAGATGGTGCATGTGACAAACGATGAAGGCAGATGCTCTGTTGCTTCTTGCACTTTCATCATATCATCTCTGTTCAGCCCCCCGTTTCTACTTTCTCCAATTCAGCCCCCCTCTTCTACTTTTCCCAGCACAACCAACATCTATAGCCGCCTGAGAGAGAGAGAGAGAGAGAGAGAGAGAGAGAGAGAGAGAGAGAGAGAGAGAGAGAGAGAGTATATACAATTGTGGATAAAAGCTGAATCTCATTTTTTTATTGGGCGATGTGTCCCTAAACCTTCGTCGACGCTCCTGAAGAGCATTTGAAGGGCAACTTCCAGAATCTTCCAAAAAAAAAGTGACCTGAAAAGTTCTACAAAGAGAGAGTGAGTAAGAACGTGATTGAGAGAGTGAGTGATTGAGAGAGAGAGAGAGTAAGAATGCGATCTCGATTGAAGAAAACGACGTTGATGCATCCATGAAAGAGGGAGGGAGATGTGTTTTATTCTTGTGTTTTTTTTGTCACTTTTTGAAATGTTCAATTTTGAATGTTGTGTGTACAATCGAAGAGAGAGAGAGAGAGAGAGAGAGAGAGAGAGAGAGAGAGAGAGAGAGAGAGAGAGAGAGAGAGAGAGAGAGAGAGAGAGAGAGAGAGAGAGAGAGAGCTATGAAAGATTCAACTAGTTTCATCACATTTTGCAATATTCCCATATTTGGCATATTGAGGCCAAAACTTGTTTTACACTTAGAGGTTGACTTTTCAAAGTTCATTAGTTTAAATTTCATTTGAATAAACACTTTTTGAAAGTGTGGAAAAGTTAGAATGCGAGTTTGACTAGATTCAATTTGAATAGTTGGGTACATTGAATCTATACATGGTTCTCTTGGGTTCTACTATCTTGGTGATTGTTTGCAATTCTACGTGTAGAATGATCTATATTTGTTATTTTTGGATCTACACGTGTGAATTACAGTCGGTTGTTGGTTTTGTACGGACAACAATAGTACATAATCATTTCATTCAAGTTTGATCAAGTTCTATTAGTGTTTGCATCTCAAATTGTGTGTAGATGCTGATTTTTCTACATTGGTGAGATTGGTAGTGTACTTCTCTTTCTAACCATAGATCATTCAAGTAGATTGGATCTTAAGGACCTGAGATCTTTCACATGGTATCAGAGCTTGTGTTTCATGTTATGAAGTAGAAAATCAGATCTATCAATGATTTGGTGAAGATATCAAGTCTAGAGCATGCTAGAGAGGATTCTACACCAAAATCGGATTTTTTGCTTTTGTAGACTGGATCTTTTGTAGACCAAAACAGTAAATAGGTCAATATACTTGTTAAATTTCAATTTTTGAATTCACATACTAGATTTGGC